>CM022556.1:3482132-3889632 GCA_012273795.1 Dendrolimus punctatus
TGTAGACTAGCTAGCTAAAGACTAGCTGTATGTCCGCATTGATGTACTTGTTTGTCTATAAGTTCTTAGGAAAATATAAACGTAAATGTATCATTTTTATACAAATAAGTTTAACTGCATCAATGCGGAAATACAGCTAAAACTTTAGTCTTCAATTCAAAAGTAACATTTTGTGGGTTGGATCCTTTTGCATAACAACGTCCAATTTACAAATAATTAATAGGTCCCAAATCCCAAATGCAATGTAAATGCGATTATTTTTTTTAAATGCTATACTTGTCCAACCGTTTATTTTAGTTTAAACAAATCAATCTTATATCAATTATGTCCTTAAGCGTTAGCGATTCGATTTCATATAAAAATCGAGTTGCTTTGTGAATAAATATTCATCAATTCCGTGTAATTTGTGAAAATACTATATTGAGTAATAAATAAATCACATAACTCATATGTTTATACTTAAAAGTGAAATAAAAGCAAAATTACGACTTTTAAAATCTAATTAAATGCCGAGTTACATTATTTCATTAAAATATTTTCATTTAAAAATGATTAATTACGATTAAATTTGACTGTGCTTAAGATGATTCATATATCGCCACTACTACGTCGCCTGGAATTAAAACTTGTTTTATAAATACAAGCTTTTGAGATCCTGGATATCATGTAGCAGCAGAGTGCTAGCCAAGACAAGTTTAACGAGCCCAAACACGACGGGTCTATCTTGTTTAGTACAGGAGCTCCTATGGCCACCTTCCGACTCCATCAGCAGATCAGCTCCATGGTACCATATTATTGCATTGTCACGCGATACACATATGCGTGCAAAATTTCAGCTCAATCAAAACCGGGAAGTTGGTCAAATTCAACTTGCAAGATTCCACCCGAACTTCATACATCCATTGCAAGTTAAATAAAACTTCAAAAGTAAAATAAATTGCTGGACAGTTTACATTCGTTTATTTAGCTAGCCAGTGTCAAGATTTTTTTTAATTTTGAAGCAAACAAACATGAAGCGTAAGCCAGGTCTATTATAGATAATCCCCCACCTAAACTTCAGTTAAATTGTTAGTCTATAACTAATGCCAAAATACGAAGTCGTATTTTACTTGACAAGATTAGCTCTATACATTTTATTGTTACATCAATGCTATACATACTCAACTTTTACGTTAATAAATTCAACATGCTACAAATAGTGTTGCCAGTCGTTCCGACTTGTACGGGACGTGCTGGTTTTTATGGGGACGCGACCTGATATGCACCTGATCGAGACACAAAAGTTCCTTTTTTTGATTAATAAACTTATTAAAAAGCATTGTTATTAGAAAATTTAAAATGTTATCATTAGAAAATTAATAATAAGCGAATTATTACAAACTAAGATTCTGCCCGCGACTTAGTCCGCGTCCGTTTTAAAAAAAAACACGTTAAAAAAAACTCCTGATTTTGAAATATTCTTCATTGGTGCTCCGGTCCTATTGGTCTTAGCGTATTGATATATAAGCCTTCCGCGATAAATGGGCTATCCAACATTGAAAGAATTTTTAAATAAGACCAGTAATTCCTGAGATTAGCGCGTTCAATCAAACATACAAACTTTTCAGCTTTACATATTAGTATAAGATAAAAACCTTGTTTTTTTGTATATCCCGATCTACAATCCTAAATCCCGATTTGTTATACTTCTTCCTCGATTGGAAAATATTTAACCTGGCAACACTATTTATTGTTCACTTTTATAAATGTTCTACAAGAAGAAATGTTTTGAATATGAAGCAAGGTTCATCGTCAAGGCTGGTTGCCTTGACCTTGAACCTTTGCCTAATAAGATAGTGTAAGATTTGTGTCATGATATGCAATAAAGAGTTGTCTATGTACATAAATAAATAGTGTATTATCTTGTGCATTAAACTGCACTAGAATATTTAACATAAGGTCTTACTTTTTTCTAATAGTAATGATTTTTTAATGTCAAGTCTTTTTGTATTATTATTTAATTAAACACTACATAAATATACTCTGGCCCATTCGACCAACGCCAAACGAAGGAGTAATTGTGGTAGCTCGAAAAAGCATATTTCACTAAACAGTTAAGATTTTCAATACACATACATAACTAATTCTTCGTCACAATAACGAGAATCATATTATTTTTTGAAAATAAAACCGGTCATCAAACCATAACTTTACAATTTCCCGCCAAAAACTACGAGGAATTGTTAGACTAGGTATATGAATATGAATATATTCTATGATATTTATATCAATAATAACTGTTACTTTAGATCTATTCCGTTATCTGTTACTTCGCTTTAATCGTCGAATGTTCACTTACCAGTTGGTATTACTTGTAGTGTCATAATATTTTTTCCGTCAACAACCTCATCAAACGTCTTTATTATATACTCTGAATCACCATTGATATCTGCGAAAAACCTTTCTTTATTCAAAATTTTATTTTAACATCTATACTAATAAATAATTGAATTGTCTGTCCGTGATTTCAAAATAAATACCAAAATTAAAGTTCAAAACTACCATTTACACGATACATAATCAATAGGCAGTTTTTATCATTTTGACTGTCTATCTGTTCTAAACTTTTCTCGAATAGGCTCACAAATTACTCAATTAAGAAAGGATTTTTATTTTGTTTATTTCTGCATATTGTATTTTAATGCCTTGTAAGAGTAATTTCAAACAATGTAAATGCCGCACGAATGAAGTGGTTTGCTAGCTGTGCAATGTTTTATGTGTTTTCATTTTTTTCTTATTTTTTTAGGGATTTTGGCCCCTTGAACAATGAACATGACAACCCCATTAGGCGACACTAAACTAAAACTAATTAGATTACTACTAATAAGTAACAATATTTACACAATCTTTAGCTATTTCCGAAGTAGTCTATGAATGTGTCACTCTTTAAATACGCCTAAACCTATTTTATTTAGTATAGTAGTAGTAAGCTTTAAATATACTTGGTACTTACTTGGAACAATAAAATCGATCAATTCGACTGGAGCTGTGAAAATTTTAAAACATATGTGTTATTAAATACACGATTAACAATAAAAAAAACAATAGCAACACATTAATAACAAAACAACAGATACAAGTTAACAACTGTTAATAAACAACAACAAAAAATACAGTTCCAATTTCAAATTAAGAATAATAAAAAAAGAAAAATATCAAACCACAAACACATGACTATGCCTATACTAATATCATATTATATTACTAAACCTTTCGTAATCAAGATATTGAACAAAAGTACTAGATATGAAAAAGGTCCAAAGCGCAACTCTGAAGAACTCCAAAGATTTACTTAATTACTGTGCTGTAAGTAATACTTCTTTCAATTTTTGAAACTTTGTTATTTTAGACATGTTTTTTAAATAAAATAACTTATCTAGACCATAAAATTTTTATTTGACTAGGTCTAAAAAATGTTTTAACTAACAAATTGTTAAAAAGCAAAAGACTAGCGCTACCTAATCATACCGCATTCAGGAGCTCTTCAAAGCTACTTAAAAATTATCGTCCCTAATATTTGCGCTATCCTACGTAATACATTTTCTATGTTTAACTATTTTCGTTACGATATCTAATACATACATACATACATACATAACTTCACGCCAGGTCCCTTGCGGGGTAGGCACGAACAACAGAGCGCCACACAGGCCCATTCTTACACACCTCACTTGCTTCTTTGACATTGACATCACATCAATTATCGATATCATTAGATAATTATCTAATAATATCTATAACGATATCGATTCATTCACTGGTCCTACAAATGAACCGGACTTAAATCATACAGCAAACGCAGAACTGAAAACGCAGATGTGCTTTTACCATGCTTTTTGTTATCCCGGCTCGAACTTATTTCTGTACTCAACTTGCAATCGTTCTTGAAATTCACGAAGGCTTTTCTTGTGATATCTCTTTAAGCATGAGACCAAAAACTTTCCGTCGGACACGCATACTATCACTATATACATATGCATAGTACACAGTACCACCTTCGTGGATTGCAAGATGATATTAGTCTGTTACGATAGCAAATGTAGATACCAAACAACAGTACATTCAACACATAAAAGCATTTCAACATCATCTTAAAATATACAAACCCGATCTATTCGATACCGAAGATCTTTTCGAAGAACTTTTGTTACTCGAATATTTTGTGGAACCATCGTCGCTCTTTACGTAACTACGATCTTCTAAGCTACTATTATCACTAGAGCCTGTGGAACTAGAAACAGATCCATCAGCACCTTGATATTGACTGTTATAATTTTGTTTATCATTTGAATTGCGAGCTGAACGAGAATTTACATTTCCATATTTATCTGCATAGTAATTATCAGAGGCACTATTATCAGACGCACTACTTCCTGAATTTTGCGATGACCCATATTTGTCTGCATATGCGTTGTCGTAAGTGCTACTTGCGCGGTTGCTCTTGCCCGAGTTAGATGAATAAGAATCTTTATCTATATTAACATTACTGTTTTGCTGTTGAGATTGGGAATCAGTACCACGAGATGAGGCTACTACATCCTTATCGGCATAACTGTTCTGGTAGTTACTGTTACTGCTCTTTCCGCTGCCACTGCTGGCAGAAATCCTATCCTTATCCCGATAATTAGAGTTGTATGAATTCTGAGAAGAGTCACTTTTGCCAGAGCTGGTAACTGATCGTTGTTTGTCTTGATATGAGTTGTTATAATCGTTATGTTGGTTTGCACTTGCTCCTGATAAACTAGACTCGCGACCGTCTCTATCAGCGTAATAACTGCGATACTGGTTCCTATCCGCTTGATCATTTCTAGATTGTGTTATATTTTTGTCTGCATCTTTGTAAGCGTAATTAGTGTTTTTCCTAGCTGTATCTCTATGGTTAGCGTTAGAATTTACAGAATAACCATCAGCGTAGAAGTTCTCACGATAATCGTGTGTCCTGGCATCGCTTTTACTAGTGTCTAAAGTTCTTCCATCTCGTTCTGAATGTCGGACTTGATCGTTATTTGAACTGGCGCTATTTCCAGAGCTAGCACTTAGAACATTCTTATCACTGTAATAATTATTATAATCTTGATATTGTGCTCTGTTACTGTCGCTCCCACTCTCTGTGTTCTTGCCATCAGTGTTATAGTAATTACTATTCTTGTTCCTACCAGAATATTTGTCCGAATTACTACTCACAACTGGTCCATTAGCTCCCCTGCTTCGGTAGTTGCGACTATTACTTGCGTCCGTGTTATCAGAGCTGCTTGAACTGGATCGCACGCCATCTTTATCTACTCGGAAGTAATCATTTTTGCGTTTATCGTTCTTGTATTTGTTCTGTCCACTACTGGCCTGTTCACCGTCTTTATTGGCATTGTAATTTGAGTAACTATTATCGGTGTCAACGTACTTTCGCGAGTTTCTTTGAGATCCTAATGCTTCATCGTTGATATAGAAAATACTGGTATCATCTTCTTTTGCTAAGTAACTTTCTTTTTCTTCACCAGCGTTTATTTTGTCGTTATTTTGGTTGTAGTACGATCTCTCGTTGTTTTTAGCATCTGTAGTATGTTTGTTGCTCGTCACTCTTTTTCCTGTTTATTAATATAAAATTAATTAAATCATTTACAAGAAATATTATAACAGCAGCAGTAGTACTTTAGAGCCCAATGCAATAGAGTTTCATTTCAATGAGCTGACTTCGAATCTAGGTCGGAAAGTAGTACTGCTTTAGTAGTTTTTCTGTCTAGGCCCACTCGGTAAAGGAGAGGTCATATCCCTTTAGTGATAATTGTTGTTTCAACAATATTGAATTATAAAAAAAATATTTCTTACAGGTGCACCACGAGCATTCGTCTGTAACGAATCATTCATGATTCAAATTTGAGCATTTAGTCGATTCCACAATGTCAGCCGAAGCAGTAGTTATGATAGAAGTTGTATGAAGATATTACAGATGGTATAATTACAGGTTACGCATTGTAATACTCGGTTCTGTAATGTTACATTACAGCCAGATGTTCGTGATCAGCACCTTAAAGTTATGAATAAAATAAATAATAGATTGTCAATATTTGAGGGATGTGTCAATAATGATGGAGTTAAGCCTATGTAGTAAAATAAATTATAATAGCCATACGAATCAACTACCTACACAAGATCGCATCTAACCTCCAGAAGAAAACGCAAACTAATCCCATTTTATGAATATCCAAAGTTCAAAACCATCGCATATTATTTATATGTTCATTGCTATCAGTTTTGGTTACCATGTTCTTTGTCGATGTTGGAAAGTTGTAGACCGTCTAGTTATTAGATTGAAATCAATATAACACTAATTATCCAACCATACTATAAAATATTAAATATATTTTGTATAAAACTTACTTCGTATTCTCAATGCTGATTTATTTTAAAGTGCAAAAGAATAATTAAAGGAAATTTTGTCATTTTCATACAATCTGTGGATATTGATATTTTTATAAAATTTCTACTTTAATACATCAATACTAAGATGAGAATAATCTTCTTCTTTTTTTATTAAGAAGTTAACAGATTGTCACAAAATTTGGCACATACGTCAGGGTATCAAGTATATATAATAGCAAATATATATAAAAGAAAATATATATAATAGAAAATATATATAAAAGAAAATATATATAATAGGAAACATACATAATAGAAAACATATATAATAGAAAATATATAGAATGTATATATTCTCATCTCTTTATATATAGAAAGTGACAATTTCTTACCACGCACAGGATCTGCAACAAAGAGATATCATTATTTTAATACTAGTTCTAAAATAACTGTTAAGCTCCACTGTTAAAAACCCTGTTGTTCCTTATTTAAATAGAAAGAAACAAGAGAGTTTTTGGCGGGAACTGAAAGGAGATGATGTGCTGTGCAGTTTTATTTTCTAAAAATGTGTAAAATTACTCTAAAATGAACAATAGTTGTAGGATATTTAGAGTTTTTGAGTAGTGATTGTGTTCTGTGAGAAATGTGAAGTCAAATGTGGCCATTTGAGTTGTCACAAGTACTCCGTTGAATGGCACTAGCTGATTACCTACAGTTCAACTGTGTTACATAAATAGGCTTAAGAAAATGAAGAAAGTATTGTAAACTAAGACCTGGCTTAGAGTCCTAGCTGCCAAGCCATAATCCTAAATAAATAATAGAAAGAAACAAAGAATTGATTTGCTAGGAAAGAGACAATACAAGGATGTACGGTACTACCGATGAGTCGTGGCCAGTCTGAACATAGGCTTTGCGAACTTCTTTCAAGTACATTCGTGTCTGTACTTGAGAGAGTGATAGCGATACGACCAATGCTGACGTGTGACTAAGACAGAATACCTCGTGGCTCGTTCCGAATATTTCCGAATAAACATGAAGCAACAAAAAGAGATGTGCAAATAACGTTTTGTTTAATCGATTATTATTCAAATCAAGTACGATTGTTTTCTACATTTTAACAGTTTTTAAATTTTCTCTAACTTAGAATATTGAAATTAGTATAAAAATTGTTTTTTTAAGCTAAAAAGTAATAGTATATATGTCATTATATTTTAAGTACGGTTAAAAACTCAACGAAAAACGAAAAATGTTTAATTTGTTTTCATCATATTACCAATTTGTTTAATTAATAACCTTTATGCCTGCATTTAATTTAATCAAAATATCGATTATAAAACTTAATTGATTAAGCGCTTGTTTTTGTTTACGTTACGTACACCTCTAATCGCTAAAGATAAATTAATCGCTAAAGATGTATGCATAAACAGTGATTATTTTATTTTAACCGCCGGTTAAATGTCGATGCACACCAGCATTAGAAAATTTGTAGTAAAGTATGATGTGCGCAACTACTTGGCGCTAACTTCAGACTGACCACGACCCATTGTTCGTACTGTTAACATAATATATACATCTCTGTGGTTAAATTTTATATGGTTCCCTATATCTCACTATTCATTCCCTTTCTCCACCATCGGTTGAATTTTGATATACATAATTATGTCATAACTTATGTGAAAGTTTAACTTATAAGGCAAATGAACTGTCTGTAAGATATACGAGGGCACGTGAGTACGCCGTTGTCATAGTCATATTTAATGGCAGCAGGTGGCCGGCCCTCAGTGTGCACGGAGTTTCGCCGCCAAGATAGGCTATATAAGCCATCTTCGCGCGCACCAGCGCCAATTATCAGGCTAGGGGGTCAAAGTGGTCGCCATGGCCGAAAACGGTCGGAACAATCATCATCATCATCATCATCATCAAGATATTCGAGTAGGCAGTGCCGTAAATAGCATTTTATGCGCCCTATACAAGCTTCTAGAACTGTTTTTTTTATAGGTGCCCTAGCTGGTAGGGCCACGTTTTACGGATGCCTACTAGTTACGTGGGGAACAAATTCTAGCCATGCCGCCTCCACCAGGTCCCGGTCGAAGGGGTAGGCCCAAGAATGCTAGCTTGACGTTGCGAGGGATGACATACGCACCAACGGTCTCAACACAAGGGATGCCGAAGATCGCGCGAAGTGGAGTAGAAAAAGTAGGAAAGAGGGCCCTGGGCGTCGAAGGGACCGCTCCGAACGCTACCGGGATTTAACGCTCGGATGATGATAATGAGGTACCATAGCTAGAGCAATGCTATGTATAGGCCTACTTTCTTTCATTCAGGTTGATAAAATAAGGCACATGGACCTAGGTGTTGGTGGACCAATCCAATATTTTGGAAGAAAGATCTGTTTTTTTTAAGAACTAGAACTCAAATACGCTCGTGCGCTGCCAAAAAAAATAGCGTGATGTTTTGTATAATTTAACAGACATTTGATGATACTGGCATGTAAGTAGGTATGTGTTGGAATCGAATACTAGGGGCGCAGCGGGAACTTATCAGGAGAAAACCAAAAAATAATAGTCCTGCCTGGTCTGGCCGTTCCTGCGCCCCAAGAGTCTACCCCCTGTGCCTAGGCACCGGTGGGACTGCGAGTAGAAGCCATTAATAAAATTGCGAGCGCAAATTTACGAGAATATGGGCGCTTTCGTGTACGTTCGCTTTAAATTTAAAGAATTTGACGTTTCGATGCGTTTGATGGGACAGACCATAACAGTTAAGAAAATAAATAATTACATACCGCCAAATGCGAAACTGCTTAGTGCCTGAAACAAAGTAACATATGATTTAATACACTCATCTCTCTCTAGGTATAAATTTATCCATCCTATCCGTGTAGGAACGAAGAAAGAATACAATTTCCTGCGGTCGGGCCGCCTGTTGTAAGAGGCGACAAAACAACCCACAGCCAGGTGGCAGGGCTTTTGCCCGACTGGATCGCTACCACCCCTGGTCTAGAGTATGTCGCCATAACAACCTTGAGTTGTGTTCCGGCATTAGTGACCAGGTTCCAGCCTCCCTTAAGAGAGCAGCAGCGCATTTATAGCACCTTTGGTGTCGCAAATGTCTATAGGCGATGGTAACCGCTTCCCATCAAGTAGGCCGTCTACCGGTCTGCTGAACTCCTGCAATAAAAAAGAATCGAATGGTCCTGTTTCACCTGCTTTAATGTAAGTCTGTGCCCAAATGCGTCTTACTTACAGCGTTACAAAATAACACGTTAACGCCTAGCTACATTAAGTTCTTTATTTCTGTTCTTTTTACAACAAACTTACTTATCAAATTATCCAATAGCTAAAGACGATTTCAGGTTTTCTAGACATTCTTCATAGGTGCTCCGCTCTTATTGGTCTTAGCTTGGTGATATATAGCCTATAGCCTTCCTCGATAGATCTAACACCGAAAGAATTTTTCAAAGTAGTTCTTGAGATTAGCGCGTTCAAGCAAACAAGTAATTCCTGAGATTAGCGCCTTCAAGCAAACAAACAAACTCTTCAGCTCTATATATTAGTATAAGATAAAAGGCATCTTTTTTATGTCCCGATCTACAATACTAAATCCCGATTTGTTATACATCTGCCTCAATTGGGAAAAAATTGGACCTGGGAACACTATCTACAAGTATTGTTCAGATTTATAAATGTTTTGAATATGAAGCAGTACCCCTTAAACTTTACTCTTCCTGTGGGCCCCCTAACAAAGAAAGACAGGGACTGCCTAAGGCAAGCTATGCCACTGTAGCTATACGTGGGCCGTCTGCCTGTTTGCTAACTTCGGAATAAAGATAAGTATAGAAGATATATATTGTTACGAGCTAAAGGACTCGAATTAAAATAAATGCCGTTGGAACTACTATAGAGTTTATTAGACTGTACTAACACGTATAAAACAATTACAAAATGAAACTGGATGCAATCAGTTCACACTGCACGATTCAGTGTAATTAAACAAGCACAAAGTCTGTCACTATGTCGCTAATCGAAAGTACTACACGTCTTATTGGTATCGCGGTCGTCGAATGATTGCCCCACCCCTTCCGTTCGGGCAATGTATTATACTAAACTGTATAAAGAGGGCCGCGTTAACCCATGCATCTCTGGCAATGCAATAAAAACAAGGATTAAGCCGTTCGACGCTAATTACAGCCATATAATAAGTACGATGACAATAGATATTTTAAAGTTTAAACACGAAGTAAATTCAAAGAATTCGTTTTACATGAAGCTGTAGGGTCTTTCTTGGTATGTAAGAATATAGTAAAAGACAGATTACTTACATAAAGCACTAAAACCAAAAAAACAGCTTTATTCATTAGGCCTATGTAGTGTTAAAGCCCAAAACTAGACTATGATAACTGCAACAAAAATAAGCCTTTATATACCACTTACAAGCACATAAAACTTCTGTAATTTTATTATTAATTTTCTTTCAAAACACCTGTTTAAATCTTCAGTGTTGTTTCAAATCAATAAATTACCCTGAAGTGTGATTTATCGCAGTTTATTTTTTTTTTATGATATATTAGTTGTTTTCTAAACATTATATTGTTTGTATTTTTATGTCACTTATTGAATTAGAATGTTTTTCTAACAATAAATTATAATCTACAATGAAGAAAAGTCTACTTGTGTTGTACTAGCTTTCTTTAGCGGCTTCACCCGCATTAAAAAGGGGGCATGTAATTATTCTTAGAAATGTCAAGCTCAATTTTAACCGCCTTCAAAAAGGAAGAGCTTCTCAATTAGGGTTGCCATACTTTATAATAACATACCCTACTTTACTTTTGGTAAATATTGGAAGGATGTAACAGTTATATAGGAGAACTGTAATACATATCTGACAACCTAAATTATATTAATATGTGTCTAATTATGTCTCCACTATCGATGTTATACCAAGGTGTTATAAATGTTAAACATTGTCTTGAAATGAATGAGTCTTATTCCAGCATTGGTTGGTTTCACTTGTCTCCCATTCCGATAGCCGTTGCAATATACTTTATACTTTTGCATAATAATAAAGTATATGAAACAACTCTATTTCAAATGAAAAATGAATTTATTTATTTCAAAATGGAATCTTACAGATTACTTATTGAAAGTCATGACTCTACCACCGCTTCCAAAGCAATTTTAGTTACTGTTAAAGGAGAAGAAGCGGCGCAACAAACTCCCCAGTAACAACATCTTTACTTTGTAATTATCATGTTTAATCACTCGTCTTTTTATTTTTTATTATGTAGTTTATTATAATACAATGTTTTAAAAAGTAATTTTTGTGAATGATTATTGAAAAAGCTTGATATATGCTCTGGTGCGTAAAATGAAATACTTATATGGATAATTACTGAGCTATTATCGATTAAGCTTCCACTGAAAGGGTTTCTTTAGTAATGAATCTAAAATGGCGAGAAGAAAGGAACGGGACATACATAAATTTAAAAAAATTGAATTGTTTGTTGATTTCAATTTAAATTGGGAATGTAAAGATAGCTTCTAAAAATTTAAGGTTAATAAAAGTTGTTATTGTGTGCTAGAAGCACACAAAATAGTGTCTCCAATAGAAGAAAAAGAAGAAAATTTTATTTATAAATTTCGAAAAATACTTTTTGAAGTGATAATTTCTTATGGGAGGGTAAACCGTTTCATTACGTAACGCGTTACGACACCAGTCTTTCTGGCTTCTGGCGTCTCGCAGGCTCCTCCCCTCTCTTTCTAACCCACAGCGCTAGCCGTACTTCGAACAGACGCTTACTATATATTTATAAGTTGTTGTAATGTATAAATTACATTTTTTTTAATTAACAAATCTACGGACTTAGTACCGTACCCTTTTTACAACTTAATTACCATGAGAGTTTTTTGATTTCATGCACGCTTATTGTTAATTTTTGTTATTGTGTGTGACATTAATTTTGTGGTTTTTATGTTGTGTTGTGTACCTTAAGAATAAATTATAATTATTTCTAATTTTAATACCAAACTTATAATGGAGAGTGTATCTGTTACATGCTGGTTTTGTGAGGAAGTGCATGTGCAGTGTGTGCCTTATTTATGTATATATAAATTTACTATATATACATTTATGTATGTTATTAGGCATATTGTAAGTAATAACCTAAGTTTTTCTTAAGTTATACAATTTAAATATTAAACAGTTGACAGTTAACATTACAATTTAAGTGAGTATTCACTTCTGTCGGGCGTCCGGAGACTCACATTTTTTGTTTTAATTAGGTTACCTAAAATGTAATGCGTTATTTTTCTCAAAAATAGTTGGTAACCCTATTTTCAACATCGCTGTATGATTTTTTATGTTTTAATTGTTTTTTTTTACAGCTGGAGTACAGCAGACAGGGTGACGGCCCACCTGATGGAAAGCAGTTACCGTCGCCTATGGACGTTTGCAACATCAGGGATGTCACCAACGCGCTGCTGGCCTCGAAATTTTTTGACATCCTTTTTGAAAAAATCCCCACGGTACGCAAGAGAAACGTTCTACAGAACCGTGATTGATGTTTTCTACCCCAATTAAAGACAAATTTTAAACATTTTCTCTATTCGAATTGGTTTACGAGATGGTTCCATTGTCACCAGGTCAGGATCTGGTTCTAATCCCACCGAAATCAAAGACAACCCTATAGACACTTACAGCGTGTGTCATTTCATCATTCTATCATTCAAGGCACTTCAAAATAAACTAGACAGGTGGCGGCAAGCGCTAGAGGGCGTTGGAATAAAAATTAGCAGAACCAAAACCGAATACTTGTTTTCTAATTTCTTTGTATTGAATACTTACTATTTATTATAAATATGTCAATTTTTAAAATGGCAATTATTGATATTGTGGCGAATGATGGTGGAACCATCTACTTAGTTAGTTTCAGAACTTTAGAAAAAGCTAGAAAATTGTGGAAGGAAAAGGAACGAAAGTTCCCGAATAGAAGGTTCGGGAAGGAAAAGATGGAGATAAGATGTTGGAAAGGGACAGATAATATATATATATATATATATATATATATATATATATATATATATATATATATACAAATATTTGGACGCAGCAGTGGCGAAATTTCACTTGGAAACAGTGCGTAAATCCATAGATTTGTGGCCAAACAGATTAAAGGCCTGTATAAAAGCCAAAGGTGGCCATTTCGAATAGAATATTTTCTTATTTTTTGCTGAGACTTTAATAAATAGGTGAATATAAATTCATCATATTTCATTACTTCTTCAAAAAAATTCATTTCATTTGTAACAGAACTTATGGACGGACTTGGTAAATATATATATATATATATATATATATATATATATATATATATATATATCAACTGGAACCTCGCCACTGATGCTGGAACACAATTCAAAATTGATCTGGCGGCCACCCCACCGCAGGAATTAGTATTCTTTTTCCGTTTCTGAATGAGTACGTTCCCTAAGAGCGTTAATCATAATAATAGTTCCACTACGTAGTTTGGTCCCCAGGCCCCGCTGACGGTGATCAGCAAGATTTTATATTTTTTTTTATTGCATATGTATTTTATTTTTTGATGTATTTTTGTAAAAGAATAATGTTATTTATTTTTTTATAAAAAAATATCTTTATATATTTTTTAAAAAATGTAAAATTTTTGATAATAAATAAATACATAACATTCCACTACAGCTTTAGCACGTCAAAAAAACAGAACAGAACCTTGGTATTGTTACAACTTAGGTTCCGACAAAAAAACAAATTCCACTCCTAATCTGAAGAAAACACATTTTATTACCTGACCGATTTTGGATTAGTTGTAATTATTGTATGGTCGTCTTTTTTTGGTTACTTATTGGCATACGTTTCTAAAGTTTCTAGAACAGCCTATTATTCTATTGTACTCGTTTACGGCTGCTTGCGGCTGAATCGTTAGCCAAGTGTTGCGGATTACGTCGACTACGATACGGGCACATTTGTATTTGTGAGGTATAAAACGACGGCCTAATGAAGAGAGGGGGACAGTTGAGCGAGAACCACGTGACATGAGACGTGTGTACATTCAAGAATCTAATATTGACGGACTTTGCGCGTTTTATTGAATTACGGCCTTCTGCATTACGTTTGGACTTGTTGTGTTCGGTTATATTTGTACCTATGCTATACGTGTTTGTATAGTTCTAATAAATTCTATAGTAATTCCAACGGTATTTTAATTCGAGTTCCGCTAAACTCGTAACAGTATGCTTACAGTTTTGTTCTATTATGTTTAACTGTCAACTACTATATTGCCACATGGCCCAAAATACATTCATATAAATACCAAAATTTTGTTTACTCAATTCCAAAATTGCGTGAAATATGTTAATTGTTTTACAAGCAAATTAAACAGAAGACAAAAGAGTTAAAATTTACTCTTATATAGTGACGTCATTGTTTTTAAAATGCGTAGCACTTAAAACAATATATTCCATTATCATCTTTTGTTACTTATAATATCAACTGTATAAACTCATTAATTATATATTAATAATAATTGTTATTCATTATTAATATTAATTAATAATGAATAACAATGTTTATTTAAAAACAATGCATTTGACAAATGAGATTTTATAAACCATATAGATTTCTTTCTTAAGGTTTTTATTGCCATGCTGGCAAACAGGAGACGTCCCACCTGATGGAAAGTGGTCACCCTGTGGACGGACGACATGGACAAAGCCAACGCGTCGCCAGCTTTCAGAATAGAAATGTGTAATACTTACAACAACTCAGAAGGGTTTATGGTTCTAAAAGAATAGCAACTAGCCACATACTTGTAATCAGAGAACCTTACGATTTTAGCATCTATGCTTATATTGTAAAGAGGAAAAATTTGATTCTTTGTTTGCATTGAATAGGCTACGAAACTACTGAACCGATTTTAAAAATCTTTCACTGTTGGCAAGCTTTTTCTTTTTTTTTTTTGAGGCGAGGGAAAATGACTAACCGATTTACGCACTCTCTGGGCCGTCACTAGGAAACGGCATTTATCCACAGGGGCGGTAACGCTAGCAATTGTATGCTTTATTTGCGTTCCGTCCGCGATGGATTACACAGAGGAGTGTGGAGACTCCGAGTGACGCCGCACGGGCGAGCAACCTCAATACCCACTAAAAACCCCCTCCTCCCTGACGACCCTGCGCTTTTGTTTGTGATGGAAGGACTGAGATATAGAACATAGTTACGCAACAGTCGATCCAGCGCAATAAAGTGCTTGAAGTGTGCCCTGGGAGAACACACTCCACTTCGAGACGGGGGTAGTTGTTAAATCCCTTGCTTTACCTAGTAGCTAAGGGCCCCCTCGTTCCGGAACCTAACTCAGGGAGGGAAGTAATGCGCGTACCTGCCTCTCCGGGTGCCAGCTGAAGGCCGGCGACTTCGAGAAGAGACCGTAGCACGCGCCGAAGGACTTCGCTCCCTATCCCTTTCTGCAGCTTCTTTGAGAGACATTACTGCCTCGCAAAAAGTAACCGCAGCATCCCAGCGGTCGTCGCTCTGCAACATGGCCGTTACCAAGTCGCCGAGCGATCCGACGGCTCCTACGTGTGTCTCGAGCTCGAAACGCTGCGGCATCCAGGCAGCGCACTCGACAAGCGTATGAAACGCCGTATCGGGTTCGCCACACTGTCGGCAATCCGGAGAAGGCAAGCAGCCCACAATGCGAAACAGATACTGATCGAAACAACCGTGTCCGGTCAGTATCTGTGTCGTCCTGAAGGTCAGGGTTCCGCTGGTGCGGGTGACCCATTTCTCCAGCTGTGGCCTGATTGCATCCACCGTAAAGCGGCCGGCCGCAGTGTGTTCGAGGTCACGGGACCAGTCGATGAGGCAGCAAGCGGACAGGTCCGGAGGGGATTCCGGAATTTCCTATGGAACATGATGGCCTCCGTTTTCGCGGGGGAGACCCTCAAGCCCAGCCTAGCTATTCAATCTACGACTATCGCCAACCCGTCGTTGGCGACGTCCACGGACTCCGCGAATGACGCGGCGCGTGCCGTGAGTAGGGTGTCGTCCGCAAAGCAGATCAGCCCTACCCCAGGCCGGACCGTCACCCGAAGGATCCAGTCATAACCTACGTTCCAAAGAATCGGCCCGAGGACCGACCCCTGTGGAACGCTGCACGCGACACGTCGCCGACCTAACACGTGATTGACAGACTTACCGCCCTCCCAAAGGATGTGCCGATCCCGCAGGTACTCGCCCAACAGCCTCGTGAGGTACGGGGGGACTCCGTGTGCACGGAGCCCCTCCCTGATCGTCTCATGAGGGAGGCTGTTGAAGGCGTTCGCTATGTCTAGCGACACCGCAAGAACGACGTCTTTCGCTTGGACGGCTTCGTCCGTCAACGTTTGCAGCGTCTCGAAGGCGTCCATCGTGGAGCGCCTCCGCCAAAACCCGAACTGCGTATCTGATAGCCCCGGCTCCATAGTGTCTAGATGCTTCACGAGCCGCTCCGCCAAGATCTTTTCGAAGACCTTGGCGACCTCGTTCAGCAGCACTATGGGCCTGTAGGCGGACAGATCGTCGGGAGGCCGACCTCCCTTGGGAAGAAGGCACAAACGCCCCTCTTTCCATTGCGACGGGAACCTACCTGCGCGAATACAGGCTTCGAAGAGTTCCCGCAGCTGGCTGCGTAGATGTTTTGCAGCCAGGAAGAGGAGTCGACCTGGGACCCCGTCGGGTCCCGGTACCGTCTTACTGCCCCGGAGCCTGTCCAGGGCAACGTCTTATTCCCCCTCGGAGATGGAGTGAGGCTCCTCGTCCGTGGGGGTGTCGGCCAAATAAAATGTAGTGAATACATCGAGATCTTCAGCTGTTGAAGCAACGTTGCCAGCCGCTGACTTAGTCACTGGACGATGTGATGCCGCCATAGTGTCAACGCATGTCGAGTCTCACACAAGCGGCCTTCCCATCTTCTAAGGATTATTCCTCGACATTCCATCCGGCCTCTTGCTATTATCGCGCACCAAACCATTTGGCTCTCAGATGGCTGGTACGCCGACGCTGACAATCGAGATCGAGCGAGATCTTCGTCCAAAACTATATAAACATGATCATCCATGGTGTCCATACGGACCCACCATAGTTCCACACTGGCACCGGTGTGGTACTGTTAGTCCCTAGCACTTATATGTTAAAAAAGACACTTCTTTATTAGGACCCTTTTTATTTCACTATTGCGAATAATAAATAGGTGGCTTGGAGTCTCTATATACGGGACCTCAAAGGTCTACCGGACCAATATGGTATTAGTTTAACTTTAGACAATCCAGCTGGCAGACACAAATCCGTAGCTGAAGATCTGTGGCCAATAACCAAGAGAACTTCTATGAATTTGGAAAAAGATTTGGTATTTATAAGCAATTACTGCTGATCGACATTTTGGAAACAGTAACAGTACGCAACATGGAGCACCCAGGTGTAGGCTCGCAGCTAACCGGTAAGCAGAGGTTTCTAAAACTGTACCTGTATTAAATGATGGGTGTGTTTGCCACTGTCCAGACTCCCAACTAGCGACGGCTAAAAGCCGAGCGCGCTCTGTCGAACTGGAACACGTTTGAAGGAGATTTTCCCAAACGCTATTATATTAAATCGTTACGTAATCATACCCGTAAATACTTTTCAATAACTATCTTCGTTTCTTTGTATTATTGTTCTATTTGTAGATGATTATTACTTATTGTTTCCTATAATTGTTAAATGTTTACCCAGTCTATAGCAGGCAGGAGTCATATCTCTGCGCTAAAACAACTTGTCGAAAAATTATCAAACACTGCAGCTTTTATAATATTCTAAGAGCAATTTTGTTTCACAGGTCAAATATTTCGTGTTTTGAATTCATCTCTTCCTCTCACAGTTTACGACTTTCTACGAATGTTAGACTTAATACTCCCAAACATCTTTTTTCAACAATTCTTTTACTGTACAGGCTATTTGACTCTGGAAGGAGTTACCTGCTACAGTTAGACAAGCTGAATCACTAACAATATTTAAGAATATGACAAAAAAGCACTACCTGCAACATAGTGATGTTTGATATTTCTATGTAAATTTATGTGTTATTATTATTATTATATTATTATATTATTATGTGTATATATATGTATGTATATATTATGTGTATGTAATATCAATAGCTGTATAATATGTCTACTAGCTGTCCCGACAGACGTCGTCCTGCCCGGAAAAACTTTAATCGATATTCCGATAGCAGCGCCACCTACCGGGTCCAACCCGTGAACAAAACTACATCGGGATATAATCATATTTTAACACTACCGCGACTTCGTACGCGTGGTGCGGTTTTTTAACGATCCCACGGGAACTCTTTAATTTTTCGGAATCAAAAGTATCCTGTATGTTAACCAGGGGTATAAGCTACCACCATACAAAATTTCATTTAAATCGGTCCAGTCGTTTCGGAGATTAGCCCGTACAAACAGACAGACTAACAGACAAACAGAGAAACAAAAAAAAAGAAAAAAAAACTAAATTAGTCCTATTTCAGTTCTTACATCCCCCTGACTCTGTTTTTAGCATGTTTTTTCATTGTACAGAAATTCGACCTCTACAATTTTATTATAGGTATAGATTAAGTATAAATGTAATATATAGCTGCATATCCTCAAATATTTATGTATACCACCTTTGATCAATATAATATGTTTTTATTCCTGCCACGGGTTGTCCGGCAGATATCGCTTCTTAGCGACAAGACCGCCCATTTGCACAATGGCACATTTAAAATATTTTTAGGCTATAAGTCATCTGTGTTTTCTGTAATGCTGTACAATAATGTGTTATCTATCTATATTTGTAATCTTAGGGTTCTTGTATGTAATTGTACAATTTAATGTTTTGTATGTTTAGACTCTAACGATTTAGTTACAATAATTGGGCCACCTGCATCTATTGTTATATACCGGCAAAGAAATGCCGCGCACCGGGTTTATTGCCGCACCGGGTTCATTGCCCCTCCCCGCATTCGGGGTTCTTTTATGATCGTCGTAATTAAAGTTTGCAAGTAGACAATAGCCTATTGTTATTGTTTTCGACTTTGTTGGCCGTTCGTAGTAATAATCAGCCAGGTGTACAAATTACTATATCTCGGCAATTCACTAGTGTTTTCGGGAGCCGAGCGGTGCACTGGCACGCGGTCGATTTTTTGTTGTACTGTATAGTTAATATAAAACAATGCCCGAACGGACGGTTGGGTCAGTCATTCGACGACCACGATATGATTGAAACGTGTAGTACTTTCGATAAGCGACATAGTGACGGACTTTGCACGTGTTGAATTGCATTGAATCGTGCAGTGTTAACTGGTTGCATCCAGTTTCATTATGTACTTGTTTTATACGTGTTTGTACAGTTCTAATAAACTCTATAGTAATTCCAGATAATTTATTTTAATTCGAGTCCTGTAGCTCGTAACAATATTAAATCATCAATTTACAGTACATACATACATAACTTCACGCCAGGTCCCTTGCGGGGTAGGCACGAACAACAGAGCGCCACACAGGCCCATTCTTACACACCTCACTTGCTTCTTTGACATTCATAGCTCTTGTCGTGCTCGCTCGTAATTTACAGTAAATAGTAAAGACAGGAACAATGGGTAGACTTATCGGTTTAGCGCGATCTGTTCCAGACTAAATTCGAAAATGAAACAATTGGACCGTTTTATTCATGCAACTCTCATTTTTAATTTTCTCATGGTGTGTTTATTACAAGCTTGTATTTAACTTGCAATGGATGTACCTATGTATGTATGTAAGTTCGGGTGGAATCTTGCAAGTTAAATTTGACCGACTTACCGGTTTCCGATTGAGTTGAAATTTAGCACGCATATGTATATCGCGTGTCAATGTAATAATATAGTACTGATATGATGACGTACTCGGAAGTTGTCCATAGGAACTCCTGTACTAAACAAGATAGACCCATCGTGTTTGGGCTCGTTTTACTTGTCTTGGCAAGCACGCTACTGTAACATGACATCCAGGATCTCAAAAGGTTGTATTTAAAAACCTTTTTAAAAAAGCTTATTTTAGAAAATAACTTTTATCTGCTGATTGAAAAATCTACTCTAAATAGACTTATTAAGGATTTATAAGTGTAATATAAGTTTCTTTCATTGCTAGTTTAACAGCCGACCTTCAATCACTAGATAAAAGTTATTCATAAAATAACGTATAACATAAATAAAATAAATTGAATAAAAAGCCTTTTATTTGATCCATAAAGAACATGTTATACAATATTTTTTATGAGTTAGTGTTTTCTTTTAATTTACCGATTTTTTAAATGAATAACTGGTAAAGGGTTTGAGCTTCTTCCAGTTGCGACCAAGGTTCTCTGACACAAACTGCAATCACTAATATTTTCCTAGATGGAGCAGGGATATAGTGTAGCGTATTTTTACGCTATAATCAAAACGCATTTGACCACACATTAACTAAAACATTATCCCAGGTGTTTGCAACTATAAGATTGGCCCAGATGGATGGGAATAGGACATTATCCTAGATGGATGTAACTCTAACATTGTCCCAGATGGATGTATCTATGATATTATCCCAGTTGGATGTAACTATATCATTGTCCCAGATGATTTTGAATTTGAATTTGAATGTAACTCTAACATTGTCCCAGATGTATGAAGCTAGGACATTATACCAGATGAATGTAACTATGACATTATCCCAGATGGATGTAACTATATCATTGTCCCAGATGATTTTGAATTTGAATTTGAATGTAACTCTAACATTGTCCCAGATGTATGAAGCTAGGACATTATACCAGATGAATGTAACTAGGACATTATCCCACGTGGACGTCACTCTAACATGGTCCCAGATGAATGTCACTCTAACATTGTCCCAGATGGATGGATATAGGACATTATCCCAGATGGATGCAACTATTAAATCTACATTTCTAACTATTACATTATCCCACATGGGTGGACTTTGAATGTATGACTGATTTAAGTTTCAAAATATTTTTTAAAATAATACATTGATTGAAACTTTGAAATTGGGTCTTTGTTTATAACAACAAGAACAAACTGACGCCCACTGTGATTGCAGAGTGTGTAAAGACTTACGCTTTTATATGATTGGTATTCCCTATGCTGCGGCCGCACCTGCGATAATCTTAAAGTTATTTACTGTGGCCAAATGCGTCTTATCTATAGGGTTAAAAACAACGCCGTCAATAAATATCCACATTGATGTATATATATACCTAATATCTTAATATGTAATGTTATGAACAATTTAAAACAATATCGAATCATAAATAATGCCTTAAACCCAATGCCACATCTGTATGAATCGGTCTATAAGTTTAGTATTTCTTCTATTCTTCTACCATTCTTGTAAACCTTGTACGCAAACACATTTCTCTTTGCCATCATCCTTGTTTTCTTCTAGGTATCTTATAAAATCATCAAACGTGAAATTCCTATGAGGTTTCTTCTTTCTATGACGTCTTTTCATATCATCATTCAATTCATCATCTCTAACAATTACTTCATCATCGGGGCTATTAAAAGGTCTAGACCTTTTAATGTCCTCTTCGTTATGATCACCAATTTCTTCATAATATTTCTTATTTTTGGGACGGCGATGATGCTTTGGTTGTGTTTCATCATCAATAACTTCTGTGTGACCACTGTTTGTACCATTTTTATTACCAATTTCATCCTTAAATTGATTGTTATCATTACCTGATGCTATATTATTATCTGCGGGATAATTTGAAACAGGTTTTGCGGAATGTTTTCTGTTTTTGTTATGACGATCATGTCTTATATGGTTTGGTCGTGCTTCATCTTCAAAAATAGCTTTACCATCATTTGTATCATCTTTATTACCAGTTTCTTTTGTAAATTGGTTATTACCACTATATGATGTATCTCTGGGATAATTTAAATCAGATTCTTTATCATGTTTTCTATGTTTGTGATGACGACGATGTTTTGGTCGTGTTTCATCATCAATCAAAGGTGTTTTAAAGTTATCATCTTTCTGATAGGTTTCTTCTTTGAATTTGTCTTCATCACCATCTAATGGCTTTTCACTGTCATTGGGATAATTCGAATCAAATTTTTCGATGCTAATTCCATTATTCTGATGGTGATGATACCTCTTATTCTTTGATCGTGTTCCATCATCAATCGCAGCCGTAACATCATTCGGAACGTCACTTTTATCTATTTCTCCTTTAGACCGGTCGTTATCACTATCTCGTGGTATATCTCGATCTTCGGGATAATCTGAATCAAGAATTTCGTCATTTTTTCTATTTTTGTGTTGGGGACGATGCCTCTTATTCTTTGGTCGTATTTCATCATCAATCGCAGCCGTATCATCATTCGGAACGTCACTTTTATCTAGGTCTCCTTTAGACCGGACGTTATCACTATCTGGTTGTATATCTCGATCTTCGGGATAATCTCGATCAAGAATTTCGCCATTTTTTCTATTTTTGTGATGGGGACGATGCCTCTTATTCTTTGGTCGTGTTTCATCATCAATCGCAGCTGTATCATCATTCGGAACGTCACTTTTATCTATTTCTCCTTTAGACCGATCGTTATCACTATCTCGTGGTATATCTCGATCTCCGGGATAATATGAATCAAGATTTTCGTCATTTTTTCTATTTTTGTGATGGGGACGATGCCTCCTATTCTTTGGTCGTGTTTCATCATCAATCACAGCCGTATCATCATTCGGAACGTCACTTTTATCTATTTCTTCTTTAGACCGGTCATTATCACTATCTGGTTGTATATCTCGATCTTCGGGATAATCGCGATTAAGAATTTCGTCATTTTTTCTATTTTTGTGATGGGGACGATGCCTCTTATTCTTTGGTCGTGTTTCATCATCAATCGCAGCCGTAACATCATTCGGAAAGTCACTTTTATCTATTTCTCCTTTAGACGGGTCGTTATCACTATCTCGTGATATATCTCGATCTTCGGGATGATATGAATCAAGATTTTCGTCATTTTTTCTATTTTTGTGATGGGGACGATGCCTCTTATTCTTTGGTCGTGTTTCATCATCAATCGCAGCCGTAACATCATTCGGAAAGTCACTTTTATCTATTTCTTCTTTAGACGGGTCGTTATCACTATCTCGTGGTATATCTCGATCTTCGGGATGATATGAATCAAGATTTTCGTCATTTTTTCTATTTTTGTGATGGGGACGATGCCTCTTATTCTTTGGTCGTGTTTCATCATCAATCGCAGCCGTAACATCATTCGGAAAGTCACTTTTATCTATTTCTCCTTTAGACCGGTCATTATCACTATCTGGTTGTATATCTCGATCTTCGGGATAATCTCGATAAAGAATTTCGTCATTTTTTCTATTTTTGTGATGGGGACGATGCCTCTTATTCTTTGGTCGTGTTTCATCATCAATCGCAGCCGTATCATCATTCGGAACGTCACTTTTATCTATTTCTCCTTTAGACCGATCGTTATCAGTATCGGGTGATATATCTCGGTCTTCGGGATGATATGAATCAAGATTTTCGTCATTTTTTCTATTTTTGTGATGGGGACGATGCCTCCTATTCTTTGGTCGTGTTTCATCATCAATCACAGCCGTAACATCATTCCGAACGTCACTTTTATCTATTTCTTCTTTAGACCGGTCGTTATCACTATCTCGTGGTATATCTCGATCTCCGGGATAATATGAATCAAGATTTTCGTCATTTTTTCTATTTTTGTGATGGGGACGATGCCTCCTATTCTTTGGTCGTGTTTCATCATCAATCGCAGACGTATCATCATTCGGAACGTCACTTTTATCTATTTCTCCTTTAGACCGGTCATTATCACTATCTGGTTGTATATCTCGATCTTCGGGATAATCTCGATCAAGAATTTCGTCATTTTTTCTATTTTTGTGATGGGGACGATGCCTCTTATTCTTTGGTCGTGTTTCATCATCAATCGCAGCCGTATCATCATTCGGAACGTCACTTTTATCTATTTCTCCTTTAGACCGATCGTTATCAGTATCGGGTGATATATCTCCGTCTTCGGGATAATTTGAATCAAGAATTTCGTCATTTTTTCTATTTTTGTGTTGGGGACGATGCCTCTTATTCTTTGGTCGTATTTCATCATCAATCGCAGCCGTATCATCATTCGGAACGTCACTTTTATCCATGTCTCCTTTAGACCGGTCGTTATCACTATCTGGTTGTATATCTCGATCTTCGGGATAATCTCGATCAAGAATTTCGCCATTTTTTCTATTTTTGTGATGGGGACGATGCCTCTTATTCTTTGGTCGTGTTTCATTATCAATCGCAGCCGTAACATCATTCGGAAAGTCACTTTTATCTATTTCTTCTATAGACGGGTCGTTATCACTATCTCGTGGTATATCTCGATCTTCGGGATGATATGAATCAAGATTTTCGTCATTTTTTCTATTTTTGTGATGGGGACGATGCCTCCTATTCTTTGGTCGTGTTTCATCATCAATCGCAGACGTATCATCATTCGGAACGTCACTTTTATCTATTTCTCCGTTAGACCGATCGTTATCAGTATCGGGTGATATATCTCCGTCTTCGGGATAATTTGAATCAAGAATTTCGTCATTTTTTCTATTTTTGTGATGGGGACGATGTCTCTTATTCTTTGGTCGTGTTTCATCATCAATCGCAGCCGTATCATCATTCGGAACGTCACTTTTATCTATTTCTTCTTTAGACGGGTCGTTATCACTATCTCGTGGTATATCTCGATCTTCGGGATAATATGAATCAAGATTTTTGTCATTTTTTCTATTTTCGTGATGGGGACGATGCCTCTTATTCTTTGGTCGTGTTTCATCATCAATCGCAGACGTATCATCAGTCGGAACGTCACTTTTATCTATTTCTCCTTTAGACCGGTCATTATCACTATCTGGTTGTATATCTCGATCTTCGGGATAATCTCGATCAAGAATTTCGTCATTTTTTCTATTTTTGTGATGGGGACGATGCCTCTTATTCTTTGGTCGTGTTTCATCATCAATCGCAGCCGTAACATCATTCGGAACGTCACTTTTATCTATTTCTTCTTTAGATCGGTCGTTATCACTATCTCGTGGTATATCTCGATCTCCGGGATAATATGAATCAAGATTTTTGTCATTTTTTCTATTTTTGTGATGGGGACGATGCCTCCTATTCTTTGGTCGTGTTTCATCATCAATCACAGCCGTATCATCATTCGGAACGTCATTTTTATCTATTTCTCCTTTAGACCGGTCGTTATCAGTATCGGGTGATATATCTCCGTCTTCGGGATAATTTGAATCAAGGATTTCGTCATTTTTTCTATTTTTGTGATGGGGATGATGCCTCTTATTCTTTGGTCGTGTTTCATCATCAATCACAGCCGTGTCTTCAATAGGAACGTCACTTTTATATATTTCTTTTTTAGATCGGTCGGTATCACTATCTCGTGATATATCTTTGTCTCCGGTATAATTTAAATCAAGATTTTTGTTTTGTTTGCGATGTTTGTGATGGTAGTGATGCTTCTTATTCTTTGGTCGTATTTTATCATCAATTGCAGCTCTGTCTTCGGGATAATTTGACTCAAGATTTTCGTTTTGTTTTCGTTTTTTATGATGGTGATGATGCTTTTTATTCTTTGGTCGTGTTTCAATAATCACAGCTGTATCATCAGTTAAAATACCACTTTTATCGTTTTTGTCTTTTAAATGGTCGTTATCATTTTCTGATAGTGAATCATTGTTCTTGGAATAATTTGATTCAAGATTTTTGTCTTGTTCTGGATGTTTGTGATGGTGATGATGCCTTTTATTCTTTTGTCGTTTTTTATCAACAATCACAGCCATATCATCAGTTGGAACGTCACTTTTATTTATTTCTCCTTTAGATCGGTCGTTATCTGATGATGTTGAATTTTTTTCAGGATAAGCTGAATCCTGTTCATAAGTTTCTGCTGTAGCGCTGCTACTTGCAGTTAAACCAGGGTGCTTACTTTTATGGTGGTGGTGTTTACTTAAATGCCCTTTGTCTTCTTCTGTTTTTAGGCTATAATAAGATGGGAAGTTGTTAGTTTGATCGTTGTTGTGATAATTTAAATAGTGAGGCAGTGGACTGTCCATTGCAAAAGCAGTATCAAATTCATCTAAATTTTCACTGCGTGTAACAATTACTTTGTTGTCATCAAATAAACGTCTGGGATGTTTCTTTTTGTGATGGTTTTTACTTTTGATTGGTCTTTGAATATCATCGTAAGCTATTGCTGTATTATCGAACTTTACTTCTACTTCTTTTAAGTTTGGATAAATTGGAGTTGAGGCTTCTTCAATAACAGCTGCATTATATATACTGTCTGAAGTAACTTCAAAATGATCAACGTTAATATATTCATGTTTATGTTTATGGTGCCTATGTTTATAATATCTTTTCGCTGGAAGATCATCCTCCTTTACTGTTGCATCGTTTTTATCTACAGATGTCAATAAATATTCGTCATATACAGTTTGAGAGGGACCAGATTCATTTGGATTATTATTTGTAGAATCGCGACTGTCTTTGGGTGTGTGGTGTTTTCTTTTGTCATCGTGTTTCCTTTTGCTGCCACGTTTTTTAGCTTTATTGATCTCAGATTCTCCATCATATGTCACTGGCAACATTTCTGGGCTGGTAACAAACTGATTATAATCAAAATGTTCAGGAATATTATCCTTGAAAATAGCAGTATCACCAATATGCTTGTGTTTTCTATGGTGACGATGCCTTCTCTTTTGCGCATGGTTACTATTATCTAGTTCTTTATCTACCATTGGCACTTCTTCATCGCCATAACTTGTATCACTATTAATAGCATCCGAAGAACTATCTTCACTCTGAACATTACTGTGCTCAGTCGTTGTTTCTTCTACGTTATTATTTTTTTCAGTTTTGTTATCTGTGTTATACATGTCAGATGTCTGACTGATGTCAAAAGTAATATCATCAGTTTCGTCAGGCTGATAAGCGTTTTTATTATGTTTATGATGATGTCTGGGTTTTTTGTTAAATTCATAATCTGTATAATAATTTTCTTCGCAATCATTGATAGTAATCTTTAATTTCAAGTCTTTCTCTTCTCTTTCTTCGTTAGAATGTTTATCAATATCTACCCTGAGAATTCTTATATCAATATCATCCAGTTCTTCTTGTATTTTACTAAGAAATATGGTGATTTTATCAATTGTGTCATTGATAACCTTTTCCTTCTCCGGTGTTAATTCAATGCAATTCTCGTCGCCTGATGGATGTGCTGTGGATAAAAATAAAAATATTTTATTGTTAAATATAGTAGAAATGTATCAGAAAAGCAAACCGCCAAGTTTAACACTTACATCAGAAAATGTTCTACATCCTAGACAATTAGAGAGCGCAATGAAAGATTCTTTTTTTTTTTGCCTGAAGCTAGTAAAATAGACAGATTGCACACCTGATGGATAATGATTGCCGTCGCATATGGAAGCTTGCAATATCAGGTGCAATACCAACGTGTTGCTACGCTTCACAGGCAGATAGCAGTTGTTATAAAGAATAACTTAGGCTATTTTTAAAATTAAAGTTCTGCGAAAGAAAATTCCACTAAAGTCATGGGTACAGCTAGTATAAAATAATAAAAAGCTAAGAAAATAATTTCGAAAACTTTACCTGCATTGATAAGTCCTATACTTGTAGATATCTGAAATAAAACACGTTGAATTTTAATTTGAAATATGTAAACCACAAAGTTATGATGTTATGAAAAAAAAATGCCAATATATCTATAGACGGCCTCTGTGGTTGAGCGGACTAAGCCTTTGACGGCCTATCTCAGTGCAATCCAGAGGTTCCGGGTTCAAATCCCAGTATAGTAAATTTCGGAAACGTATTTTCTTCGTTATTTACCATGGTCTGGGTGTCTGGGATCGGCTCCAGAGTAGTCCGTTGCATATTACCCATAACACAAGCGTCACTTGCTTAATTTGGAGATATACAATGTGTGCGTTAGTCTGCCGACTATTATATTATATTTGTATTTATTTGTTTCACAAATATTACATTTTTTAGAAAATATATAAAGACATGTTTTTATAAAAAAAATTGATCACATTATTCTTTTATAAAAATACATAATATATTATATTATTATATCTAGGTAATATGCTTAGTTAATATCAATAATTTTTATTATATTATTTAAATGTTATTGTATTACATTTTTACATTACTATCAATACATTTTATTTAGATTTATTTGAATTATTTATTTTTATGTATCTGTGTAAGTATATACTTCACTTATGTATATATTTATCGCATTTTTAAACTTTAGTTCGCTCGTTTGCTCACAATAAAATTCAGAAAAATCTTTTTTTTTATTTTTTTTTATTACAGGAGTTCAGCAGACAGGCAGACGGCCCACTTGATGGACAGCGGTTACCATCGCCTATGGACATTTGCAACACCAAAGGTGCTACGAATGCGCTGCTGCTCTCTTTAGGGAGCCTGGAACCTGGTCACTAATGCCGGAACACAACACAAGGTTGTTATGGCGACATACTCTAGACCAGGGGTGGTAGCCATCCAGTCGGGCAAATGCCCTACCACCTGGCTGTGGGTTGTTTTGTCGCCTCTTACGACAGGCCGCCGGGCCGCAGGAAATTGTATTCTTTCTCCGTTCCTGCACGGATGCCCTGTATAATCTGTTATTAGCCCTACATTATAAGTAATTTTTGTTGTTTATATTATTGATATGTGCTGTTGGTTTTTTCAATAAATAAATAAATTATTTATTTTTTGTTTCTAAAATACAGCAGCAGTCAGGCTGACGGCCCACCTGATGGAAAGTGCTTCCCGTCGCCTATGGACGTGCTACTTGTGACCGACGTGGATGTTGTCCAGTCTCCAGTGTTGCAGGAGTAACAAAAACTTGGCCACTAATGCCGGAACACAACTTAAAGTCGTTCTGACGGCATACTCCAGACCTGGAGGGCTGGACATCCAGACGGGCACCTATCTTTTTTATTATTATTACTGAGGCACAGAATAGAGGCTAACGACCCAACTGTGATGGAAAGTGGTTACCGTTGCCAATACAAGAACAGAGGTGCTTACAATATGCTGCTGGCCTCGAAAGAGAAGCTGGAACCTGGCCACTGATGAACACTACACAAGGTTGTTCTGACGGCATACTCCAGACCTGGAGTGATGAACATCCAGACAGGCACCTACCTACCACCTGGCTGTGGACTCTTTTCTCGCCTCTTACGACAGGCCGCCCAATCGTAAGAATTTATATTATTTCTCCGTGAATGACTATAAGTGTAATTTCTACTTACAGCAATCCCCCAAATTATAATTAGACGTTTCATTTTTAGAAGCAGTTATTCAAATTTTGAATATACTACTCCTAAAATGAAGTGTTCTTTGCTGACACCAGAAAACGACTGAGCCAAATATCATAAACTAGGAACAAGGTATACAACGCTTGAAAAAGTCAAGTATTTACTTTAATATACGATTTTTGGTTAAGGTCCATTTAGACTTATTCATCAAACTTCGTGTAAAATATTCAACTATTGTAACAATTACAGATATAGATCTAGAAAATAATCAATAATTAGAAGTTACATAATAAAACTACGTTTTAACGGTTTTAATCGCGGTAATTTATTTTATTTAGGTTTATCCGACGTTTCGGCCGTTTTTTTCTTTTTTTTTCGCTTTTCATCTTTGTCTTCCGTGACCACGGCAACTGAAAAACGGCCGAAACGTTGGATAAACCTAAATAAAATAAATTACCGCGATTAAAACCGTTAAAACGTAGTTTTATTATGTGTACAAGTCGCGAAAACTTAAGAAAATATTAATTAGAAGTTAGTTATAATTTACGTATATTTCATACAAATAACATACATACATACATACATAACTTCACGCCAGGTCCCTTGCGGGGTAGGCACGAACAACAGAGCGCCATACAGGCCCATTCTTACACACGTCACTTGCTTCTTTGACATTCATTGTTCTTGTCATGCACGCTCGTCTGTTCTTAAGGCTCCTGACATCACCTTCTGCTAGTACACGATCAATTTGATCATGGAAGGTGTGTCGTGGCCTTCCGCGACTTCTGCATCCATCCACTTTTGCACTGTATATCTGTTTAGTCATTCTTTCATCATACATTCTTTCCACATGCCCGAACCACCGGAGCATTCCTTTCCTTACCTTCACCCCGACACTCTCTTTCAGACCAACTCTCTTTCTTACTTCGGTATTACGAACGCGGTCCGCGAGCGTCACTCCGCAGATTTTGCGCAGTGCTCGCATCTCGACCGCGTTTACTCTACTTTCGTGCTCTGTATTCCATACCCAACTCTCGCTTCCATACATGAGCGTAGGTACCAGCACCGCGTTGTGTATGGCAAGCTGGGCTTTTTGGCTGAGGTTTTTAGCGCCTAGAAGTTTACCTAACGCTCCATTCACACTATTCCCCGAATTTACTCTTCTTTCTATGTCAGCGGTGTACCTTCCATCCCTGCTAAAAGCACATCCGAGATATACAAACTCATTCACTTGTTCCAGCATAACATCATCGACCATTATCCTTGCATTCGTTCTGGTTGTTTCTCTTTCAAACACCATCACCTTTGTTTTCTTCGCATTCAAACGTAAGCCTCTCGCCTGACAGTCATCTTTTCATACAAATAAAATGAAATTAATAAGTACTTACCATAAAGAAAATTTAAAATGTTAATAGTTAATTTATTTTTCAAATACAACGTGGAAACGCGCTTGTATTTTGAGACCGCTCCCCATCGATAGTAATTTGGACTACATTTTTACCTAAAAATACATTTATAATACCTAGCATTTCTTTTATAAACTCTAATTACATTACATAAATTATTTTTATAGATCTATGTGTCTGAAATAATTTGTTTATTAACTTACAAACATCGCTATCATTACAACTTTCACCAATACGATAGCGTGGTACACAATACATTATATATAAATATATATCTCCCTACCAATTTGGCTGAAAATTGGTGGGGAGGTAGCTTAGACCCAGGAGATGGTAATAGGATAACTTTTCATCCCGTTGGAACCGGTAGGTGGGGCTAGGATCGGGTCCTAGATAATTTTTTATCAGAGCAGGATAACATCTGCCAGGCCCGCTAGTTTATTATGTAAACGAGATTCCTCTACACTTATACAGGTTCATTATATATTTACAATGGTTGTAACGGAGGCCTTCTTAGCGGAGGCGGATGCGGAGGTTAACGGAGGCGGAGGCGGAAGTGAAATTTGATGTATAAAAAATAGTAGTTTATGGTTTATACATTACATCGCGTCGGTAAAACTTCGTACGTACGTCTAACGCGTCTAAGGAATTCGACAGGTTGATTCCTGTAGCATATCATTCATTTGACAAATGACGTTTGCACGCCCCCCGCCCCAACCCAACCGCGTTCCCGCCGCGCACGCTTTGATTTTTGTTAATTTGCTGCGCGCGGCCGGACGGCTGATTCGTCACGAGCGTCGCTGCTTACCTTTGATTCGTAAGTAAACCTCCGTTATGACTCCGCAAAAATTACGCGGATGCGGAGGTGGAGGTACGATTTCTTGCGGAACTTCCGCAGTAACGGAGGCGGAAATGAAGTTCCGTTACAACTCTAATATTTACGTATAATTCTTCTGTTCGTGTGTACTTTAAGCGATTGAACCGATTTTAAAGAAAAGTTTTGTGTGTTCAAGATGATTCGAGAATGGTTAAGTCCGCGCTTTGACCGAATAGGTAGCGCTGTAATCGGCACCTAGCTTATTATTTCTCTGAGCAGAACAACATCCGCCGAGTGCGCTATTATTATTACCGCCCGATTACACGGAGAAATGTGTTACATCCTTAAGATTGTTAAGTGTATACATTTGGTCAAATAAAACCATTTAAAACAATAACTTGACAATAGCAAAATTAATTAAGCTATAAATCTATTTTATTATATCTTTTCTTGGTAAATTATTGTGTTAAATTACTAATATTTATTATGGGAAGGTATATTTTCAAAATGTTGGTAATTCTGGTAATTTATTATTAAAGCAGTACAGCAGACAGGCAGACGGCCCACTTGATGGAAATCGATTACCATCGCCTATGCACATTGGCATCACCAAAGATGCTATAAATGCGCTGCTGTTGTCTTAAGGGAGACTGGAACCTGGCCACTAATGCCGGAACACAACTCAAGGTTGTTATGGCGGAATGCTTTAAACCAGGGGTGGTAGCCATCCAGACGGGCAAATGCCCTACCACCTGGCTGTGGGTTGTTTTGCCGCCTCTTACGACAGGCCGCCCCAACGCAGGAAATTGTATTCTTTCTCCGTTCGAGCACAGTTGAGTTGTATACTTTTCCGCTAAATTTTGAAGTGATTACTTCTTATGGGAGGGTAAACTGCTTCGTTACGTAACGCGTTACGGTGCCATTCCGTCTGGCTTCACTTTCTTTCACGTAAGTTTAAGTTATCACTACTGTCGGGCGTCCTGAGACGCACGCCGTCATTTTTTCTTTTGTAACAAGGAGGGTAGGCCATAAAAGATTAGAAGCCTCTGGTCTATATCTTTTTAACCGACTTCAAAAAAAAGGAGGAGATTCTCAATTCGTCGGAATCTTTTTTTTAAAGTTTTGCAGTCCAAAAAGACCATGCGTGACTCAGTTACAAACACTGACCTTATTCCAAATGTAGCGTACACTATTTAAGCTTTCCAATAAAGAAGCAAAAGATCAATTCCCTGATTTAAACCTCAAACGTTAATTTAATTAACATCGCAATTAACAAAGTCGTCTTTGTAAATTCGATGGTTTTGTTCTAATTCCAGGAACGGAAACCTTATGGAGACGCTTTGAAATTAATTCAAGCGATCTTGAGGAATTTTCTGTAAAGCGCAATTCGAAGACTTGTAAACACGTTGTTCACTTGACCTATATAATAATATTAGCTTCTACCCGCGACTTTGTTCATGTAGAAGGTGAAAATATTGTTACATACCGACAGAGACCGCACAGTTGCATGTTGTAAAAACGATTTTTTTTTATTTACTTCGTGTTTAAAATTTAAAAACATCTATGTTATCTTACTTATTTTATGGCTGTAATTAGTGTCGAACGAATTAATCCTTGTTTTCATTGCATTGCGTCGAAGCTTGCGAGATGTGTGTCGATGATGTACTTTTTAATACAAAACAATCCCCTGGAGGGTGGGGGAGTCAAACGACGAATACGATACGATTAGCGACATAGTGACGGATTTTGCGCCTGTTGAAATGCATTGAATCGTGCAGTGTGAACTGGTTGCATCCACTTTCATTTTGTATTTGTTTTATACCTGTTTGTACAGTTCTAATAAACTCTATAGTAATTCCAACGGAATTTATTTTAATTCGAGTCCTGTAGCTCGTACCAATATTTTTAAATCTTAATGACTGCTCTTGCGCATCATAAATGCGCGCGCAGTACTTGATCATTATACAAAAGTAAATGCACATCTGCAGTTTATTACCTTTCGGCATTTGGACTTCTTTTGTTTGCTTTATGTTTTAAATTTATAATTAGAAAAGCATCCTATTGTGTACTGTAATCGTTTCTGATAGTCATTGACCAGGTGTGATTTTTAGAAACTATTCTTATGCGGTCAATATATATTGTATAGTTTAGTATAAAACAATGCCCGAACGGAGGGGTGAGGCAGTCAAGCAACGATTACGATAAGAGCAAGATGTATGTACATTCGATGAGCTATATAGTGACGGACTTTGCGCGTTTGAATCGTGCAGTTTGTACTGGTTATGTCCAGTTATATTTGTACCTATATTATACGTGTTTGTATAGTTCTAATAAATTCTATAGTAATTCCAACGGCATTTTAATTCGAGCCCCGTAACTCGTAACATTATTTTAAAACTGCGATATCTCCTAAAATATTAATTGAAATCAAATGATGGAAATGGCTATTTTGTTTTAAATTAAATACTTGTCATTGATAACGCATTTATTTGGATAAGGATTATTCATGTTTATAAAAACCTTTGCAAATAATGCATTATTTTAGAACAAATTTGGTTAGCATAAAAAATTCAAAGATCAATTATTATTCTGTCAAACATGTTTTTTGCGAAACTGTAATCGTTTACGCAGCGCTTGCAGCGGAAGCTCTCATAAGGGAAAAGCCCCCAGCTTTAACACATTCTTCATTGGTGCTCCGCTCCTATTGGTCTTAGGGTGATGATATATAGCCTTCCTCGATACCTGGGCTATCTGCACTGAAAGAATTTTTCAAATCAGCCCAGTAGATTCTTGAGATTAGCGCGTTCAATCAAACAAACCAACTCTCAGCTTTATATATTAGTATAAGACTAGCAGTGCCCGCGAAGTCATGATGTTTTTACGGAACCCTAATTTTAAAAGTAGCCTTAGTAACTTATAACATCAGCTATCTATCTATCATTTTACGAAAATGTAACTAATGCATGGTGGAATTTTCAGATAACTAAGTAATCTAGATCTTAATTAGTGAAATAGGTTTGAAAAATTCAATTGGTCAAAAATGTATATACGTACACCTCAATACGAGAAAGTCTCAATACTTTTCCAAATTATAATTTTTAATTTTTTCAACCCCAGCACACTTCACTTCGTTTATAACTGTTAAATTCATATCATTTCCTTTTGCTACACTAGCGCTATTTTGACGAGTTTTTGAACCATAATTTGCTGTTTACAGGTGGACACTTTTTCAACTGATACTAGATGGTCCTCCTTACCTCCACCCTCTATATCTAGTACGTAGTACATTAAGCCATTTACTCATTATCATTTGTCTTTTTTCAGTACGGTACCCTAAAAACTAAGAGAAACATAACATTATTAATCCTATTTAGGCAAACGAAAACGCCATTATTAAATAGTTGGATGTCTGCTTTGACAGTTACCGATACGGTCTCGAATAGTGTTGCCAGCCTCATAATTTACACGAAATGTTGCGCATTATTTTCAAACTTCTACAATATATAGAAGAAGAACATTAGGAATTACTGGAAGCCTTTTTTTAAATAAAAATCGCCTTCCTCTTTTTTGGTTTAGGAAAGAGGTTCATAATTTTCTTTTTCTGTCTTTTTGTATCTGGAATCCTTGTAGTGTATTGGTTACCGCGAACTACTTGCCTTCCTAATACACAAGGAAATTTCGGATTCAACAATTGTGTAATATACAAGCATTTACCCGTGACTTCGCTCACATTGGACATGTAGCAAAGGTTAAAAACAGGTTTAAAACCGTCGTAAGCGGGTTAACTTATCTGCCTAAAGATACATTACACCAACATGTACTGTAGACCATCCAGGTTTAGATGCTGACCGGGATTTAAAAGTAAATGAGAAACTGGTTCAGGACGCAACTTTATATTTTCAAAGACAATATCCAAGACATGTGGTAATTCATTCTCGTATTTTTAATGTAAATTCTTTCCCTTCCTTTATAACTTCCTGACCGTTTTTAATGGAAGTGAGGGTGTCACAACCATTTTGATAACTTATAAAAAACCCTAGAATTGAATTGATTGAAACAATTCACAAACAAACCAAGACACACAAAGAGCCTAAAAATTAATAACCTAGGCACAGAAAGAAAAAACAGCATACATGGCACTAGTTAAGATAATATATATAGGTATAGACATAAGGCACACACTGCACATGCACTTCCTCACAACACCAGCATGTAACACATACATTAGTATAAGTTAATTATTAAAATTAGAAAAAAAATATATAAGTTATTCTTAAGGTACACAACACAACACAAAAATCATAAAATTAATGTCACACATAATAACACATAAACAATAAGCGGGTATAAATTCAAAAAATTAACAATTATTAAGTTGTAAAAAGGGTGCGGAACTAGAGTCCTTAGATTAGTTAATTAAAAAAAAACAAACAAACAAACCTAGAACCGCAGTCCCTTAATTTCAACGTTCTGCTGTTATAATTTTAAAATCGCCCTTATAACCTAGACTGTGCGCACATCTCGGGAAGTGGCAAAATATATAATAAATAATAATAATAATAAATTAAAAACTCGTCGGACCTGTTGCTGGAAACTGAAGAGAACCAAGAGCTGCAGCGTACAGTAAATTCTTTCTACTCCAAAAAGTCCCTACTTCTTCTTCTTTTTTCAATTTTGGCTTGGCACGGTTTGTGCATTCAGCCAGAATCATATGTAATAACTCCTACTTGAGTGAATTTATTTTATCCCCGACATGCATTGTTAGTGTTTCGCTGGAGTCCAATATTCTTAAGAAAGCTTTGATTTTTGTAATTTTAGTACTAAATTTACGAAACTCAAGGCTAGTAGTGTGTTTATCGTAACAGCTGGCAACACTGAAGTAAGTTAATCGCTTTTCAGGAGTCTCCGATAGATTTGTTTCAATTTAACACTAATACCCACACGACTGGGGGTGGCTTGGGGTGACATAGATTCGAAACGAAAATACTTTCAGCTGGATTTTTTTAGATTTGTTTATCTATTTCTAGTTGTTTACTATAGTTATAAGGATAACTCTTTACTGTTCACCGAATAAACGGTTAAAAATATGCACGATTATAATACTACCTTTTTTATCTTCTTCAGACGAAAATAAATATATACATATCGCTATATGTTTATTACGTTTAAATAGTTGCATATATACTATATCGAGTATATATACGATATATGTATATATACATATATATATGTGTGTGTGTGTGTGTGTATATATATATATATATATATATATATATATATATATATGTGTCGGAAGGAAGCTATAATTAGATTATTGTTTGGATGTATAACACACAATATTATTTTGTTAATTTAATTTGGTTTGATGTCTTAAATGTTTCTATAACTCAAAGATCGTTCTAACCTAATAAAAGTTATGAATATTGTGATTTAATAAACGACCTATCAGAGCAGAGCGTATGGCTCGGAGCGGGGTCAGACGCCCTCTATACTTTGGTAGTATCTACTTCGGTAGACTGAAGAGTTTTTGTGACACATTTGGTTGATGGATGAAGTATGAGCGGGTGCCCTGAACCCGCTGCTCGATCTAAACTATGTTAAAATGTCTTTCAAATCTAAATTAAAAGTGTATAAACCGTGACTATCGTGTTTTATGCTCGCATTTTATCCTGATGACGCCCACTAAACCTGCAATAACTAAAGGAGATGTCGTGAGAACGAGGCTGTTCTGCGACATATATATATATATATATATATATATAGAGAGAGAGAGAGAGAGAGAGAGAGAATTGAGAGATTTCAACATCAGTTACATAATTTATAACAGAAAATGTACCTATATACAAAACCGAATTAAGTTTTTATTGAAGTAAAATAGAACTACTTACCTTCTGGTACGTAACTTCTGGTAAACTTCAAGTATTTAAACAAAATATAAAATATTTCAAATATTTATGAAGCTTATGAAAAACGTTGTTTTCTTTTGTATTTGTTTTTAAAAAAATATTTTTCAATCATAATCCAAAATAATAATACAACAAGAAACATCTCAACATTAATGTTGAGGTATTTCTTGTTGTATTATTTTGTGTATAATTGATCTAGATATCTAATATGAAGAAAATTGCGGTGGCTATCTATTATTGAAAATATGATAAAATGGCCCCATATCCGCAAGAATTATTAAAACGAAATTTAAAAAAAGGCAAATTTTCAGTTGGTATTTTTCCGAAACAATTTTCATTGAACGCGTGGGTTGATTTATTTTGCCCATACACCCCCATCTCACCCTCTCTCCTCCCCAATCCAATTTCCTATAAAAGGACATTTTCGTCTTGAAACAACATCAGTACACATCCAACAATCAAACAAACAACATCAAAGAAAACATCAATCAAAATTGTAAAAATGTATCAAATTTTTATTTACATAATTTTCATTTTCGTCGCCGTATCGTGCAATGATGCCAAAGTAAGTATCAATTTATTAAGCTGATGTCAGAGAGATCAATTTGAAACAACACTGTTACGACCGACAAAGAACAATGCACACCTGCAGTTTATGACCTTCCCGCATTTGGACTTCTTTTGTTTACTTTGTGTTTAAAAATTGTAATTAAGAAGAAAAAAACATCTTTTTCTTCGAAAATTCAGTCCACACGATCGAGTGTTGTATTGTATGGTTTGGTATAAAACAATGCCCGAACGGAGGGGTGTCGCAGTCAAACGACGATTACGAATACGAGCAAGACGTGTACATTCGATTAGCTATACAGTGACGGACTTTGCGCGTGTTATTAAATCGTGCAGTTTGTACTGGTTGTATCCAGTTATATTTGTACCTGTGTTATACGTGTTGTTTGTTAGTTCTAATAAACTCTATAATCATTCTAACGGCATTCTAATTCGAGTCCCGCAAACTCGTAACAATATGTTTGAATTATGTATTTATATGTATATATTATTATGTATTTATATTATGTTTCAAATTTGTCATTAAAGATAATTAGGATAATCAATTATGATGAATTAATACATTAGGATTACGCGAAATGCCATTTTTAATTTTCTCAAGTTGTGTTTTATTTTATTGTGTTATATAAATAAACTAAATTATAAACAGATTAATTAATATAAAGAATGTAGCAAATCGCTGCCAGAGGGAAGCGTGCCCAGAAGGCTGGCTGCATGAAAGAATGATGAAAGATCTTTTTTAGCTAGACGTTTTGCTGGGGAGTTTCTTGCCGCTTCTTCTTACTTTGAGAAGCGGTGTACTACGAAGTAGTTTTAAATTATGACTTACATGTATGACCTTAAAATTGTGTTCTCCAGTAGAACTAATTTTCAATAACAATTTTAGAGCTTGAATAAGTGTAATTTTAAAAATTTCTATCAAAGAATACATCGACTACAAGATGTTGTAAACATATTTATTGTTTGCGCTTTTGTTACACTTGAGGTTAGTTTCTTTTTTGTTAGAAAATGATGTATAAGTCACTTTTTGTTTAAGGATGAGGCTTCAGACAGAGAAGCTCACAGCGACAGAGGTGCCCTCTGGTTTGGACCAAGACTCGGCAAGCGATCGCTCAAACTAGCCACTGAAGACAACAGGTAACTACTGTAAATATTCTGGTCCTCACACTTAGAGGTGTAAATCAGAGTTGAGTAGACAGGCAGACGGCCCTCTTGATGGAAAGCGGTTACCATCGCCTAGACATTTGCAATACCAAAGGTGCAGCTACAAATGCGTTACTGCTATCTTAAGGGAGGGATGCCGGAACACAACGCAAGGTTGTTATGGCAGTATACTCTAGACCTGGTGTAGTAGCCATTTAGTCGGACAAATACCCTACCACCTGGCTGTGGGTTGTTTTGTCGCCTCTTACGACAGGCCGTCCCAACGCAGGAAATTGTATTTTTTCTCCGTTCCTGGTCGGATAATTTTTTTTATATTATTTAATTTTTGCAGACCTTACCTCAGAATGCTCGAAGCCGCCGACGCACTAAAATTCTACTACGACCAACTTCCATTCTACGAGAGCCAAGCTGACGAACCTGAAACCAGAGGTATTTGATAATAATAATAGTAATTCTTCTTTACAACAAATTAAGTATATTGATCTCGCTCACGAGGTTACTGCCATGTGGAACTTGGACTCTACAATCATAGTACCGTTAGTGGTGTCAGTGAATGGACTAATATCCTTGACCGACACCTTGAAAGGCTCTCGCTTGGTACCTGGGTGAAGGGTCGGATGCAGAAGGCAGCCCTGCTGGACACAGCCCGTATCGTGAGGAGGTTCCTGTCTCTGGAGCCTTAACCACCGATAGCGTGGACCTGCTGCCAGAGGACGTCGATTTTTTACATTTTTTTTAAATATATATGTTTTTTTGTATATAGTATGTATGTATATAAAGAAAAATGAAACGAAATAAATATGTTAAACAAATATGTTAAATAATAATTCTTCTTTCGTGGTTCATATGTGCAACAAATCACTAAGTCATTATTTCATTTTGGATGTGTCTCCACTACAGTAACCAAGAAGGTGATCTTCATCCCCAAACTCGGCCGCAGCCTGTCTTCATACCAGGACAAGAGCTACTACGACAACGTTGAATTTACTCCCCGTCTCGGCAGGAGGATGACTGCAGAAAGTGCATCAGCACCCGCTGAACAAGAATAGTAAGTATTACGGACCATGTACCTTAGATTTTCATTTCCTAAAGTAGACAAACGGGCAGACGTCCGAAAGAAAAGATCGACAGGAAAGAGGTTATCATCGCCTATGGACATTTGCAACACGAAAGGCGTTACAGAAGCGCTGCTGCTCCCTCAAGGGACTACTACTACTGATACCTGACCACTAATACCGAAACACAATTCAAGGTTGTTATGGCGGCATACTGTAGACCAGGGGTGGGGAACAAATGTCTAACCATACTGTCTCCTCTAGATCCCGGACAAAAAGGAAGGCCCAAGAGAAGTTGGCTTGACGTTGTAAAGGATGACATGCGTACCGATAGTCTGAAAAGGGGGATGCTGAATACCTCGCGAAGTGGCGTAGAAAAGTAGGAAAGCAGACCCTGGGCGTCGGAGTGAATACTCCGAATGCAACCGGGATTTAACGCTCGGATCATGACGATGATGTTGATGACTGTAGACTACCCTACTACCTGGTTGTGCGTTGTTTAGTCACCTCTTACGAAAAGCCGCCCGGTGACAGAAAATTGTATTCTTTCTCCATTCCTGCACGGATAGATCTATCTAAAAGAAAATGGACAGCGCTATTTACCATCATCATCGTCAAGTGCAATATAGTTCGGCTGCAATAGAGCCGTAGTGGAGGCTCCAGTAGCGAAACACGGTTGTGTTTCATGTGTGCACTCACATTGATAGTTGCTCCATGTCTCTCATCATCCGTCCCACTCACACATTGTGCTACGTATTGTATCTGCTGTACGACTTGTTAATATTTGTACGTAAGGATACCGTTTCCAAAACAGATCCACAAAGTTAATACCCACCCACCAATCACACCCACTCATTACAGACTCAAGTAGCCACACACGATTAGCATAGGCGTGTTGCTAGAGAGTTTCTTCCGCCACTTCTTCTCTTCCAGAAAACGTTGCAAAGCGGTGGTAGAGATAGACTAGGATGGGCTCCGCCGGCGGAGTCGATATCGAGTCCCCATTATATAAACACATCAGCCTGTTGGCTTAGCTCATTCAACCTTTTACTGCTTAATCCTATAGAGTCAATCCCCCGCAGCGGTCGAGCCGAGGTCGAACCTCACAGGAGGTGCCTCCTCGACGCGCTTCTAGGCTGAACGCCTCCGCTCCCACGGAGTCGGGAAGCCTTTAAAGTCCGATATCGCTGCAACAGCCATCTGCGGCTATTCAGCTGGAACCTGCTCAAAAGAAAAATAGTTCACATCAGCACTCGACAGTGAAAACTACTCTCTGCTATCCGAAGTATAATTTAACCTCTTCCTCTTGCTGCTACAGAGTCATTCAATACGTGGTGGTGTGACCATCTATTGACACTAAGGGGGCAATAAAGCAATTTTATCCGTGCATGAACGGAAAAAGAATACAATTTCCTGCGGCCGGGCGACATGTCGTAAATGGCGACAATATAACCCACAACCAGGTTATAGCGGTATTTGCTCGACTAGATGACGACCACCCCTGATCTACAGTATGTCGCCAAAACAACCTAGTGTTGTGTTCCAGCATTAGTGAGCAGGTTCCAGTCTCCCTTAAGAGAGCAGCAGCGCATTTGTAGCATTTTGGTGTTGCAAATTTCCATAGGCGATGGTAACCGTTTTCTATCAAGTGGGCCGTCTGCTTGTCTGCTGAACTCCGGCAACAAAAAAAAGTTTGTGGTATCCTGGATCTGGTATTTCTGTCCCGCAGAAACATTTGTGTGATGTAGTCACACCAAACACTAGACGCAAATTTGTGGCGAAAGAAATCTATAAATGTATCGACATTTTAATGGTTTTTATAATTCTTAGCTACAACGCTGAACCTGAGGCCATCAGCTCCAGGAATCTTCTATTCTCTCCACGCCTTGGTCGCACCATTTTCTCACCACGACTTGGCAGGGAACTCAGCTATGGTAAGACATGTTGAAACTATTTACTATGGTCTTATTTCAGAAAATTTGGTATCTAATTGCTGATCTCAACGACCCGAAATCCCACTCCTTTCTGTTCAGCGCTTTCTTGTGCCAGTTACAGACTTGAAGCTAGCGCAGATCAGCCTTCACTACCACCAATTGATCGCCGTCCCATGAGTCGGTTCAGATAGGCTCTTTGGCCAGGCCAGCGCAAGCAGTGTTCTTTGCTCTCGGCATATTGGGCTCATCCACCAGCTCGTCGATTTTGGTATTTGTATGGATCCGCCAGTTGTCATCGCTTCCCCGTATCAAATAGAACCAGTGTCCTTCTTAGAACTTTTCCTTTAGAAAATCTTGTTGTTTTTCACAATAGCAACCATTGCCAGGAAAATTTCCGCTGGATTCCTGCGACAAAAAGTACCGCAGATTTTAAGTCTTAGAATTTGGTATCGATCAGCAGAAACGTTATTGAAATCAGCCCAGTAGTTTTTACGTGAATCCTGATGAAACAGGCAAACCAACAAACAGACACGAAATCTAAATGCATTTCTTCATTTCTTCTCCATGGTTTATATAGTTTATCCTGGTGGCTTTTTATTAATATCTTTAAAGTTAAGGAAAGTAAACCATTCTTGGATTCACTTGAACACACAAACAATTTCATAAATATCGGTCCAGCTGTTTAGGAATTCAGTCACATATATGCGAACAGAAGAAGTGTATATATACCTATACCTATAAAGATGTTAGTATATTCTTTCTTTTTTCTTCTATATGTGTCTTCGTTTCTAAACCGTTGATCAGATTGTGATGAAACATTGAGAACCCTCGCGGGCGTCCTCAGAGAGGACTTAGAGGAGGTTTTTATCCCGAAACATAGAACATACGAAAAAAATTACTTTACGTGGCATCGCAACGCATGCAACTGGTATTGTTGACGATAGAATCCGTTGAATGAACGGCCCGCTCGGTGTTGCCTATATAGGTATATATAATTAATATTAGATAAGCCTATAATTATGTTAAAAAATAATATAAACATATAAAATAAATATGCACATATAAAATATTTCTGTATTTACCTGGTTATGTAATAAATAAAAGTAAAAGCCAATTGATTGCCTAGAGTTTAAGCGAATGCACGAACTTCATTCGGGAACGTCCCGAGTTAGTTAACCGCGACCACCGACCGATACATACGTACTCTGCATTTCATTCTCTAGAAAATCAACGGCTAACTATTCAAACCCTTAAAACCTTGTTTTTATTTTCTCCTTCGCACAATTGGACGTTATATCCGTAACAGGTATAATATAAAGACATATTGCATTTTATTTTTACAGAATCCTACCCCGACAGAGTCAGAGTTGCCCGAAGCACCAACAAGACTGGCTCTAACTAAAACTCCAAGTTCATCGAAACCGACTGATGGCCATAATTGATTGAGCGTATGATAATTATGACGAATTTTCAATATTTTGGACGAGAAAATGTTGTGTATTATATATTTTATAGTTAAAATGCTAGTCATTCTATTTATATTATAGTTGTAAGGTATTGAGAATAAAGTTATATTTTAACAAGTAGATTTTATTATTTTTCACATATTAACGCTACACTAAATTAATGTAATGCTAGTGTTAGACTATCAACATATCAACATCAGCCCATAAATGTCCCACTGCTGGGCTCGGGCCTCCCATTATAGGGGGAACGGAAAGTATACCCGCCACGCTTGTCCAAGGCGGCTTGGCAGGTTTGACACATCGGTTATCTCGATGTGCAGGTTGCATCACGATGTTTTCCTTCACCGTTATTAGCACGTGGTAATTGTAACAATATGCACATAAGATCAGAAAACTGACTAAGAGGTGCATGCGTTTCGGTCAGGATCGAACCCGCGCCCTTCGACTTAGGGGCGCGTGCGCTAACCATTACGCTACCACGACTTAGTCTTAGACTAGCCATTTGCAAATGCGCGTCATTTTCATATTAGAAACTTCAAAGTTTTTATTTCATGGTCACTTGCGAGGCATTTACATGTGTAATGTATGGGAAACATCACTATATATTATAATAAAGTTATGAGTATAAGTAACTAGCTTCTGCCCGAGCCTTTGCCCGCGTGGAATAGTAAAAAGAAGTTTAATCTTAGCGTGATGATAGAAATGTGTTAGCAGAAAGTGATGTCAGGAGCCTTAAGAACAGACGAGCGTGCATGAAGAGCTATGAATGTCAAAGAAGCAAGTGAGGTGTGTAAGAATGGGCCTGTGTGGCGCTCTGTTGTTCGTGCCTACCCCGCAAGGGACCTGGCGTGAAGTTATGTATATGTGTATGTATGTGATGATAAATAGCCTATATAGCATTCCTCGATAAATGGGCTAACAACACTGAAATAATTTTTCAAACCAGACCAGTACTTCCTGAGATTAGCGCGTTCAAGCAAACAAACAAACAAACAAACTCTTCAGTTTTATATATTATTAGTACCAGCTGTGCCCGTAATGTCGTCCACGTGGAATTTGTTTTCAAGACCCCTCGATTTTGAAACATTCTTCATTGGTGCTCCGCTCCTATTGGTCTTAGCGTGATGACATATAGCCTATAGCTTCCTCGATAAATGGGCTATCTAATACTGAAAGATTTTTTCTAATCAGACCAGTAGTCCCTGAGATTATCGCGTTCAAACAAACAAACAAATAAACTCTTCAGCTTTATATATTAGTATAAGATGTAGGCCCCTAAAAAATTATTCTGTTAAATATTTTACTAATCGTTATAACAATGGTTTTACATGGTTCAGTTCTATTTTGTAACTAAGATATGCCCGCGACTTTGTTCGCGTTTGACTTGGAATTCCCGCAGGATGCCCGGGACACAAAGTATCGCAGCATTTAAAAACATAATTCAAGTTATCATTTTAGTTGATATTGTATCGTAATACATACATACATACATAACTTCACGCCAGGTCCCTTGCGGGGTAAGCACGAACAACAGAGCGCCATTTAGGCTTATTCTTACACACCTCACTTGCTTCTTTGACATTCATAGTTCTTGTCATGCACGCTCGTATGTATGTATGTATGTATGTATCGTAATAAACAAATATTTATGCATCCGCATAACTTCAAACCGCTCCCGGAAAAATTCCTGCGGGATTCCCGCAATAACACATATCACTCATTTTATTACATTAGTTTCGCTATCGATCAGTAAGCGTTTTTTTATGTAGCCATTTTAAATAATTTCCAGAAAAATTCCCGCCGTATTCCCAGGATAAAAAGTAACGCAGATTTTAAGTCTAGTAATTTAAGTAAAAACCCTCATCAAATTCGGCCCCGTAGTTTTTACGTGAATCCCAAACAAACAGGCAAACCGACAAACAGATAAACAGACATACAGACAAAAACATCGTGCAAATTGCATCGTGTTCTCCATTGTTTCTTTTTTATTGCAGGAGTTCAGAACACAGGCAGACGGCCCACTTGATGGAAAGCGGTTATCATCGCCTATGTACATTTGCAACTCCAAAGATGCTACAAATGCGATGCTGCTCTCTTAAAGGAGACTGGAACCTGGTCACCAATGCCGAAACACAACTCAAGGTTGTTGCGACATACTCTAGACCAGGAGTGGTAGGCATCCAGCCATCCTGGCTGTGGGTTGTTTTGTCGCCTCTTAAGACAGGCCGCCCGGAAGCAGGAGATTGTATTCTTTCTCCGCTCCTGCACGGATAAAAATTTATTATATAGTTTAGACCAGTTGTCGCGGCACGATCTACCAAAAGAAGAAACCATCTACCAAAACAACAATTGTACGCGCAACAAAAAAAAATTAAAATCGCAAAATATTAAATTATACGCATTTTTCGAGCCAAGGTGCTTCATTGAGGACAATTTTTAAATACCTTTCATATACAAACAAGGCATGTTTAGAATTTTATAATATTACATATAATGAAGACATTTATAAATAATCTAGTATAATAAAAGAAACCCTAACTTGTTTGTAGTGTATTCTACCCATAGTGCCTCAAGACTATAAGTTGAAAACTGAGCCTAGATCACCGTCTTCTATGGGTAAGGTGCCCACTGGACTGGGTACGATTCCTCGCTGAATCGCCATACTGATATAGATTGTTGACCACATTGCCTTGACGTAGGTGAAACCAAGGAATACATATGTATATATGAAATGAAATTAATTTTATATTGTTTACGTTATGGGCAAAACAAATTTTGTTTCCGCCAATAAATCTAACGGCAATAAAAATATGTTAACAGTTCACACATTAAAAAAGAAAAATGTTTTTTTTACTTCAATACTTCGGATTAATATGTAAGTACTGATATACAAAGTTTCAAGAACGTATGGACTTACTGAACCTTAGGTCTTGAAACTTAAAAACATTTTTGAAGTTATACTTCTTTTGGCGCGTTAAGGAAAAATGATGAGAGTAAATTTTTACGATGCGCGCGCACACCTTCACAAAAAACCGACACACTGAAGTTAGCTATAGTCAACCGACACCCTGAAGTTAGCTATAGTCAACCGACACCCTGAAGTTAGCTATAGTCAACCGACACCCTGAAGTTAGCTATAGTCAATCGACACCCTGAAGTTAGCTATAGTCAACATTTTAGTTTTTCTATTGTTAGTGTCATTTTTCTACAAACGTAGAATAAGGCAAAAGATAAAATTCTTGAAAATATTTTTATCTTGTCACGCCAAAGAAGTATAACTTCTAACGCGTGTACATAAGTACACACGCACTTTTTATTTCATGTTCCAGGGTTAACTGTAGTACAGCTATCAACGCCATACGTACTCTTCGCTGCAAATCTGGATGATTTCAAAAGTATAGCTAAGCAGTTCGTGCCAGAACACTTAGCTGAACAGATAGCCAGAATGGCAGCTGCAAGTGATATTACCCACCAAAAACCTCCCAAACGCGATACCACATATGAAGAAGATATCCAGAAAGATGCAAATAATAGGTACAAAAAGAGGTTCTCCGTAAAAGATACTATGAATATAGATATTGACGAAATAGTTGAAAAAGTCAAGGAGAAATTAAAAAAAGACTTTAATTTACGTGAAGAACTGCAGCAAAGAGATTCTAACGATCAAGATAAGACTAAAGAAGCAAACTATGTGAATAAAAATAACAAACACTCTAAATTTCCAACTAAAGACACATATCATGATTCTGAACAAGAAGCTGATTTAAGTAAAGAATATGGTGAAATTATTACTGAAACTACAACGAAAATATCAGAAATATATCAAGTCACTGAAAACGATAAAGTTTATCAAGAATTTCAAAACAATGATGGTATATACAAAACAGTTGATTTAATGAAAAGAAATGATAGCTACGAGGAGTATGTAATACCTAAGAAAGACGATATTTACGAAAGTGAAGAAGAAACTAAACAAAGAATGAAAATAACAAGCGAAAAACCTAAAATAGTTAGTAAAATCGCTTTAAAAACTCCAAAAAAACCAGTCAAGGCAGAAAAAGACTATGAACTGAATGAGGAAGAATTAAAAGCAAAAACTGATAATCTATGGTATGAAGATGTAACCACAGATACTACAATAAATACAGAGACAACAAAAGCTAACATTTTCAAGAAATCAAAAAAATCTCGCGCGGGAACTATGATACCTAAAAGAGATTTCTATAAGATGAGCAGCCCAAATTATTATGCTAAATTGCCAAATGTAGCAGAATCGTATAAATTTGATGAACCCATTCCAGTCGATGATCAAGAACCAGAAAATCTGAAACCAATAGGAAATCCACCGGCGAGTATCAATAAGAAAGTCAAATTAATATAATAATACAGTATTTCCCAAAGTACGCGATAATATTGTTACAAGCTACAGGACAAGAATTAAAATGCCGTTGGAATTACTATAGAGTTTATTAGAAGTGTAAAAACACGTATAAAACAGGCACAAATATGACTGGACACAGGGCCCAATGTAACGCACAATTCAATAACACGCGCAAAGTCCGTCAATCCTCGCTTGACTGCCTCACCCCTCCGTTCGGACATTATTTTATACTAAACTGTATAATACCGACAAAGGGGGCACGTTCGATTGAGTTAATCCGCACATCTGGCAAGCTTCAACGCAATACAATCAAAACAAGGATTAATTCGACACTAATGACGGCCATAAATAAGTACGTTAACAATAGGATATTTATTAATTTTAAACACGAAGTAAACAAAAGAACTCCGAATACAGGAAAGGCAACAAACTGCGCTTTACGACAGCCAGGTCTGCGTTCTTTGTTGGTATATAACAATATCTGCGCAAGAGGCCTACAGGCAGAGGGCTCAGAGAAAATTGGGCGTATTGAAGTGATTTCATTTGTATTGATTATAATATTTTTATATATCATTACCGGATTATCATGTTTACATAATGATCAAAGATCTCGTCATGCCAACCTTAATGATATCATCCGCCGGGCTCTTGCCAGCGTCGGCGTACCGGCCGTATTAAAAACCGAATGGCTTGGTATGCGACGATGGCAAGAGACTGGATGTTATGCCACTTATTTCTTGTAAAATAGGACGGCCGCTTGAAAGGACGCGATATGTGTAGACACTAGCTAGCGCTGTCACATCTTCCAATGACTGAGATAGAGGCTGGCAACGTTGCTTTAAAAGCTGGATTTATTTATTTTTGTTATTTTTATTGCTGGAGTTCAGCAGACAGGCAGACGGCCCACTAGATGGAAAGCGGTTACCATCGCCTATGGACATTTGCAACACCTAAGGTGCTGCGCTACACATGTGCTGCTGCTCTCTTAAAGGAGACTGAAACCTGGTCACTAATGCCGGAACACAACTCCAGGTTATTATATGGCGACATACTTTAGACCACGGGTGGTAGCCATTCAGTCGGGCAAATGCCCTACCACCTAGCTGTGGTTTATTTTGCCGCCTCTTACGACAGGCCGCCCGGCCGCAGGTAATTGTATACTTTCTCCGTTCCTGCACAGATTGAAGCTCTCAAACTAGTTAATTCAAATTAATTCCGTTGGGTCCATCGTCAAAGAGTTTATTCAAAGAAATTTCCGATAAATTCTTCAATGCCACCTGTGATCAGAAGGCTGGCTCATATTTTACCCAAGAAATAAGCATCCCGATACAGCGCGGCAATGCAGCCAGCCTTCTGGGCACGCTCCCATCTGGCAGCAATTTGTTACATAGTCTATGATCACTTGTACTACAGTAGAACCTCGATAAGTTAAAGTCCAAGGGAAACACAAAATATTTTAAGTTATCAAGGGTCTATGTTAGGGATAGGTTAATATAGAGGTAGGTATGTACATATGTATGTATGTTCGACACTGTTTGAACCACGTAAACAAATATTGTTCTAAATTAGGGAATTCGGCAATTTTTCATGTTTTACATTGAAGAATTTCTCCTGATTCTTATTTCTTCAAGATTTCAGCTTCTATTTTAATGATAATTGATAATGTACTCTCATGTATGTAATGTATGTAATAAAATAATAATAATAATAATAAACCCGCAGGGGGGCTTTGTGGCGAAGCCTTAGGTGAGTGGCGACACCTCGTACCTGACTCCGGGGACCAAGACAAGGCCCCCGCCTCCGTGCTTGCCTTAACCAGCCGGCACGGAGTGGAGATCGCTAGAGCTAAGACTCAAGCTTCAGGGGTGGAAGTGATAAATGGCCTAATGTCGGAAGTAGCTTCGGTGAACCTGCAGCCCACCTCTCTACACCCCTTAGCCACTCACACCCATGTTGCCCCTGCCTTTTACGGCATTTTTAGGGGCCCATGCAGGGAGTGGCGAGTCACCGTCTGCCCATTTTTCCATGTTCCCTGAACATTGCGACGGGCAGACCCCATAGTCCCCATATTCCCAGACCGCTAGTACCACTAACAGTTCACCCCAATAGCCCGGTACTTTTTGTCCACATTTCCCACAATAGTCCTACACTGGCCGGGGCTTGTCCTTGGGTGCGTTATTATATGGTGTAGACAGGGATAATCGCCGGTCAGTGTCACGCCGCATATTTACATTAAATTTGTCAAGGGGCCTCTACGTGTTGGCCTCCCCATGGCCCCACGCAAGCCCTCCAAAAGTCCGGGCCATTTTTATGGCCCGTGGTCTTGAAAGACATACAAAATAATAATAATAACATAAATAAAATACTGGCTTTTGATTCGTTAACTAATCATACATTTAAATCTAAAGTTCATAGTTGGCTGCAAACTCAAAATTACAATGAGACTGAAAATGGTAATTTAAGTTATAATTATATAAACACATACACACAAACACACACACACACACATACATAAATAAATAATTTGAGCATAGGAAGAGCATCAACACCTAATTAATACAGGTTTTTACCTGGTTTTAGGTGTTGAAGCCCCCATTTATTAGTTTTGGATCAAAGTTTATTTGTCTTTTATATTGTTACTTTTTCATGTCTTTCTTTTTACTGAATAAATTATTATTATTATTATTATTTGTATGTCTTTCAAGACCACGGGCCATAAAAATGGCCCGGACTTTTGGAGGGCTTGCGTGGGGCCATGGGGAGGCCAACGCGTAGAGGCCCCTTGACAAATTTTACATTAAATTTGTAATAATTTAAATTAAATTTACATTAAATTTGTCAAGGGACCGACAAATTTAATGTAAATATGTGGCGTGACACTGACCGGCGATTATCCCTGTCTACACCATATAATAATGCATCCAAGGACAAGCCCCGGCCAGTGTAGGACTATTGTGGGAAATGTGGACAAAAATTACCGGGCTATTGGGGTGAACTGTTAGTGGTACTAGCGGTCTGGGAATATGGGGACTATGGCGTCTGCCCGTCGCAATGTTCAGGGAACATGGAAAAATGGGCAGACGGTGACTCGCCACTCCCTGCATGGGCCCCTAAAAATGCCGTAAAAGGCAGGGGCAACATGGGTGTGAGTGGCTAAGGGGTGTAGAGTGGTGGGCTGCAGGTTCACCGAAGCTACTTCCGACGTTAGGCCATTTATCACTTCCACCCCTGAAGCTTGAGTCTTAGCTCTAGCGATCTCCACTCCGTGCCGGCTGGCTAAGGCAAGCACGGAGGTGGGGGCCTTGTCTTGGCCCCCGGAGTCAGGTATTATTATTATTATTATTATGTATCCAAAACTGAGCCGCCAATTCTTTCCTTTTCAATCCATTTTTCACTGCTTCTATAGCTTCTAATTTATCAGCGTATGTGAGTGTTGTTAGTTTTCTTTTTGAACTCATTTTAAGCCAGTTTTATAACGCAGTAGGTAAAGCGATGTTTCCAGGACAATGATCAAAAACTTATGATCCAAGTAAGCCGTTGTCTTAAGGCTAACATATGACATGTATTGTTTACGTTAACAATTTAACTAGTGAACATGTGCAAGCAATAATTACCGAAACCTTTTGTTTTGTACACTCTTTCACTGATTAATTGACAAACAATTTTATGTTATAGAGGTTGTGGAAACATTTCTTTAAGTTACTGAGGGCCAATACAGAGATTACTTATTTAAGTTATAGCGGTTGCGTATTTTAAGTTATAGAGGTTTTGGGCTCTGATGGGAAGAGTACATATTATTTTTTGAAGTTATAGAGGTTCTACTGTATTTATAACTAATCAGCAATATTCTTGCCACGGGTTATCTGGAAGAGACGAGAGACAGAGATAGAGAGAGAGCGGAGAGAAGACCGCCCTTTGTACACAATTAGAATAATACTGGTTCTTAAGTTTTCTGTAATGGTGTAGTACATTAAAGTGTTATCTATCTACCTATTGGTGGCAGTTGTTTCTTGTTGCGAAATCAAACTCTATGAATGGGACTGTATAATTATTATCATTGATCTTTTTACATGAATCGAATTATACATAGAATAAGTATAGGTTATGCGTAAGAGTAGAATGGTGAATGAAGAATTATGAACAATTGAAAATAAATGTATGAGGAAGAACATGTTTTGCTTGAGTAGGTCATCGTCTCTACCTTAAGGGGGGCAGAGCCGGTATGGGGCCTCGAGCTGACGCTTTTTGCCCCGATCTAATTTCGCAGGGGGCAACTACCCCCCGGTGACGGGTTACGGGAGCCGCCAGACACATAGGGGTATGTCGGCGGCTCGCGTCGGCCAATCAGCGGCTTTCGGTGGCCATCGCGGGTTTCACGTTGGCTCCGTCTGCGGCATGGTTGGCCAGTGCGGTTTTCGATGGCCATCTCAACTTTGGGTGGCCATCTGCGGCGTCTGGTGGCCTATCTGCGGCATAGGAGATTTTCGCGACCTCTCAACATCGCCCTAATCCCGGCGGATGAGGTCACGGGGGGTCGGTAGCCATCTTAGGGTCTCATGATCAGGTGGTCGCGCGTGTAGGGGAGCAATCCCGTGGAGGTGCGTGTGGCGGACGTTGTCGGCGCGGTCGAACAACCGACGCCGACATCGCCACGAATTCCTCAACACTGTGAATGCTCAAATCGCGGGCGATCACGTCGTACATTTTTTGCCTTCAAGGCCGTTCCTATATCCCGTCCGACGCCTACCTGCCAATGGCACGAGCTATGGGCGTCGGCGGTACGCGGGGCGCGGAGTGTTGGTGTGCTCCGGCGGGCGGGTCAGGGGGGTGCTGTCCGTCCGCAATACTACCTATACATGTATACAAATTATTCAATACTTATTCCTGCCCAGATTATTTTTGTAAAATAAATTATTTTGAAATAAAAGTGATTTTGTATAGGTCGAATGTTATAAAGTTACATATTTTGGTGGGCGCTAGAAAATATCTCAATGTAATCTCAAAGTGGGCGGTAGACCGTAAGCGAATACCTGTTTGCGATCTCCGATGACCAAATTGTGGCCAAGGCATAAAAGAAGGCTGGTCAAACGCATTGAAGTTCGGTTACCAAATACATTTTTATACCTTTGATAAGAAAAACAGCAAAGCAAATCGGCACATAAATAAAATCTGCAAATACGATAACCATTATTAAAAAAAAAAAGCAATATTTTTTTCATGGCGTCACTGTTCATACCAATAATCGTTCTATTTTTAAAAATAATATCATCATCACCGCCTTTAATTTTGAAAATACCGATAAAAGTAAATGATTTAAATCCGGTTAATCAATATATTTATACAAATAGAGGTATGCAGCCGTTATCTTTGCAAAACTTAATGGATTACACTCAATTCCCGCCAAGATTCACTTTGCAAGAACGGAAGAAGATACTTTTACAAGAGAAAGAGGACACAGATAGAGTGTTTGGAACATTTCAACGTCTTTCCGCAAGAAGAAGAATGGTGTAATAGAGTAGATCTCTAAACAATAATTAAAATTTAAAAAACTGAAGTTAAAAAAATACAATACTTGTGTTCGGCACACGCAACACACTGAGGACAGATGATTTATAAATTTACTACCTATGCGACATCGTCCTATTGGAATATTTTCAAAGTTCCCCGACTTTGAATCATACTTCTATGGTGCGCGGCTTCTATTGGCCTTAGCGTGATGATATATAGCCTATAGCCTTCTTTGATAAATGGGGTATCTAATACTGACAGAGTTTTTCAAATCAGACCAGTAGTTCCTGAGATTAGCGCGTTCAATCAAACAAACAATTTTTTCAGCTTTATATATTAGAAAGAAAGAAAATTTAGGACATAAGCGAGTAAACTAAACACATTAAAAGTAATAAATAAAACATAATTTAAAATAAGAAGTGAACACAACCATAAAGTATCAGGAGATATAAATATTAACAGAGTGATAACTGACAGAATGCGTTTTTAGATCGATTTCTCAACAGTTTTTTACAGTAGTTATACACACTTTATTGCGGAGAAAAAAATATATGTCAGTCTTGATCATATTTCTGACGTAAACTTTGTACTCGGAACGCATTTGCGATAAATTTTCTCGATAGAAAATAATTGCAAAGTAACCTCTAAACGAGTTATTCAATCTTCGTTATTGTTATTACTGTTAATCGTACATCGCTAAAATAAATAACAGTAACATATCATATTATAACAAATACAATTATAGAGTTTTATTCGGTTACTTAACTTAATTTGGATTAAACTCCGCAAATATGTCGATCTGTTTGAGTCCAGGGTTGGTAGTTATCCAGGCTGGCTGATGCCCTACCACCTGGCTGTGGGTTGTTTTGTCGCCTCTAGGATATTGTATTCTTTTTCCGTTCATGCACGGAACAAAAAGTATTGGATGGTTTTATTAAATAAATGACTGAGCAATTGAGTTTAATTTTATTTATATCCGCATCCTTTGCCTTGACACCTCTTTTCCCTTGTGGGTCTTGTATATCGTGTAGCTTTGGAGGTCTTCGTCGAACCTAGAAAATATAATGTTAAATTTAAATTATCTAGGCGAAACTATACCGCTTTATGCATCTCGAAGTAATTTCCGTCCAGGCTCGACCTACAGCCCGGACCAAAGACGCTCGAGGATCGGACAAGGGTTTTAGTGGGTATCCCTAACCGCCAATGACAATAACATCTCACACGTAAGGTGCTGGTGAATCCCACACACAGGTCGTCACTTTTCCCTGTCGCGTGACCAATGGTCCTCAAAAGGATTTCCCTTGTATAAAAAAATCTCATAGTAATTGGTACCCTGTCCATTTATTCATTATCCTCTCTTTCTTTTCTATCACCTTCTCCCAATTAATATTTGGGAATCGGAACAATATATCTTTCCCTTACACACTCCTCTAACATACATCCTTATTGACTCCACAAATCAACATATTGTTACGAGTTGCGAGACTCGAATTAAAATGCCGTTAGAATAAATATAGAGCTTATTAGAACTATACAAACACGTATAACATAAGTACAAATATAACCGAACACAACAAGTCCAAAGGTAATGCAGAAGGTCGTAATTCAAAGCAAAGTACGTCACTTATTAGATTCCCACTTGTAGTACACACGTCTCGCTTCACTCGTAGTTCTCGCTAAAATGCCCCCTCCATTAGGTCATAGTTTTATACTGCACAAATGCCATGTCTCCGTATCTAAGTCGATTTAATCCGCCACCACTACCGACGTTATGCCATTTATTAATTATTTCCACACCTGGAGCTTGAGTCTTAGCTCTAGCGATCTCCACTATCCACTGGCTAAAGGAATCACAGAGGCTTGGCCTTGCCATGGCCCTCGGAGTCAGGTCCGAGGTGTCGCTACTCACCTAAGGCTTCACCACAAAGCACCCAGCAGGTTATTATTATGATAATAATAATAATCGGCAGACTAACGCACACATTGTATATCTCCAAATTAAGCAAGTGACGCTTGTGTTATGGGTAATATGCAACGGACTACTCTGAGGCCGATCCCTGACACCCAGAGCATAGTAAATAACGGAGAAAATATGTTCCCAAAATTTACTATACCAGAAATGGAGCCCGGAACCTCTACGTTGCAGTGAGGTAGGCCGGCAAAGGCTTAGCCCGCTCAATCACAGAGACCGTCATTATCATGATCCATCTTCCTGTCCCATCCTAAAGGCTGGCAATAAGTTCTAGCGTTTCAAATGTCTATAGGCAACGGTAACATTCCATGAGTTCAAAATAAAAAATCATTGTATGACTACAAAATAAAAATAAAACCATTTCTTCATTATTTGAATTAATAGAGTGGCAGTAGCTCACGCACTTAGCCGATTTGTGAAGGTTTAATACATACCTCCATACGGGAAAGCCCGTATGCAAGGTGGCCTGAAGAGCCTGGTTTGTTTAAGCAGGTTGGTAGTGTTCTCAATGTCCAGGTGCCACGTATGGAACAGGTGTTTAAGACCTATTTGAACATCCCTTAAAGTGTGCGGGTGAGTACCGTTATGACCTGGAACCACCAAATAATAGCTGATCACTTGTATTGCTTGATATTTATCCATCTCTTCGATTACAGGCGGCCTGTCGTGAGTGGCGACCCACAGCGAAGTGCCAGGGTATTTGCCTGTCTGGATGGCTACCAGCCCAGGGGCCCAATTCTGCTATTACTATATCGAAGGTTTGCCTGATTTTGGAACTCTGTTAATTCCAATCTTATACTAATACGAGTATGTAAGCTAAAGGGTTTGTTTAGTTGAACGAGCTAATCTCGGGAACTACTAGTTTGATTTGATAAATTCTTTCAGTGTTAGATAGCCCATTTATTGAGGAAGGCTATATAGTCTTCCTTGATGTATCCGTCAACGGCGAACCTTGTCAAGTCCGGCTGTGCGAGCGCAGGTAGCTATATATCATCACGCTAAAACCAATAGGAACGGAACACCAATTAAGAATGTTTCAAAATCAGGCGGTTTTATTTTACTTACTTTTTTTTACTATTCCACCCGGACGAAGTCACGGGCAGAATTAGTACCTTATAAGCATAAACTCGCGGAATAAATGTTGTACTGAAATACAGAATTGGGTCTAAATACAATACTGGTATAGTATACTCTAAAGTATACCGCCTTCACAACTGATAGAAAGGACAGGATAGTGGGAGGGAAAGGAAGAACTGTTTGATTTTAATGTTCCTCGCAAGGCTCTTCGTCACCCTCGTTTTTTCTGTTTGCTTACAGGCGAACTGGCAAACGGGTCCACTTGATGTCAAGTGGCTACCGTCGCCCTTGGACATCTGCAACACTAAGGGAGTCGATGCGTTGCCTACCTAAAATTTAAATTGTATCTACTACTTCAAAAATATTTTCGCGCTACTACTCATGCATCAAATGTAAGAAGAATGATGGAACGAGGCCATCAGTACAATAACACCTCTACGGATATTCACATGACAAAGAGGAACAACATGACATATACGACTGCTAGTAAAATGAGGTGACCGAGGCCGATCACATCCGATTCTCAACGAACATTTCCGAACTAGAAGGTTTGTACAGGACAAATGGGGGAATGGCGTTCATCGCCTCACCGGCTTCATCGCTTCAAATGTACTGCCGCGGTACAAACCATACCAATCTCCACGCCTCATTTGACTGGTACATTGTACTGGTTCAGTACAAAATGTCACGTCACTCTTACAAACTCATTTTAAATTCATGTCCTACCCAACTCTATTCTGAACGATGACGCTGAGCGTGCACTCAGGCCACTGAGTTGAACGCTCTATGGTCGCAGCCCGCCCCGCCAGACGTTTTGCCCACGGAGGGTAGAGGTAAGTAGAACCATCTCAGTATATTAAAAAGTGTCCACTTAAGGGCAGCAAATTAAGATGGCGAGATAATAGCAAATGGAACGTATTTAAAAATAGCGCCACAAATAATTAGATTAGGATACTAGATTAAAGAAGGAAAGAAAGACTTCCTCTTTGTCGCCGCGCATGCTTTTTACAACCCAGCACACTTCACTTCGTTTATAACTGCTAAATTCATATCATTTCCTTTTGCTAGACTTGCGCTATTTTGACGAGTTTTCGAATCATAATTATTTGCTGTTTACAGGTGGACATTTTTTCATCTAATCCCCCATACTAGACGGTCCTCCTTCCCTCTACCCTCTATAGCTTAGCCACTCAGGCCGTAGATTAAGTATGATATGAGCAACTACTGTACCTGGGCATATAGTTCGAAATAACATTCTCAGGGCTGCAGTATCCCACTGGAACAAACGTATCTGCACATTGCTTATTTGATATAACACTGAATATATATCTTCTTTGGTATACTCGGTTGCATTTATGCTCAAAAGTTGAATCAATCTGAAGATAGAATAGAACGGAGTGTAGGTAGTAGTAAAAGTAGAACATACTTAAATTAAAATTACAATTTTGAGCGCAGAATTTATTTGTGTTAGGCTATTGCATAGCTTTTATCGCGGGCTTTGAGCGCGGCGACCGAACCAAGAAATTCCGTAACGAAAACAAAACCTAACACCCCCCACTCCGCCTACCTGTAGCTCTGCCGGGCGTTCGCTTAACGTGTATGTATATGGTACGACTGTACGATGCTCGCACGGATCGAGACGAGCTGCTCCGAAATCGGACGAATATGTAAGCAACTGTTTGTGAGAAAGTATTAAGGTATCTATCATATCGAATACTACGTTCTGCTCTAATATTGCTACTTATTTTGAATGTAGGTTTTGTGCTTGTATAGTATATCAATATATTAATACGTGAAGCAAAAACTTTGTACCACTTTTTACGAAAATTTCGCGGACGGAGGAGTATGTAATATCGCACACTTATAGACATAGAGACGCAATGCAGAATGCTAATATTATGCATAAAAAATCCATTAAATCAATAAAAAAAACAACACACACTACCACGTATTTAACACACACATTGTAGTAGTGTACACACATAATCCTTTGTGTATTGTTAAAGTCAAATTAACAGTGTAGCCTTGGCCAAATCTGATAAGAAGTCTTTGACAACAGAACCTTGATTAATTCAAACTTATAATTTAAATGAGGTTAGCGCCACCGCAACAAATTTCATTCATACGCAGGAACCATATTTACTTTTACCTCAGAACATTTGGATCCCTCACAGACATAACCTTGGGCGTGGTGATGTCTTTCTTGAAGCCCTGGACGAAGGGTGTGATCAGGTCTTGGCAGAAGGCCCACTCCATGACAGCCTCGTCTTCGGCCTCGAACTGACGACGGTAGAACACCTCAGACATATCGGATTTCGGTTTCTTCAGCTTCTTACGACGAGGGTTCTTGTGTTGGCGTAGTGGATTTTTAGGCACTGTTAAAATAATTTACATGGTATTTAGAAGATATGGGTGGAAGAAGGGACTATGTTACAGTTGGTAAAACTCATATATAAAGGTTTTTAAATACAAGCTTTTGAGATCCTGGATATTATGTAGCAGCAAGGTGGTAGCCAAGACAAGTAAAACGTACCCAAACACGACGAGTCTATCTTGTTTAGCACAGGAGTTCCTATGGCGACCTTCCGACTCCATCATCAGATCAGCTCTATATTGTTGCATTGTCACGCGAAACACATAGGCGTGAAAAAAAATCCGCTCAATCGGAAACCGGGAAGTTAGTCAAATTTAACTTGCAAGATTGCAAGATACATAGTTACATCCATTGCAAGTTAAATAAAAGCTTGTAAAAATCAATTTCAGTTGGATCGTTCCACAAATATAACTGGAAACGCCAAAGTGAAGAAATTTGCACAAAATGTTTCAACAAAAGTAGATTTACAAGCTTACCGAGGCAATGTTCATTCAGTATTACAATACGGCGTCGTTCTTGGGGAGCTAGCACAGTCGAGCCTTTACCGCAATTTTATGGTAACCGACATTTGCACCTAAATATATTTGTGCTTGTATAGGTGTTACAAACTATTATTAAACAAAATAATAGATCGAAATACCTCTACAAGCAAAAATATACTTAGGTGCATGAAGGATAGAGATAAGGAGAACCGTCTCAGTACATTAAAGTGCCCAACTGTCCACTGAAGGGCAACAAATTAAGATGGCGCCACAATAGCAAGTAAAAAGTATTTATTTATTTAAAAACAGCGCCACAAATAATTAGAGTAGCATACTAGGTTAAAGAAGGAGAGAAAGACTTCCTCTTTGTCACCGCGCATGCGTTTTTCAACCTAGCCAACTTCACTTCGTTTAAAACTGCTGTGTCGACATTAGTGCCAACATAAAAACAAGCAGGCAAGCGCGAAACCAATATTTATCTGTGGCAAGCAAAACATCGCGCCGTTTATCACAAGCGCGCGCCCAATTTTTCGCGGCAATTCTTTGCCGCGAATCAGTCGAGAACCGAAGTTCATTTCGGGACAATTCGGCTACAGTCCGACTCACGCCTTCAACACGAACGTACGACATACGTGCTCGGGTTCAAACGTCAGTTTTCGCGCTTGGTGCTTGCCTTCCAAAAATCATTGAGAGTGTGTGATTAAAAGTGTACGATGCAAAATATCTTTCATTGACCCGTACACCGCTTAACGTCCACAACCAAACAACCATCATCTCATCACCCCTCACTGCTAAATTCATATCATTTCCTTTTCCTACACTAGCGCTATTTTGACGAGTTTTCGAACCATAATTTGCTGTTTACAAGTGGACATTTTTTTCAACTGATCCCCCATACTAGATGGTTCTCCTCACCTCTATCCTCCATGCTTAGGTGCAAGTGTCGCTTGCCATAATATGGCGGTAAAGGCTCGAGATGTAGATAAAGTTTTCTAGCTTCAAAATATGTGTCTATGTGCTATGTATGGTTTATATATTCTGGACTCATGTAAACCTCTCTTCAAAAAATACAAAATTCTTACTGTACCTTCTGTTTACATTAAGGAATTAACAATGTTCGTGAAACAGAGTCCAAATTTCTTCCCTACGTACGGACAATCAAGTCAGAGACTACTGGATACTACTACTTATTTAGAACACTTTGCCAACTAATATTGTTACGAGTGCGGGACCCGAATTAACATGCCGTTGGAATTATTATAGACTTTATCAGAACCATACAAACACGTATAACACAGTTACAAATATAACTGAACACAACCAATCCAAATGTAAAGCACGATTCAATAACACGCGCAAAGTCCGTCACTAAATAGGTTACCGAATGAACACAAGTATTGATTCGCTTGTGATTATCGCTCGACTGCCTCGTCCATCAATCGAGGCATTGCTTTATACTGCACGGATGCAATATGTCTGCTCGTCCGCGTGACCGAATTTCCTAAAATCTCACCTAGCTAATGACTGCCATAAAAGATTACAATACACAATGGGCTGTTTTTCTAATCACAAATTTTAAACAAAGTAAACAAAACAAGTCCAAATGCCGGAAAAGTAATAAAATGTGTTTCTACAGGACTCCAGGTGTGAATTTGTTTTTGTCGGCACCTCTATCGTAACATTATTGTTACACGCCAAAAAAGTAAATGCACACCTGGTTTATTACCTTTCCCGCATTTGGACTTCTTTTTTTACTTTGTGTTTAAAATTTGTAATTAAGAAAAAACATCCTATTGTAATTGTACTCGTTTATGACCGCAGGAGTGCAGATAACGTTTTCTTAGTAATTCAGTCTACGCGGTCGATTTTTGTATGGTATAGGTTAGTACAAAACTATGCCCGAACGGAGGGGTGAGGCAGTCAAGCGACGCTTACGATACGAGCAAGACGTGTGTAGTACATTCGCTAAGCGATATAGTGACGGACTTTGCGCGTGTTATTGGATTGTCTAGTTTTTACTGGTTGTGTCCAGTTATATTTGTACCCGTGCTATACGTGTTTGTATAGTTCTAAAAAATTCTATAGTAATTCCAATCGATCAATTATATTTTATCGATTTATGGTTATTTTTGTACTTTGATTGCATCTTCTAATCTTACCGACTATAATATCTCTAGAAGTGGTAGTCTGAATCTCCTTGAATTTAAACTTATCATGCTTCTTCCTTTCATCGTTACTCATAATGGGCGTGATCGGCCTATTTCTCATATCAACGTATTCATAATTATCAGAAAATTGGTCTTTCTCAATAATCGGTGATATCATTCCGCGAGAGTCGAGTTTCTTGTTCATTTCTTCGGCAATCTGCCATTTTAGAATTGCAACTCTGTCGTGTACGCCGAGTGTTGCCATCGACTCTTCATTTTGTTTTGTATCTTTTAGCACTTGAATTAATAACAATCAAGTATATTATTATTTCAATTTCACTTAAAAAAATACAATTTTAATATTTTCTTTATAATTTATAGGTTATAAATTACATAAATAAAATAAAAACAACAATAAAACATCAAATTACAAATACAATAAAACATCATCTTTTCATTTAACTATGTAGAGTAAATACTAAAATAAACTAAGTTATAAAATAGAAGCAATTATAGACTGTGTAACAAATCGCTGCCAGATGGGAGCGTGCCCAGAAGGCTGGCTGCATTGCCGCGTTGTATGGCGATGCTTATTTGTTGGGCGAAATATGAGCCAGCCTTCTGATCACGGGTGGCATCAAAGAGTTTCTTAGAGATCTCTTTGAAGAAACTCTTTGCCGATGGACCCCACGGACCTAATGTTTCAACTCCAAACGGCACAAATATGTAACCCCTTCCTAAGGTTTCATTTTTGCACCGTTTGAGCCCTTCAGCTTTTAAAGCAGCATTGCCAGCCTCTAACTCAGTCATTGGAAGATGTGAGGGCGCTAGAGTGTCTACACATGTCGCGTCCCAAACAAGCGGCTGACCCATCTTCCAAGGAATAAGTGACATACCATCCGGCCTTTTGCCATCGTCGCGTACCAAGCCATTCGGTTCTAATACGGCCGGTACGCCGACGCTGACAAGAGCCCGGCGGATGATGTCATTGAGGCTGGCATGGCGAGATCTTCGACCAACGCTATGTAAACATGCTAATCCGTGGTGTCCAAACGGGCCCACCACACTCCCACACTGGCAACGATGTGGTACACAACATGGGGCCCCTAAGCGAAGGCTCGCAGCTAAATGAAAAGTAGCCTCATCTAAGAGTGTGCCTGTATTGAAGGATGGGTGTGCCTACAGCCATTTTCCCGACTCCCAAGTAGCAACGGCCAAAAGGCGAACTCGCTATGTCGAACTGGAGCACGTTTGTAGGAGACTTTCCCGTGTCAGTTCGCAGAGCGGCTCGTCCCAAGCTCGTTGGGAAGTCGGAATTTTAATTTTAATATAAATAGTGTGGGTCTCGAGACACCTGACAGAAGTGATAACTTAGGGAAAGGGAAGCCAGGCAGACTAGCACCGTAACGCGTTACGTAACGAAGTGGTTTACTCTCCCATGAGAAGTTATCACTTCAAAAACAAACTTAAGAACAAATTAATAGAATAGTATATACTTTATTGTACCAAATAAAAACAGACGCTGTGCGTCTCAGGACGCCCGACAGCAGTGATAACCTAAACTAATCTAACGTGAGAGAAAGAGAAGCCAGACAGACTGGCACCGTAACGCGTTACGTAACTCGTAACTCAACTGTGCAGGAACGGAGTAAGAATACAATTAGGTATTCCTGCGGCCGGGCGGCCTATTGTAAGAGGCGATAAAACAACCCACACCCAGATGCTAGGGTATTTGCCCGTCTGGATGGCTGACCACCCCTGGTCTAAATTATGTAGCCATAACAACCTTGAGTTATGTTCCGGATTTAGTGACCGGATTCCAGTCTCCCTTAAGAGAGCAGCAGGGCATTTATAGCACCTTTGGTGTTGCAAATGTCCATAGGAAATAAAAGAGGGAGGAAGAAAAGGAAGTTTACCATGCCAGGATCGAACCCGGAGACTCTACACAGCAGTTAGGCAAGCCGGCAAAAGCTTGGCCTTCCAATGGCCCTTGAATATGTATGCGTGATACTTACTGGTCAGATACACAAATCTAGCAAAGCCATATTCAATAAGACAATAAAGACCCCTTCTTACTTACCGATGTTAAAAACCAAAGTTATTAAATAAGTTTTCATTTTAAACATTGAAAAAAAAACATTTGTGGATGTTAGAAAATAAAAATTTAATAAGGTAAAGTTTTTAATTTGGAAAATTGAATCCACTGAAGCAAATCTTAACAAATATAGTCCGTACGTACAACAAACACAGAGTTGTTAATTTGTGTGCCACAGAAATGTATAAAATATAAATATTGTGCAGAAAAGTGCAGACCGGTTTTCGACATGTAAATCTTATATAAAAACTAGCTGTCCCGTCAGACGTCGTCCTGCCCGGTAAAAAATAGGGGTTGATCGTAGAGGGTTGAAAATTTAGGGTTGTATGTATCTTTTAATGCTGTGTCATAACAAAATAATAATAAAAAAATATCTAAAAATTAAAAAACAAAATTTAGGGGTGGACTACCCTTAACATTTAGGGGGATGAAAAATAGATGTTAGCCGATTCTCATAGATACCGGATAAGCACAAAAAATTTCATCAAAATCGGTCAAGCCGTTTCGGAGGAGTATGGCAACGAAAACCGTGACACGAGAATTTTATATATTAGATTCTCGTGTCACAGTGTTAGTTACCATACTCCTCCGAAACGGCTTGACCGATTCTCATGAAATTTTGTATGCATATTGGGTAGGTCTGAGAATCGGACAACATCTATATTTCATCCCCCTAAATGTTAAGGGTAGTCCACCCCTAAATATGTTTTTTTATTTTTTGATTATTTTTTTCTTTTTTTGTGATACATAATTAAAAAATACATACATTCCTACATTTTCAACCCTCTACGATCCACCACTATTTTTTATTTGTTAAATATCGATTGAAGGTTTTCCGGTCAGGACGACGTCTGCCGGGACAGCTAGTAATCTATATTAAAATGTGTTCGTAAGCAGAAATGGCACAGTTTTGCATGCTATGCTTGCCTAGATCTGTCCCGCTTACACAATTGGTACGCAGTCGCGCGTACTTTCAGCACTTTTCGTATGTTGTTGAGACAGCTTTCACCACGATAGTGCCAAGTCTGTCTTCCATACAATATTTCCTACTTCTCTTTTCTTTCACCTTCTCCCTATTGTTTGGTTTGAGTGAGTATCCCCGACTTGGATAGCAATGGTACTTCGGGGGTTTCTACTAGTGTCACTTTAGCGCGGCGAATCCCATAATCTGCCGCCAAGCTTCCCCGCGACGGTGAGTCTTCAATTGGATTTCTTTTCGAGTCCAACCTAATGTTGTACCTAAAAAATAGGGTTGAGTTCCATATGCTAACTTATAGGCTACGTTCCATTAGGGACTCGAATGACCACGTTCACGACCGCGATTTCTCCGGTTGCACTTGCTTGCAGGCCTTACAATCGGAAACCCAAGTGGAACGGCTATTCGACCCACCTCTTGACATGGGTCGTTGTGAGAGTTGTGTGATCGAAAATAATAACGTCATTAGTGAAGTTTTCGCCACAACCACAACAACCGCGGTCGCCTTGTGGAACGCCAATTTTGGGCGTTGTGAGCTACTGATAGAACGCCCTGTGTTTTAAAGTATGTTTTTTTGGTTTCATAAATAAAACAAAAAAACAAAATTATTATTTCAGACACCACATACTTTTATTTATAACTTATTTTTCGTAACGACGTAATACTCGCAGATTTTCATATCGACTTCGTCATATTCTGTAAAAAATACATAGCATTTAAATACACTTCTGCTTCTTCTTTTGGGAAAAATACTTGTCTTCTACGCACATGTTTTAGTTTATATTTGCATGAAATCAGCAGACAGGCAGACCATCTATGGATATTTGGTAACACCAAAGATGCCCCTATTGCGCTTGTCTTAAGGGAGACTGGAACCTACTAATGCCGGAACATAACTTAAGGTTATTATGGCGGCATGCTCTAGTAGACCAAGGGTGGTAGCCATCCAGACGGGCAAATGCCCTTCCATGTGGCTATAGATTGTTTTGTCACCTCTTATGACAGGCCGCCCCGCCGCAGGAATTAGTAGTCTTTCTCCATTCCTGCGCGGATCGTTTTCAATGACAACAGTAACTAGTTGCATATTATCGCTATATATTATATATGTATATAACTTATATGTATATAACTTATGTGTATATTTGTATATATAATATAGTTATATATTTATTAATAAAATTTAAGTAATCGTACAATAATTATGTATACCACCGTCGCCACTTCAAATCGGAATATTCTTGCCACGGGTTGTCTGGAAGAGATCGCTTTTTAGCGTTAAGACCGCCCTTTGTGCCCTACTATAATAATACTAGTTCGTAAGCTTTCCTGTAATGGTGTACAATAAAGTGTTATCTATCTATCTATCTAGTAACTTAATTAATTATGTTTGACGACATTTTTATTTTGATTAATAGGAGAAGAGATATATACGCTACTAAATTCGACAATAAAATATCTGACTACACATTACTTCACACTAGTCATCTAGCCGTCTGTTTCTACAAGAATCGTACAAGGCCATAAAAAAGAAGAAGCTAAAAGCTTTGTTTTCATAACCATAAATTAAAATAAAACACCTTGGAACGCCTGTTCTCTACAGTTAGCTGCGTTCAATGCACATTGGTTCACAAAAAACACTGTATGGCCATCTATAGAGCTCAAGGCGCACACAGGGTCCACAATTTCATTGTTGCAACTGGTTCGACAGCCAGACCGAAGGAACATGACGTATATGGAGCAGAATTTGTTTTCTACTACGTCATACTCTGAAAGGAAATAAATTTGGTAATTGAATGGAGATTGCATGATAATTGAAGGTTTCATAAAAATAACTGGGGGTTGGAGTAAGTTGTGTAGTGCGTTTTGGGCACCGCAGAGATTTGAACTCGAGACACTCGTAAGTCCGATGGACTCGCTCGGCAGTTTAGTGCAAGCCATGCTGCACAGCGACGACCATTTGATGGATGCGTCATTTCTGCGAGACAGTGATGTCTCAAAAGGAGGCCGCAGAACGAGAAAAGAGAGAGGTGCGCATGCGCCTCGCGGGTACCGACGTCAATCGAGGTCCCGGAGTCGCAAACATGCGTAAGATCTCCTCCCGTAATAGCGCTGCAGGGACCCTCTAGTATCTAGGGAGCAGAGGAGCCTTCACCGCTGTTAAAGAAGTAAGTTTGCCTTTCCCGGGGCATTCTCAAGCACTGATGCGCTGAGATCAGCGTGGGCGTAACTACGTTCTAAGTCTCACGCTCTTCCTGCTATAAGCGAGGGGCACATGGGAAGAGGGTGGTTTTAGTGGAGTATTGAGTAGTCGAGTCTCCACACAAGCCGGCGATTTGACTTTGGTGCCCTTCGTGGTCTCGCCTCTCGTCGTTTTTGTCTAATCCCTAGTAAAGGACCCGGTAGTGTGCGAAAAGCATTTCCTTCAACTCAAAAAAGTTGGGTAGTGCGTGGGGTCCTCAAGAACCTGGGGAGCGAAGGAACCAACCCCTGATGACCAAGTGAGTTTGCTTTTCCCTGGGCATTCTCAAGCACTGATGCGCACACTAGTGTGGGTGTAACTGCGTTCTAAGTCTCACCCTTTTCCTATCATGAACGCGGAGCACATGGGAGGACGGGGATATTAGTGGAGTATTAGCCCATTGGTTACCTCTTTAATAAGGGCGTTTAGTACGCGGCACGCAACTTGGCCGCGTTTTGTCGTAGTGGGAACAAGTCCGCGCATGGCACGTTCAACACACGTATACATGTTGTGCTTGTGTAGCGTCTGTGATTCTGTGAATAATCGCGTGGTGGTGGTGGTCAAACTTAAGAGTACGAAAGAGACAGTTTAGAAGACTCATCCCCGCGTCCCGCTTGACAACCAAAAGGACCTAAAAAACGACTTCTGCGCATCTTACGACTTTGGCCAAGTTGCGTGCCGGGGATTATACCTTGCTGAGTCTCCAGTAGTCTCCACACAAGCCGGCAATTGACTCTTTTATCTGCGCCATCTTCAGTGGATAACTCACATTGCTTTAGTAGTTAGTAGAAAAAGAACAAACAGAAATATGTGTAAGTTCTTTTTCTAGATTATAAGTATCCAGTTTTTGTTCAGATTTATTGTTGTCTATTGTAAGGCCTCAAAATTTATGGATATACTGTTGGATACTTTTTAATAATAAATATTTTAAAAAATAACGAAAGCGCAAGGGCTTCGTTTCAGCCAAAATGGGTACAGCAGCCCAAAATAAGACTGATTGTATACTCACTCAAAGATCCCCGATACTCAGAACACATATTATTATAAATTATATGGCAGACGCTTTGAAACCATTTGAACTTCATCTTCTGTCTGTTCAAACCGCAGGCTGTCCTATGATAGTCATTACACTGGTAGGGATCGCAGTAGTCCATCCATGCTGGGTGGAAGGGCTGGTGAAATCGGTTCTTAAAACTCTCAGGCATCATTGGCTTCTTTATTATATCTGTGAAATAAGTATTTTTCACTAGCTGACCCTAGGTGTCATTTAAAAATAAAATAATTAATCTTTGCTTAGTTTTTATTTAATGCATAATTTTTATGCTTCACTTGGCGCCGACTTCACGATGTAGAAATTTTTATATTTAACGGTTCACAATATTTCGACAGTTTATAATCCCGCAAGGTAAATTATAATCTAACGATATTTAAATATGACAGATACATTACACTTTACGCAAAGCACGCCTTTGCTTCTGCTTGAAATGCTTCACTTCATTTGCCACTTTTGTTTTTTATATGTCTGAGATGTTAATATATTTTATACTTACATTTATATCGGTCTCGTATATAATTTGGATTGTCAAACTTCGCAGACGGGCTGTAAGATAGTTATCAGGAATTATTTTTAAGTCTATAGTATTTCTCATTGACGGTTACAAACTGCATCAAAAAACTTTTGTTACATTTGGCCAGTTCCCAAATGAAGCAAGAAATGAAGAAGAAAAATGTGATTTCTCAATACGTCATTAACCAAATTTTTCAAAGATAAGGATTTGCATAAAATATATCCAGTTTATCGTACTTTATAGAAAATTTCTATACTATCATACATACATACATACATAACTTCACGCCAGGTCCCTTGCGGGGTAGGCACGAACAACAGAGTGCCATACAGGCTTATTCTTACACACCTCACTTGCTTCTTTGACATTTATAGCTCTTGTCATGCACGCTCGTCTATTCTTAAGGCTCCTGACATCACCTTCTGCTAATACACGATCAATTTGATCATGGAAGGTGTGTCGTGGCCTTCCGCGACTTCTGCATCCATCCACTTTTGCATTGTATATCTGTTTAGTCATTCTTTCATCATACATTCTTTCCACATGCCCGAACCACCGGAGCATTCCTTTCCTTACCTTCACCCCGACACTCTCTTTCAGACCAACTCTCTTTCTTACTTCGGTATTACGAACGCGGTCCGCGAGCGTCACTCCGCAGATTTTGCGTAGTGCTCGCATCTCGACCGCGTTTACTCTACTTTCATGCTCTCTGTTCCATACCCAACTCTCGCTTCCATATTATACTATTATACATATATTTTTAAACTTCTCTTACTTGGTGTGGTTGTATGGTCGGGGACTCTTATGCGCTCCATCTAAAAATAAAAATTATTGGGTTAAAATGAAGTTCGTAATTTCTTGTTTTATTCCGTGAGTTCACCAGACAGGCAGACGGCTCACCTGGCGGAAAGCGGACCTCATACTTCAAAGTAGACAGTCTGAAAGCAACTGGGATTTAACACTAGGATGATGATGAGTTAAAGCCTAATAAACTGGCGACTCAAGCTCTTGTCATTTGGACAGAAATTTGTGACATATATCTTATAGTAGGATATGCCCGCGACCTCCTCCACGCTTGACTGTAATTCTCCGCAAGATTCCCGGGACACAATGTATCACAGCATTTAAAAAAGATTGTAAGCTATCGTTTTGGTGCAAACTGTGCCGGAATAAGCTAACTTACACGAACACCTAAAAACCGCTCGCGGGATTCCCGGGACAAAAAAGTCACAAATCTTATTACATAAAATTTGTTATCGATCAGTAGAAGTGGCAGAGATTTTATGTCTAGGAATTTGCTGTCGATCAGAGTAAACCGCATCCAAATGAAATATTTATTCTTGCATAAATGTAGTTGTATACAGGTGTCATTTGGAAATACATGGTTCAGTACATTTTACCAGTTTCACTGGTGTGCAAGTAGGCAGTATCTTAATCGTCATTATTTAATTGGTTTGTTATTTATTTTATTAAATATCTTTTATCCAATTGAGTCGTATTTATTACATTTTTTTTTTTTTTTTTTTTGATTATTTATAAATTACTTCAGTTTATTGTAAATACTTTCAAACACTACTAAACTATAAAATTAAATACTACTATAAACATATTTACAAGTAAAAGATGTAGTCCAAATCGCTGTCGGTGGGGAGCGTTCCCAAAACGCTGGCCGCATTCCCTCGCTGTATGGCAACGCTTATTCGTTGCCCTAAATAAAGGCCAGCCCTTTGGTCACGCGAGACTTCTTTCAATCGTCTTGAAAGGTCTCGATAAAGTTGATAAGCCTCTCGTCCCCATGGCCCCAAAGTCTCAACCCCGAAAGCTACAAATATGTATCCGTCACCGATGGATGCATATTTGCGGCGTTTCAGGGTCTCTTGAAGTGCGGCAGCGCCCCCGGCAGTGACGGCTGTATTTGGAAGATGGGAAGCCGCCAACGTATCGACACACGTTGCGTCCCATACTAAGGGGCGTCCCATCTTCCAAGGTATCAACGACATTCCATCCGGTCGCTTGCCATCGTCGCGGCACAGTCCGTTCGGTTCAAGAACAGCTGGAACCCCAACCGTGACAAGAGACCGGCGGATGATGTCGTTGATAGCCGCATGTCGTGAAGTTCTACCAGCACTCCTCAAACAAGATAAGCCATGGTGAAGATTTAGCCATTTATTTATTACATTTATTTATTAATTAATAATATTTATTGCCTGTATTAATTACATAGATGTCTATTTTTTAAATTTATTATTCCTATCTCTTTGTCAATTATTTAATGTCATTAATTAAAATATTATTATTAATTGTGTAAAGATATTTGTTTCAAATTTGTCGTTAAGGAATTCATTTGTGGAATAATAGGATTTGTCTATTAATAAGTTCTTCAGTCTTGTAATTGAAATAGTAGTTTTTACGTGAATCCCAAACAGACAGACAGACAAAAATTTTTTTAAAATACATTGTGTTCTGTATTGTTTATTTATTATAGTGTTTTCCAATTGTATTTTTTAAAATTGCTTCAAAGTACAGACACGGCATTTTTAGAATTTTATAGATATGTATATTAGGGTGGTCGTTAAAAATGAAATTTATCGCGACACCCCCTAAAAAGCTTCCTTTTAATGAAAAAACAATGGGATTTTTTTAAAATTTTTCAAGTCAAGACATCACGTGCCTCAAGACGATTCAAGTTAAAACTAAAAATATAAGAAAAATTGAAAGATAAGCTTGAATCACGAAGAATTTTAAACTTTTTCTGAAACTATAATTTGAAATTCATCACTGAGAATGATAATACGGAAGGTATTTCATTGTTAAAACTTTTCCAATCTTAAAATAATTATTACTTCTGAGTATAAACAAGTTTCCTGAAAAAACATGATATTACTCAAAAATTAACTTGAATCGTCTTGAGGCACGTGATGTCTTGACTTGAAAAATTATAAAAATATTCCCAGTTTTTTCATTAAAAGGAAGCTTTTTAGGGGGAGTCGCAAGAAATTTATTTTTTAACGACCACCCTAATGTATATATCTAGTTAAGAAATAAGTTGTCGATTAATAACCCGTTCCTATAACTCACGAAATGTTCATTTGCGTCAATATAGGTTATAATTTGACATAAGCCCCATTCAAGTGATGTCCAAGACAAGTTAATATGTAGCAAGATAGAGGAACTGGCCTTAAGTCGATGTCTGTCCAAAATTGATGAGGACTTAATCGCAAGTAAACTAATACTTCTATTAGACTGCTCAACCAAATCGATTCTTATGTTATATAAGTTAACAGATGACCCGGCGAACTTCGTACCGCCTATTTTCTGAATTCCTAAGGTGATAAGGTCTAGGTGATCAGGAGAATTATAGAACCCGATCTCAACGCCACCTACCGGTTCTAATTGCGAATCTAAACCATACCGAGACCCACTCAAACACATAACACAAAATTTCATCAAAATCGGATGTATAGTTTACGATTCTATAAAGGACATACACACAAACATTCATTTTTATGTATCAAGATGTGCCTTAACTGACAGCACGGCGGTATTCAGTAACTTACAATGAATCCAGTTAATGTTTTGTATGAATCACTGGTTGATACATCTAAACTGAAAAGTGGAAAATTATGGAAAATTAAATAATATTTTAAAACATAATTATACTCACATACTAGCAAAATAAAAAAATGTAGAGAAATTAAACAACACCTCACGTGCATTACGACTCTGAAACTGGTCACCTATAAAGATTCTCATTAAACATACATAAATGAATCACAAATAATTAATTGGAAGTTAATTAACCATGTATAAATCGTAATTTTATTTCGAATAATGAGATAAAGGCACTTAATAGCATGAAATAATAAGCACGGCAAATTCCCTTGGGCTCTTACATGAGACGAATCGTTGCTACTATATATCGGGATCGTGAAAATCAGGAATCGCTTTTATATCTGGAATTCTTGATTGTGAAAATTACAGATACCATGAATACGAAGGTGACACGAAAGTTCTTAAAAAATTAAAAACTGAGCAAACTAGCAAGTTATTATTTTTATTATATCTTTTCAAAATAGTTTCCATTCACATCAATACGTCGCTGCATTCGATAGAACCACCGAGAAAAGCACTTTGCCCACTCGTCCTTAGGGGCTCTTGGATGGAACTCTGGAATGCAGCCGCTGCTTCTTTGGCGTCCATAAAATGTTTTCCTCGAAGTTTTTCTTATATTTTATAACCTTGTGTTATGCAATGAATACATTACTAAGGGAATGGAACAAGGTGCACAAATAGACGTCATTTATACCGATTATAGTAAATGTTTCGACCGCATTGATCACGGTGTGTTACTAAAGAAACTTTCAGCCGCTGGAATACATGGTGATTTGTATCGCTGGTTTTGCTCGTATATAGATAATCGCACACAGGCTGTAGTTTTGCGTGGCTACACTTCTTACTGGTATACCATACCTTCTGGCGTACCACAAGGTTCATTACTGGGGCCTCTCCTGTTCATTATTTTCATAGCTGATATAAAGTCATGTTTTATAAACTCCAAAATCTTACTGTATGCTGATGATATGAAAGTTTTGAAGGAGATAAAAACTTCATATGATGCTGAGTATTTACAGGAGGACCTAAACAGATTTGTAACCTATTGCGATCATAATAAATTACAGCTTAATGTCTCAAAATGTTTTCAAATTACTTTTTCTAGGCAACGTTCAATAGTTCAATTTAATTATAAGCTTAACAATAAATGTATTACAAAAGAAAATAGTATTAAAGATCTTGGTATCATTCAAGATAACAAACTTATTTACGATCAACACATAACTCACATTGTTAATAAGGCATCCAAAGCTTTAGGTTTTATTATTAGAAATTCAGGAAACTTCCATACGTTAAAAACAGTTAAAATATTATATTGCTCATATGTGAGAAGCCAGTTAGAATATGCATCTCCAGCGTGGAACCCAATGTATCAACTATATGTAAAGCGTATTGAGGCAGTGCAGAAAAAAATTCTTAGATATTTAGACTATAAATCTAGCCAAAACATAAATAGTTATCTTGAACGTTGTCAACACTACCATTTCCTACCTTTAGAGTACAGACGAAATGTAAATGATATTTGTTTCCTGCTTAAAATAACTAGCGGGTTCATCGACTGTCCAGACCTTCTTAGCAATGTTGGACTACGCACTCAACAATTAGGCATTAGGCAGAGACAATTGCTATATGTACCTTTTGCATCCACGAATTATAGGCAAAATTCTTTCTTTCTCCGCAGCGCCATACAATTTAACAATCTAGTACTCAAATTTAATATTGATATCTGTGTAACTAAACCCAACACCTTTAGAAATATAATGAACAAAGAAACTAAACTGTTTAATATGTATTCAACTTTTAATTCTAATTCTCTTTTCAATCTTTTAATTTCACCTTTGATTTAATTTTTGTTTTTCAATCTCTCTCTCACAGACACACACACACACACACACACACACACACACACACACACACACACACACACACCACACACCACACACACACACACACACACACACACGCACGCACGCACGCACGCACGCACGCACGCACGCACGCACGCACGCACGCACGCACGCACGCACGCACGCACGCACGCACGCACGCACGCACGCACGCACGCACGCACGCACGCACGCACGCACGCACGCACGCACGCACGCACGCACGCACGCACGCACGCACGCACGCACGCACGCACGCACGCACGCACGCACGCACGCACGCACGCACGCACGCACGCACGCACGCACGCACGCACGCACGCACGCACACACCACACACACACACACACACACACACACACACACACACACACACACACACACACACACACACACACACACACACACACATAGACACACACACACACACACATTAACCTGAGCAAGTCTATATGCTAAGGCTTGTAATTAGCAATATTTTTATTTATGTTGTTAACTTATGTTGTTATTTGACTGTAAGCCTTACTAAAAATAAATAAATAAATAAAAATAAATATTTTCGAGAATAAATAAAAATCGTAAGGTGCGAGGTCGGGCTATATGGCGGGTGACCCAGCAATTCCACGTCTGACGACGCCAATGATATTATAAAATATTATTGGACGACGCCAAATAGTCGATCGTTCGCCTGGCGGTGTGCGAGGAGGCTCTTTATATATTCAATGTACTCTTTGGAGGAGACGTTGTCATAACATTCTTATTGACTAAATGCATAGACCTATTAGGTTTCATACTTCAGTGACTAAATGACACCGAAAGTCATAAAAAATCATAGTACGAAAATTTTGTCGCGTCGAATTCATACTGGCGCCAAATCGTAAAACAAATGAATGAAATTAGTACTCAATAATATTAGCAGAGTTCTATTTTCAAAATTTAAACTTATTTTTTTATTATATTCTTTAAAGTGGCCAGTTGTAAAAACTATCAGTGTCGCCCTCGCTGAATATCGAACACGGAATATATTTTTTTCCCTCTTTCCGGAAGAACAGGATTATCCCGGCTTAATTCTTTTTTTTTTAATTTTTTATTGCAGGAGTTCAGCATACAGGCAGATGGCCCACTTGAAGGAAAGCGGTTACCATCGCCTATGGACATTCGCAACGCCAAAGGTACTACAAATGCGCTGCTGGTCTTTTAAGGGAGACTGGAACCTGGTCACTAATGCCGGAACACAACTCAAGGTTGTTATGGCGGCATACTTTAGACCAGGGATGGTCACCATTCAGTCGGGCAAATACCCTAACACCGGGCTGTAGGTTGTTTTGCCGCCTCTTTTTGTAACAGCACACTGCCTTTAGGCACACCGGCATTGATAAGACTTGGTGGTAGAACAGCAGTCGTCAACAGCGACCTTGATGCTTCGTCCACCAAGAAAGCTGGATAGCCACTTGCAAAGCCCTTCAGGTATCCAATGTGTATCCATCACATATACTCTTGGAGACACCCGGCTAGTGCCGTATTAAGGGAGACGAATGTGAGTCAAATTATTATTTCTAATTTTATTTGCAAAAAATGTTTTAAAACCATATTTGTGAATTACTACGTAAAAACTAGAGGTGGGTAAAAATTGTATTGTATTCTCTAAAGCAGTGTTTTTCAACCTTTTTCATGACACGACCCCTTTAGTATGAAAAAATATTTCGCGACCCACCTACCCGTTGCTTTTTTAACCGACTTCAAAAAAGGAGGAGGTTGTCAATTCGTAGGAATCGTTTTTTTATGTGTTTTATTTTGTGACAAATATTCAATCCAACAAATTTATTCATTTTCATAATCAGGGATGTATTTACATAATTAAGTACGTAAAACACATTTTTATAATATAATATAATTTTACATCGAATGCGTCGCCAATAGATAACGCAATTTACGCGCATACGCACGACCACGTCCGATGCCGGCCACCCCGCCCCTTCCCCGCGTAAATGAGAAACCGTTGCTATCGTGTAGCTCTTCGTGTATCTAATGCAGAAAAACCTAATACTATTGCCGAAAGTTTGATTTTACCAGCGGCTTTAGATATGGCAGAGATTATGTTTGTCAAACAAGAGGTTGAAAACTCAAAAGAATACCCGTCTGGCAGTACCATTCAACGCAGGATAAGCGATATGGCGACTGATGTTCGTAATCAAGTCATAGAAGATATAAAAGAAAGTAATTTTGTGTCCTTGCAATTTGATGAATCTACAGATATTGCACAGGCTTTACTGCAGTAGCTTTCCCAACTTTCAAAAGAAGCTTCGCGACCCCCTGAACAGGCTTCGCGGCCCCCTAGGGGGTCCAACACGTTGAAAAACACTGCTCTAAAGACTAGCAACGGATTGTATTCGCTTCTGTTGTTGCAAACGACCACAGGCAACGGTAACCACTTTCCATCAGGCTACTTGCTTGCCAGTTTAGCAGCTTCGCAATAAAATAAAAAACGAAAGGATAACACAAAAGAAAGACATTTTGATAGTAATACTCCAGTCATTTATTTTCAAAAAAAGAAACTATTTTTTTGTAAATTTTCAATTTATAATAATTGCACCATTTTATTATTTTTTTTATTATTTTTTCGTCATTTCAATGTCGTTATTAATAATAAGTATTATTATTTGATTTTTTTTTTGTTTGTTTTTTAAACTTACAAACTAAGAAAAACAATACTCAACACACACCATGCACACAGAACCATAGAGAAATACAATTAAATCACATGAAACTATCGCAGATAATTTACAAAAGTAAAAAAACATACTCATAAATAATTAATTTAAAAAAATACTTCTTTAACACAAACAGAACAATTTATCCAATAACAATTATGGCTTTTTAGTCATACGTCAGTCTATATACACTTTTGATATCTTACACACTTTATTTTTCAATTATTCATTATTGCATAAACGTAGCGAGGTTCTATTCAAAATAAGACATATTCGATTATAGAAGAAGCAATATTTAATTCTAGAATGAGCCATGTTTAATTCTAGAATGAGCCAATTTGATTCTAGAACGAACCATATTTGACTCTAGAATGAGACCTACTCAATTCTAGAATAAGCAATATTTGATTCTAGAATAAAACATATTCAGTTCTAGGATGAGACATATGCGACTCTAGAATGAGACCTATTCAATTCTAGAATAAGCAATATTTAATTCTAGAATGACATATTCGGCTCTAGGATGAGCCATTCAATTCTAGATTTAGCAATAGCTGATTCTAGAATAGGCCATACTCAACTCTATAACACACCATAAGTAATTCTAGAAGAGCAATTACCTTCACCGTTACTAGAATAAACCAAAGTAACAGTTCTACAATGAGTGCCAAGTTTAATATGGACCTTAACAATTCTACAAGCCATGCCGATACTAGAGACAAAATCTCCCCGCTACACTTATGCAAATACATTATTTTGTATGTATAGGAATGTTTTTATATAAAAGCGAATGTAAATTTAAAAAACAAAACAATCCAACTGTATTCCTCTATAGCTTTTACAACAGACAAAACTACACGTCTTATAAAGTTCTAAATATTCCTATAAAAATTAACAAAACGAAATCCACAAATAACTAAGGCAATTGGACCTAGTTATGCAAAATGGAACCAACCCACATACTGACAGTTTTGAGAAAGAGCCATTTTTATTAAAATTTTGCTTACAAAAAAAATGTCTCTATACTTTGGAAAAAAAACATATTTTAAATATTGTACATTAGAATATTCAATATTTTAAAGAATTTTTTTGCAAAATTTTATTAAAAACGTCTTTCTCAAAACTGTCATCATGTAGGTTGGTTCCATTTTGCATAACTAGGTCATAATTATTATAAAAATTCTCATCGAATAATTAAGCAAAAAAGATAATAACAATGAGATTATTACCTTTTTTTTCTAAAGGAAAAACAAATGTCAGCGTTTTATTTTCATATCAACAATTAGAAAATGCTTGTTGTCTAATAATAATGTAAGAAAACTGAAAATTACAATCGCCCAGTAAAAAATTGTTAAATCGAAAAATCTTCCAAATCTACATCTAGATTGTGCCGCAGGTCGTATTTCTTCAGGAGGGATGCATAGAAGAGTTGGGATGAGAAGTGAAATGGTCTTATAATGGACAATAATATTACTCTTCCGGAACCATTTATACATACGGTAACGGAGAAATAATACAATTTCCTGTGTTGGGTCGACCTGTTGTAAGAGGTGACAAAACAACCATCACCCAGGTGGTAGGGCATTTGCCCATCTGGATGGCTACCACCCCTGGTCTAGGTTCCAGTCTCCCTTAACAGAGCAGCAGCACATTTGTAGCACCTTTGGTGTTGCAAATGTACATAGGCGATGGTAACCACTTTCCATCAGGTGGGCCGTCTACCTGTCTGCTAAACTCCTACAATAACAATAATAAAAAAACCTAATTTTTATTTCGCCTATGATCATCTTAAAGGTCTTAAACGGTATCTTATATTCTTCACTGTAGTAAAACTACTATAATGGCACACATTGTTAAATGGCGAACCTTTTTACAATTAACAGGAGTCACCTTGAAAACGTAAGAAGGAAAAAAGGTATGACAGTCTCCAGTAAAAAAAACTTAAACATGAAAGGTTCCAAATCGTACATAACTAGATGGCGTTGTAAGACATTCACTAATCAATACTTAGACGTATTATTTAAAACATATTTTCATAAACGAGGGTCTTCCGATGGAATTGTGGTATCGTCATTGTTATTAGATATTTTTTTATTGCAAGGAGTTCAGCAGACAGGCAGACGGCCCACTTGATGGGAAGCGGTTACCATAGCCTATAGACATTTGCAACACCAAGGTGTTACAAATGCGCTGCTGCTCTCTTAAGAGTGACTGGAACCTGGTCACTAATGCCGGAACACAACTCAAGGTTGTTTTGGCGACATACTAAGATCAGGGGTGGTAGCCATCCAGCCGGACAAATGCCCTACCACCTGGCTGCGGGCTGCTTCCTAACAAACAGGCGTACAGACAAAAGTACATTTTTACACAAGGGACAAAACTGTGAATAAAACAAAACTAATTGATTGTATGAGGCTGAAATTTGGAATAGCCTTCTTTTTAGCTACACTTGTATACTAGGTAAGAATTTCTAAATTTCAACATGCTGATTTTAGTAAGCAACAACAACAAAAAATGGCATTTTTGCGTATACACCTACCTACCTATGTTATAAAGCCCTCGATATATATTTTAGTGCTTGGCTCGAATATTTACATACTAGAAATAAAATTTTATACCAATTTTTTTTTACAAACAAATATTTTTGGGGCAACGACCCCCAATTTGTAGACCCTGGCTTAATTGAAATCAATTATAAACATTTCATTTTTTGACTGATTTTATCTATGAAACAATATGTTGTAAATACTAAAGGTCGAAAACGAAATAAAATTCATATACACCGCCATCTAGCCACATGAGATTTCGCCGCTTATCAGTGTTTCGTTTTTTATTAATCGACTATCATCCCTATTATTTATTCTTCTCACATTATTGCAATTTTTTTTATAAATATTATTTTTTTACACTAATATGGATTTCGTCTTTGCAATAATTAAAAAAAATAATTAGACTATTTACAAGAATCTATAACTTTAAAAGAACAATCAAGCCTTGAGTCGAGACTCGAGTTATACAAGTCAAATGTACATATAAATCATCTAGATCTGACTATTGAAGTAGAGAGAGTATTATTATTTCTTTAGATTTATGGCTTGGCAGTTAGGTCTTTAATCCAGATCTTAGATTACAATATAGTTTCTTCATTTTCATAACCCCATGTATGGCTCGGCTGAAATGTAGGTTATCAATTGTTGCTATTGTACGAAATTCTTTTGACAACTCAAAAGGCCACATTTGACTATATACAGTTCACATTTCTCACAGCAACACATAATTACTACTCAAAAACTATCAATATCATACAACTACTGTTCGTTTTAGAGTAATTTTACACGCCTTTCAGTTCTCACCAAAAACTCCATAGAGACTGTAAAAGCGCGTAAAATAGAGAAAAAATACCGAAATGGCAACTCAGATAGAAGATACGCGTGCAATATTGTTTTGTTGCTTTTTTCTCGTATTTGGAAATCACGCAAAACAATAGCTTCCGCACTTCACTTTTACGTTTTTATTCTAATTTTGCGTATAATGGCTCCAACGCCCTCGGCATCGATGTTGCCAACATCACAGTTTAATTACAAACGACAGGTGTACAAAAACAATAAATTATTGAAGACTTTGTTTTTGTAATTTTTAAAATAACAGTAATAACAACAATGTTTTCGTAAAATAACATTGACATTTGTATTAAGCATTGCCATATAAGTTTGTGAATAATTCAAATGTCTACTGTCTCTAGCCAAACTATACAAAATGACCATGATATATAGTAACTCAAGTCTTTACTTCGGTACTCAAGTCTTTACTTCTGCACTCAAGTCTAGACTCACGATAGATTGCAATCTTAAAATAACTCTCCTAATATTCGAATTAAAGTATCCTTATGAACTAACACCCGACTTTAAGACTGGATCACTTAGTTTTTCTGACTTGTTTTTTTTTCAATTTTCATAAAATTACAATCACTTATTCGCTTCATCATTTTTTTTGTATACGGCAATAGTTACACCATCAAACGGATTGAAGTGACAGATTTAACTAATAGGTTAAAATTTGACATAAACCATACAAACAGCGTCAATTTTCTCTCATTGAATAACAAGATATAGGAATCTGGTATAAGTGACTACAAATACGACGAATTTGTGATGCTTAAAGAGAACGTTAAAAAGGTCGAGATTACGTAATAGCGTAGTGATGTATCAAAATTGCATCAATCGTCAATATTACTTCAATCAGATTGACAGTATAGGGGTCACCTTGAATTTCTTTGAAATAATACACTTATATCTCGCAATAAGTCGTAATAAATCATAACATTGCCTTGTTTATCAAATCATTAGAAAGATCATTATTTAATGCTCACAAAATATATTACTTAATATGAAATTATTTCATTTGTAATCTTCTAAAATTAACACATTTATAATATTTTAAGTCTATAGGTTTTTTTGAAAATATGTCACTTACAACGAAATTGATATCACCCAATAAATATATTAATTCAAAGAAACTAAATACAATCGCCTCCTTAAATAATTAAACACCGAATTAAAGCTGCCATTTTTTTTATGAACAAAAAAATGCCTTACCATAGACAAGATATATTTAATTCTAATTGTAAAGGCTAAGGCACAGAGCCATACAGCTGTACCATAGATTTGTTTTCACTTTTCACACTGACCAAAAATATTTTGTACAGCCCGCTATATCAAGTATAGACAATGTCTTTTAATTAATTTTTTTTTTGGACCAAAAAGACATTTTATACATTACGCTCGTCTATTTATTTAAACTCTAACACTGATATATTTTGTGGAAATTATTTTATTACATATAAATATATACACGAGATGTGCGGTATTGTTAGGTAAAAATGTTAACTGAGGTTTATTTTCCAGTAATCCTTTTAATTCAATTTTGAACCAAAATGAAAAAAAAAATTAAACAGAAACATTCTTTTTAGAATTCGCCACAATTGTGCAAGTCTTAGCCTGGGAACATTACCAAATTTTGACGGACAGCAAGCACACCCAGACTGGAGAAAAATAGATCATCATACAAAAACTTTCGAGATTAGTTTGAAGTTTTAATTCAGATCACATCGGCCGGTCGGAGCCGCAAAATCAGTCCGTGCCAATGAGTCCCTATTTTTATAATGATACAAACTGTTCAACATTCATAGCCTAATTACTACCAAACAATACCGCACAAACAGATGATGACTCTAACCAGTTGACGCTTTCGGTGTTTCCTACACTCCGCTCAAGGTGATGAATGTGGTGGTGGTGATGATGATGATGACGACGAATAACACCAAACATGTGGGTGATGTCTCGAACCGGTTGATGCATTCGGAGTTCACTACACATACACTCCCTCCGCCTCGGTGATGATAACAAATTACACTGCACATATATGTGATGACACTAACCGGTTTATGCATACAGTGTTCACTGCACTCCACGTGGTGATGATGACAAACAACACTACACATATAGGTGATGATTCTGACCGGTTGAGACATTCGGTGTTCCCTACACATACACTCCCTACGCCTCGGTGATGATGACGAATAACACCGCACATATAGATGATGAATCTGAACAGCTGACGCCTTTGGTGCGTGCTCCTTGCACTCCACCCAGGTGACACATCACCGTCGATGACCGCGGTGATGATGAGGATGATGGGTGACGCATCAGTTGTCGCAGTACACCGGCAGGACGGGGCTGCGCGGCCAGTCGGAGGTCTCTTCGCTCACACTGCTCTCACTGCCGGATCTATAGACAAACAAAAAGTTCATAATGAAATTATTGTATCTTTATTTAATTTTCATTTTCATATTCTTTATTTTAATTTTTACTGTTATCTGTGCATGTGTGGATCTGTATTCACATACAGATAATAGATGAACATACATTCATGCATTAACAATAATTCTTTAGCTGTACTTAATTATACAGCAGTAAATTGATACATGTAACACTGTACACACTAGCAGTCACTGCAGAAATTGTCCTTGTTTAATATATAAGCGAACCACTTGATGGTAGGTGGCTGTCATCACCCATGGTCATCTGCCACACTAAGGAAGCTGATGCCCTAAAAAATTAAAGATCTATGATCTATAACTTGAACACAAGAATTGGTCAAAAATTTCACAAGAATCAGTCTAGCCATTTTGGAGTTTTGTTACACACACCGTGACACGAGTATTTTATATATTAGATATACAGGTTTTTTTCTGTTTGCTAGTCGACAGACTGGCAAACGGACCACCTGGTGATAGGTGGCTACCGTCGCCCATGGGCATCTGCAACACTAAAGAAGCTAATACGTTGCCTACCTCATTGAGACTAGGTGTTTGTTAACGCCCTTTTTGAAGAGCCCCATATTGTAGCAATAGATATTGCAGATTACCTGTTCCTTATTGGCGTGGCGTCTTGCGCGAAGTGCTGCTCCTCTATGGTCGGCAGGAGGGACGTCAGACGGTCCGTCGGACGCAACACCTGGACGGAACATATCAACATCATAACATACTAATTAATACGCAACGTTTGCAACGTCAATATCCCACAACAAAAATTAAACTCGATAATCGTTCGAGTTAAATAACTTTATTCACTTGACTTGAGTTGCTCAAGTTCAGCAAATCAAAAATCAGAGTAGTATATACGAAAACTGGATCTTGGAATGTACTATGGGTGGTCACCAAGGGGGTATAAAAAAAAAAGGTTCACATAGCAAAGTTTCTTCGCCTTAATAGAGACAATAAGAAAAGTGTTAACTGACACTTTCTTAGTAAAAATACTTTTAGTTAATTTTAGTTATATTTAAATTACTTATTAATCTACTTAGATTAGATGGTAATATTAATAATAATAAGGTATTTTTTTCTAAATACCTTATTTATCGAAAAAACATAGCATGGGTATGTTCTTCGTCCGTGCAGGAACGGAGAAAGAATACAATTTCCTGCGGCCAGGTGGCCTGTCGTAAGAGGCGACAAAACAACCCACAGCCAGGTGGTAGGGCATTTGCCCGACCGGATGGCTACCACCTTTGGTATAAACTAGTCTAAAGTAAGGCGCCATAACAACCATGGGTTGTGTTCGGGCCTTAGTGGCCAAGTTCCAGTCTCCCTTAAGAGACAAGCAGCACATTTGGTGTTCCAAATGTCCATAGGCGATGGTAACCGCTTTCCATCAAGTGGGCCGTCTGCCTGTCTGCTGAGCTCCTGCAATAAAACAAAAAAAAATAGAGAGTGCTATAGAGGGAATAGGGGAGAGTCGTGGTGGTCACCTTGAGCGTCCTCTCGGAGAGGCGCCAGACGAGCCGCTGCCGGTGCGGCTGCACGCAGCGCGCCTCGTAGCGGCTGATCACGTGGCGCACGCGCGTGCGCACCGCCACCAGCGACGAGTCGCACATCTGCAATGCGCGAACGCAACGCCGATACAGTAATCAGCAACACCCAGTTAATGATGCTAATGAGCCAGTGCAATAGGACAATAGGCTGTTCTCCACAAGAACTCGGAAACGTATGCCAACAATGAGTAAGTGAACAAAAGAAGACGATCATAAAAGGATTAAAATTAGTTCAAAGGCCGGTAATAAATGTGTTTCTACAAATCTGTACGTGAAATTTTTATTTGTCGGGGTCTAAGCTGTAACTTGTAACACCATTCTCACTTTTCCTGCCATACTCCTCTATTATGTGATATTTTTATATCCTTGTTACGAACTCTAGTATTTTTGTTATAATTTATTTTATAGTATAATATAAGAGAATGACATTTTTGTGTCGATCCTAGATTTGTATAGTTACCAAATACAGTGTAAACTCCATGTAACGTCACTCGATTTAACGATAAACTCCTTTAAGTATCGAAACCACTTGGCTTTGATTGGTGTAGCTATCTTCCTTAGAATAATACACTCAATATAGCATTACACCCACTCTCAATAACGACATTAATTAAGTAATAAGTACCTTTTAAGTTTTCAAAATTAGTAATAGCTGCGCAACTGTGTAAGTTCTTTTATCGCTTTGTTATCCTAGCCTGTAATAAATTCGACTGTCGGCATCATGCATACCGAAATTTCTAACTACTTTCCTTCATCACCAAGATGCTACAATATCGCAGTATAAATAAGTAAAAAAAATACAACCAAATTACTGGTGCAGCAAAAGACGTAAAACAAAACTTACCAATAACGACAACTCTTTATAACGCCATAAAATGCTCAGTACCTTCGGTATCGTTATATCTATATAACAATCTAATAATATTTACGCTGCATATGGAAAATAGAACATTTAGTTCAAAAACAACCCTTTCCTTTCGTTTGCCGTTTGACATTCCTTCAAAGAAATGAATCCTTACAAGCTACATTATGGTATATGTCTTTAACTCAGCAGATTCGAATTTTACATACAAGGGTAATTAATTTCTTTTTAATCTAATGACACCACTTTAGTTTACGTCAAAATCGGCCTCGAGACTAATGGTCTTACTTATAATAATCTCGTTAAGAAACGATTAGGCATCTCTTAAGTAAAAGAATCAGAATAAGACCCTAATCCATTAATATCTTTTTTTTTTCACTTATAAATGTGTATTACCTTTTGTTTACCTAAGAGGAGTACATATAAACGAAATTTGAATGATTAACATAGGATGTATCCAAAATATTCGGCTAAAGAGGAGTTTATGGGTAAGATTTTCACTAATCAGTTGCTGAACAATTTCTTTAAATTTAAGCAACGATTAAAAGTAAGGCCTTAAGCCTTTTTCGTTATTTAGAGCAATGCTTAGGATTTAACACTGAAGACCCACTTAAAAAATTCACCCGCATATGCCCATTACGGGGCTGTATTGTCTAACAATGAGTATTGCTCTGTTCATTTCCTTAATTTTACTTATTTTCCGTCTATTCCAAATATATAGACGCAATTTTATTGGTCCCTTCGTCGTCGTTATAAACGAAATCAACTGTATTATACTAACGTGACAGTGCAGCTGCAGTTGTCTGGCGAAGTCGTACAGATAGTACACCTCTTCAGGCACAGACACGCCGCTCTCCGACCACGACAACAGCTGTTGTTCTGAGAACCACAGAAACATTAAAATTAAAAAAAAATCCGATTTAAAGTTAAGATCTTTTTTAAAAGCACGAGTTCAGTAAACGGACAGACGGCCCACCTGATGGGAAGTGGTTACCATCCCTTTTGGACATTTGCAACACCAAAACTGCTACAAATCCGTTGCTGCTTTCTTTAAGGGATACTAGAACCTGATCACTAATGCCGGAACTCAACTCCATGTCGTTATGGTGGCATGGCAAGGGTAACAGCCATCTGGCGGAGAAATACCCTGTCACCTGGCTTTGGATTGTTTTGTAGTTATTCTAGAGACTTGTTTTGTAGTTATTCTAGCGAATTGTTTTGTAGTTATTCTAGTGAATTGTTTTGTAGTTATTCTAGCGAATTGTTTTGTAGTTATTCTAGCGAATTGTTTTGTAGTTATTCTAGCGAATTGTTTTGTAGTTATTCTAGCGAATTGTTTTGTAGTTATTCTAGCGAATTGTTTTGTAGTTATTCTAGCGAATTGTTTTGTAGTTATTCTAGCGAATTGTTTTGTAGTTATTCTAGCGAATTGTTTTGTAGTTATTCTAGCGAATTGTTTTGTAGTTATTCTAGCGAATTGTTTTGTAGTTATTCTAGCGAATTGTTTTGTAGTTATTCTAACGAATTGTTTTGTAGTTATTCTAGCGAATTGTTTTGTAGTTATTCTAGCGAATTGTTTTGTAGTTATTCTAGCGAATTGTTTTGTAGTTATTCTAGCGAATTGTTTTGTAGTTATTCTAGCAAAAAAGTGAACCCTTATATATTGAGCCTTTACCGCCAATGTTATGTAATTAACATTTGTGTCTTAATATATTTTTTTCCAAAATCAAAATTTTTGCTTGAAGTTTCACGGCTAGGTTTTCAAATTGGACAAGTACATTAACAATCTGCCTGTAAAACTTCAAGTTAAAATTTTGTTGTAATTCGTTTTGCCACTTGTCTGTTGAAGTTTCACTTCTAATATGTGTCCCATCATACATTTCGATTTTTCGCAGGTTTACTGCAAATTATGACTTAGGTAGATTAGGTACATTTTAATGAATGCATTTTTATTGAAAAAAAAAATATCAAACAAAAAATCTGAACTTGATCCGGAACCAAAAAAAAACATCCATAGTCTACTCTAAAATTATGTCGCCTCTTCACGCGTCCGTAACGCTTTTTCGTGACAGTAAAATCCTAATACCCCATCTATATATAAATTTCGCTTCAAAAAGATTTTTAAGTACCGGCAGTATAAAAACACTTACCCAACTTGTAGAACAGTAGCACCAAGGCGAGTTCGCTCGGTCTGGCGTTCACACATTCAGCGTCGCACACCACTATCTCCAGCAAGTTGATCAGCTCACTCTCCTGTTAATATAGAAATAGTTACATTAATATCACGCCTAGGCAGACCGTTGCTGGTGCCGAAAATAGATACAAGCTTTCCGTATTTCAATTATCATAAAAATAAGACATTAGCATAGCTATACAAAATATGGAGCAATACAATCGTTAAAAAGTTAATAGTAAAAAAAATAATTTAAAACAACAAGCTTTAATTTAAAGCTCTAAAAAGAATAAAATAAATGAAGACATGAGTGGATGAAGGTATAAGTGTGTAAGGGTATGAGTGGATAAGTCGCATAATTCCAATTCTGAGTAAATCGACATAAAAGTTTTACTTTTATTTGAAACTGAACTGAACTTAACACCTTTAGCAACGTTTTATTTCTTAAATATGCCTTATATCTATGGTCTAAGGTGTGTAGTCATTTGGTATCGACTTATAACATTCATCTATGCAAAAAAAAGAAAAAAACTGAATATGCGACATATCACCTTCTCCACTCACGTCTTCAAATTTTAAATCAAACACAACAATTTATTTAATTAAGCAATTGAGTTTTGGGTCATTTTATTTATAAAAATAATGTTAAGGCCTAAACCTTGTTACCGCGTAAGAAAACAAAACTTAAGTTGTCATTGACAGTGACATTTTGTGAATAGTTTCGATTGTCCCCGCATTTATTCCTCACCCCACGCTAGTATATATCCGAAACGCATTCGCGCCCGCAAGTTTAATATTATATAATTGTGTATTTGAAATAAAGTATAATAAATATAATTATATATATAGTTGTGTAGAGCACGTAGACTATGTATAGTTTAACTGGACGTGAATTAACACGAAAATTTTCTTATAATATTAATATGTATTACGTAACGATACGTTACAATGCAAGGTTGTACATAGAACGAATAAAAAGAAAAAACAAAAAGAATGTTGACAGATGTCAAAACATTAAAAAAATAAATTAGTAAAGAGGTTGATTCCAACATGCTGGGGGCCTCAAAGAATAATTCAATATAATTTGAGTAATAAAATAAGCCTCAGCATATTGAAAAACCTGAAATTAAAATAGGTAACAATAGTGTAAACTTTATATAACGACACGAAGGGACAATTCATACATTTTATGGTGTTATAGCGAGTTGTCCTTAAATAGGTACAAGTCTGTTATTTTTCTTTTGCTGCACCAGTAATTATGTAATGTGTATTAAAATCTTGCTATATTGAGGCATCTTGGTGATAAAGGAAGAACTTAGTGTTGCGGAGACAGGATAAAATAAAAGCCGAAATTTTGAGAGACTGTTCTTCCTTATAATAGCTGGCTATTGAGAAGAGTGATATTTATTTATGACGGTGGATATGAAAACCGGTCTATTAATATTAAGCGCCTGTACAACTCCATGTCTTGACAATTAGTGTTGCTAATTTAGCAGGCGTTTCTTAACACTTAGAAATTTCGGTATGCATGATGCCGATAGTAGAGTTTTTACGAGAGAGAACACAGCTGCGCAGCTTTTACTAGTTTTGGCAACTTAAAAGGTACTTTTTATTACTTAATTGTTATCGTTATTGAGAGTGGGTATTATGCTATATAGAGTTTATCATTGTATGCAAGACAAGCTAAAACAACCAAAGCAGATTCATTTCGATGCTTAAGGGAGTTCGTCGTTAAATCGAGTGACGTTTCATGGAGTTTACACAGTATATATATTTCTAATGTTAGCTTATATGTCACTAAACTCTTCCTAAACCTACCAATTGATCATGATGATTTTTTTATGTGTGTTCAAGTCGATCTCCAGATGGTTTAGAATCACAATTGAAACGGGTAGGTGTCTCGAAATCTAGTTTCAAGATCCTCCTAAACACTTGGACCGATTTAAATGCAATGTTTTGTGTGATTCAGTATATATTATAGCGGGCTGCAGACTTGCTTGTACTGAATTACTGGTTATAATTAATAAGTGACATTACATCGATTTAGGTACTGCTCTAGACCAGAGGTGGTAGCCATCCAGTCGGGCAAACACCCTACCACCTGGCTGTGGGTCGTTTTGTCGCCTGTTACAACAGGCCGACCTAACTAAGCAAATTGTATTCTTTCTCCGTTCCTACACGGATAAAGTGCGGCCTCTTCGCCGTCTTGTACCTGCCGCCCACGTATACACTTGGGATATATGGGTGAGTTAGAGCGTGTGCGTGCGTGCGTGGTGCGTGCGTGCGTGTATGTGTGTTTGTGTATGTGTGTTTGTGTATGTGTGTTTGTGTATGTGAGTGTGCGTGCGTGTGTTTGTGTGCGTGTGTGTGTGTGTATGTGCGTGTGTGTGTGTGTGTGTGTGTGTGTGTATGTGCGTGTGTGTGTGTGTGTGTGTGCGTGTGTGCGTGCGCGTGCGTGTGTGCGTGCGTGTGTGTGTGCGCGTGCGTGTGTGTGTGCGTGCGTGCGTGTGTATGTATGTGTGCGTGTGTGTGTGTGTGTGTGTGTGTTTGCGTGCGTGCGTGCGTGCGTGCGTGCGTGCGTGCGTGCGTGCGTGCGCGTGTGTGCGTGTGCGTGTGTGTGTGTTATAGAGCAATCTCACCTGGCAGAGGTCGGGCGCGGCGTGGGCGTGGGCGTCGGCGCCGGCGTCGAGGTGCGCCAGCGTGAGCTCGCGCACGAGCCGCAGCCAGTGCAGCGCCGTGACGGAGCCGGCGCCGCCGCCGACGCCCAGCTTGTCGGCGATCACGCGGCACATGCGCGCCACGTCGCCCGCCGTGCACGCCGACTGCGATATCGACACTGCAACCGACCCGCGACAACAAAATAATCATATAATCATATGAAATATTACAATCAAAGTTTAATATACTAGAATTCAATTCAACAATCACAATTAGGACAACTACATCAGTCGTCTCCACGCTTGTCAGGTGTCGAGCAGCAATCTGCCCTCAAACAATAATGCCATTATGAAATAGTAATTATCGATCATAATATGGTTGTAGACCAGTCGAATATCATTCATAGACTGTTGGACTGTTTTTATACATTCTCGTTGTAGACTAAGCCCTCTCTATCCAAACACCGAGTATTTATAAAATCCTCGTGGTGCGTCTGCAGTGACACCATCCTGTAATAATTGGCGCCATTTCACTTCCATCATAACACCAACTTCCGCCATCCGTATAACTTACAACTTTCGGTTACTCCATTTTCGATATCTGTTGACATTTGGTTATACACTTTCAGATTACTAGATCAATGAAAACTCTATCCGGTTATTGGCTACTTTTTGCACTTTTTTTTGCAAAAATCAGCAGACAGGCAGACGGCCCAATTGATGGAAAGTGGTTACCATCGCTTATAGACATTTGCAACACCAAAAGTACTACAAATGCGCTGCTTCTCTCTTAAGGGAGACTGGGACCAGGTCCCAATGCCGGAACACAAAACAAGGTTGTTTGTGGTGACATACTTTAGACCAGGGGTGGTAGCCATCCAATGGAGCAAATGCCCTACCACCTGGCTGTGGGTTGTTACTGCTATCAGAAAAGCAAAATTGTTACCTGTTATTTTTGTACTGTGTATCAATTATCAATATTTATAAATTGCACCACTGTTAGTGTTAAAAATCTATTAATCACTACCAAGAACTGCCTGAAAGTGATCGCTTTTTACCCATTTCTGGTTTGCCTGTAATTTAGTGAACAATAAAGTGTTGTCTATCTATCTATGAATATAGCATGCTTTATATCCCGCAAATGGTATAGTTTTCAAGACAGAAACAAATTAATTTACCAGGAGTTTTTAGCACCTAATAAATGTAATATAAATCTGTGCGAATGCTTTTGCTCTTAAAATAAATTTACGATTTTCGGATAACCAAATATGGTCTATACATACAAAATGAAACATCTATCAACCCTTTTCAGGAAAAAAAACGTCGGAGTATGAAATTTCGCACACTTGTAGTTTACATAGAGAAGGTATGCAGTATACTATTTTTTTTTAAATTATGCATAAAAAATACCTTAAAACAATAAAAAAACATTACACACACTACTATGTATTTGACACCGGCGCATATCTACTCTTTTGTTTATTGTTTAGTCTGGCCTTGACAGTGTAGCCTTGGCGACATCTGTGATTATAAAAGTATAGTCTTTGGCATTAATTATTATGGTCGAATTTCGACCACGGACGACCACTACTATACATTGATATACAGATGGAAGGAAGCATCATACCCAACTCCTCGACGGTGACCCTCCTCTTGGTGTTGGTCAGCGCCGCGTGCTCGTCCATCGCTATGTTCATGCAGGACACAGTTATGCACGGCACGTGGCACGGCCTGACCTTCATCTTCGTCAGGAATCTGCAACGAGAAGGGAATATTCCTAAGTAAAGGAAGAAATAATGCATGAAGAAATAAGCATGTTTGAAGCAACCTCTAAATGCAGCTGCTCGGCTATTATTAACGGCCTGGTAACAGATCGAATAGGATATTCTAGCTTGCTTTGTCAATTTTATTACATAAATATATTGGTTTATGGGTAGAAATCACTCTAAATAATAGACAGGACAAATGTATTTTCCTTCAGGCTGCCATTTTCAATATATTATTATTATTTAAAGATGGAGTATAAGTGATAGACGGAATCATCTTGATTTCAGCTCTTTAGGGCAGGTACGCACAGTATACTACCATGCGAACAGATGATAGCGGCGTGAAACAATTAGCCTTGAGCGGCCAGGTGGTAGGGCATTTGCCCGACTGGATGGCTACCACCCCTGGTCTAAAGTATGTCGCCACAACAACCTTGAGTTGTGTTCCGGCATTAGTGACCGGGTTCCAGTCTCCATTAAGAGAGCAGCAGCGCATTTGTAGCACCTTTGGTGTTGCAAATGTCCATAGGCGATGGTAATTTTTGTATATTTGTGATGTTGTAGGGAGTCATCTCTGGACTCTCTACTAAACCGATTTTGAAAATTATTTAACCAGTGGAAAGGTACATTATTCCTGAGTGACATAGGGTATATTTGATTGTGATTAATAATAAGTTTTTTTTCTGATGCCCAGCGAAGTGGGCAGGGATCAGCTAGTATTAGTATAAGTCAAGATAGTTATGATACTGTGCCCGTGCTCGTCTCCTCCATTGGAAAATTAGTTTAACAATAATTTCGTATTGTGTGCGTGTACAAGTTGTGTGCCGAAATAAAGTATAATACGGCCGGCGTAACTTGGCGAATGTGAACATAGGCTCTGCGAAATTTAGCGCATGTAAACTCGTGAAGAAAATACAGTGACCAACTAGGACAAAGCAATGAGAAAATACAGGGATGAAGGGCGACCAATTGTATTCACTGATGAGTCGTATGCCCACTCACCACACGAGTGTATATGCTCTAAATTTCGCAGAGCCTATGTTCACATTTGCCAAGTTACGCTGGCCGTATTATACAGCAAACCGTAAGTGCCTCTTAATTACTTTAGACTGATTGTGTCGACCTAAACCTTAATTCCTTTTGTCCTTTTAAACCCTTCCCTGTCCATAAACTCGGAAAAAAAAACAAAAAGGAAACCTTGAAGATATCAAGAGATGGCGCCATCTGTTTACGCGGTCGACCGCAATCGTCAAAGCCGTCCACTTAAATTCTCTCACTCTAACCGAACACGTACGTGCAACTTAAAACCGAAACATATTCCTAATTAATCAAAACTGTATGGCGTCTAGGTGCGAGGATCAAAGCCGGGTAAGTCTCTTTTCCTTCCTTGCCCTCACATACGACACAACAAATATTTACCAGTGATGTGATTAAACCTGCGATGCAATTACCTGTCGAACAAGTTGATAGCGCCGATGAGCACCTCCGGCGGCAGGTCGAACCACACCTTGAGGCAGCGCAGCACGTGGGCGGCGCCGTCGCGAGCACCCGTCGTCACCTCACCATTCTGAAACATTATTACGACCATAGAAAAACTATACTACGACAAACAAATGCCACTTTTTTTTCACTTTGTATTTTAATTGCTTCGGTGTCTGTGTATGTCACTTGAATGGCCCTAGCGGAAGATCAGCGCTGGTTAAGTTAACCAGCAACATGCTGACCTAGGACCAATTTAGAGTTACACTTTCTTTGTTTATTTTTCTATTACATTGCTTTATATTGTACATTTATTTATTTATGCTTTTATATTGTTTTTTATTTATGTTGTAGTTCTAAATAAACGTTTTTTCTCTCTTTCTTTCTTTCTTTCTGTCTTTTCTTCCACTGAAACTAAAAGATCAAATATATAAATCTGTCATACGACCAGTCGTGCTTTACGGGTCCGAATGTCGAGCCACTAAAGTGATAAACCAGAAACGTCTCCACTCGGCTGAGATGAGAATGTTGCGGTGAATGTGTGATGTTAGTAGAATAGATAAGGTGAGAAATGAGTACACAAGGAGTACATCTTTGAAAGTTGCACCCGTGACTGAAAAATTGAGAGGAAGAAGACAAGTTGGTACGGTCATATATATAATGAGGAGGGATAAAAGTCATGTATCAAAAAGAATGTTAAACCACAAGATGGATGGGTACAGATGTATAGGTAGACCAAAAATAAAGATGGATGGACTGCATGAAGGATGATATGATGATTTGTGGTGTGGCAGAAGGTGTATGTCAGAATAGAAGAGTGTGGAAGGAAAAGACATATTGTAACGACCCCAATTAATTGGGATATGATGAAAGAAAAGAGAGAGAAAAACTATACTGAGGATCAACTATCAATCAGCAACGTTTTTATCCATGCAAGAACGGGGGAAGAATACAATTCCCTGCGGCCGGGCGGTCTGTCCTAAGAGGCGACAAAAAAAACCACAGCTAGGTGGTAAAGTCCTTTAGTATGTCGCCATAACAACCTCGAGTTGTGTTCCGGCATTAGTGACAAATTTCCAGTTTCTCTTAAGAGAGCAGCAGCATATTTATGTCACCTTTGGTGTTAATGTCCATAGGCGATGGTAACTGCTTTCCATCAAGTGGGCCGTCTGCCTGTCTGCTGAACTCCTGCAATTAAAAATATATAAAAAAATAAGTTAGCTCCGTTTCGAATTTCATTTAAATCCGTTCTGTAGTTTTCACGTGACGCTCTAAAAACACAAAAAAAATCAAAAAATTGCCTTTAGAATCTCCTGGTCCCAATTAGCTCCCCTGATTTTATTCACTTTTTTAAAAGCATTGTACAAATTCAACCTATTTACAGACTGATTAAAGTATGTAGAATTCTTTTTAGATATGTATGTAGATCAAATACAGTGACACCATTTGACTTTGTTATAATACGGCCGGCGTAACTTGGCAAATGTGAACATAGGCTCTGCGAACTTTAGAGCATGTACACTCGTGTGATGAGTGGGCATACGACTCGTCAGTGAATACAATTGCTCGCCCTTCATTCCTGTGTTTTTTCATTGCTTTGTACTAGTTGGTCACTGTATTTTCTTCACGAGTTTACATGCGCTAAAGTTCGCAGAGCCTATGTTCACATTCGCCAAGATACGCCGGCCGTATTATACCGTCTTATGTACAATTATTAACTGTATTTCTACAAACAAAGATTTATTCATTGGAAGTTTTTGGCGGAAACTGAAAGGGGATGTTGTGCTGTGCAGTTTTATTTCCTAAAAATGTGTAAAATTACTCTAAAATAAACAATAGTTGTAAGGAAATAATAGTTTTTGAGTAGTGATTATGTGTTTTGTGAGAAATGTGAACTGTATAGTCAAATGTGGCCCTTTTGAGTTGGCACAAGAACTCCGTTGAACGGCACTAGCTCATTACCTACAGTTCAGCTGTGCGTCACATAGGCTTAAGAAAATGAAGACACTATATTGTAATCTAAGATCTGGCTTAAACGCCTAGCTGCCAAGCCATAAACCTAAATAAATAAAAGATTCATTCAAAAATGCCACTCCTGAGCAATCCCTCCCAAACAATTAATGATTATAACTATCACTTAGTTTCAATTTGAAACGAAACAACGAAACATTTACACATCGGCCATAACATAAAATGAAAACAAATCGCTATGGAAGCAAGCCTGTGGTTGTTTACGAAAATTGGCCTTGTCGCATGCAAATTAGGCAATCCAACGTGTTGGTCAAATACTTTAGTACAATTTGCATTGAATATAAACACATAGTATTGAATATTTAAATATACACATGTGTCATGTATGGGAACATCCATAATTACGGAAAAAATATATTTATTTCAATCAATATCTTTTACTTGTGTTACACGCCGACAAAGTAAATTCACGCCTGGTTTATTACTTTCCCGCATTTGGACTTCTTTTGTTTACTTTTTGTTTAAAATTTGTAATTAAGAAGAATATTCTATTGTTAATGTGCAGATTAGGGCTTCTCGGAAACGTTAGTTCACGCGGTCGATTGTTGAGTGTATAAAACGATGCCCGAACGGGGGGGTTGAGGCAGCCAAGCGACGATTACAATACGAGCCAGACGTGTGTAGTAAATTCGATAAGCGATATAGTAAAGGACTTTGAACGTGTTATTGGATCGCGCAGTTTGTACTGGTTGTGTCCAGCTATATTTGTACCTGTGTTATACGTGTTTGTATAGTTCTAAGTCAGCTCTGTGTCGAGTTCCATTCATATTGTTCAGCAGTTTCCAAAAAATACCTTTCCTTAAAACCACGTCATGTATCGGGATATAAAGCATCCTAAGTTATATCCCGGGATATAAGCTAGCTCTGTGTCGAGTTGCATTTAAATAATATAATAGGAGGCCCGAGCCCAGCCCTTTATAGAATCGTAAACTATACATTTGATCATGTGATGATCTTAAGCACAGTTGTTTTGTGCATGAGCCAAGGAAGGTTTCAGAGTTGGGTCACAATTGGACCCGGTAGGTGACGCTGCTGTCGGCATATCCACTGAAGCTTTTCCGGGCAGGACGACGTCTGCCGGGACAGCTAGTACTTACTCTATACAATATTATAGTAGGTAAACTAAAAATTTTATAAAATTGTATACCGGGGTTGTCGGGAAGAGATCACTTTTAGCGATAAGACCACCCTTTATACAAATAAGAATTTTAGAAATTAGAAATATGCAACATCTCAATTGGTTTAGAACTAAATTAAAGATATTTTTAAAAGAGCACCAACGTTCACAACAAGATCTAAAACATGACACAAGTTGTATTTAATTTAATTTAATTGTTATGTCGATTCTTTTACTTAATTTTTGCAATACTCGTATATACAACACTTATATATTTAATCATGATTATTTATTTCTCTATTTTTTGGATATACTACGTATGATGTGTGTATTTATGTGTATATATGTATGTATGGATGTGTATATTATTCAAGATGCGATGCTTTTCAATGATGTAATGTCTGCCGTGACAGTACCTTATGGGCTCAGCGGAAGACCAGCGCTGGTTTTAAAAGACCAGCATTATGCTGAGTCTGATGCCCCTTTCAGGACAAGATTATGTTGTTAGTTTTAATTATTTTTTGTAAACAATTGTAACTACACCAATGTAATTTGGCCTGAATAAAATTATTTTCTTTCTTCTTTCTTTCTCTCTTTCAAATATACATAACTGGGTATAATTTTAGTCTTTAATTTCATGTTTCTATTGGTGTACACAATAATGTGTTATCTATCTGTCTATCTATACCAGTGGTTCCTAACCTTTAAGTCATGAGGGACCATTTTACCAAATCTCTGTCTTGCCAGGGACCACCTATGCGGTTATGTATATGTAAAAATAGCGGTTGAATTTACTATTTAATAATTCAATCGTACGTAAGTGGAACTCCCAATAAATAAGTATTAAACCAAAGAACGAATGGAGCAAATCGAATTAGACAGAGATACCTGCGCTGCTTGGTCTCCCGTTACGCGGACCTCTTCCCCCGCACTTGTGCACTGCGTATTGCCTTCGAACTTGTGCTGCGGCACGGATTGAGTTGTTATGACTCGACACAACACATCACGTCACTTGTTTATTATGATGGCTTCGCGGACCACTTGGAATGCCTCCAGGGACCACCAACGGTCCGCGGACCACCGGTTAGGAACCACTGATCTATACTGACCTCAGATTGAGCCGGCAGACACAGCCTAGGCTGATACTTGTGCTCCATATGCAGGTACTCGTTGAGGGTCGTGTACAGTCGGGCGTAGTCGTCCTGGGGCTGGTGGTGGCGCGACGTGGACGCCGCCGCACCAGCCGTGGACGTACTCTGCTGCACCTCGCCGTCAGGATGCCTCGCGCCCGCTCTCAACATTATCGGGCTATGGAGGTGCGAGCTGCGGGTGAATCGGCACCTGGGACGAATCAATCCAGAGGTTCTATGTCTTGTTTTTGAGGTGAAACTTCTATATAAAAGCGTCACGGCCGCATATTCTAACACTTACATTTTTAAACTCGTGATTGATATCTTTCGAATGGAATTTCCGGATTTAAAGTTATATAAAGGTATTGAAGTAGTCTTGAATATGAAATAGTTTATTTTGATAAGGATGAATACCAAGATTCAAATAAAGGGCCTTTTCTAGCGGCGGCATTTTAATTGAATTTTTAAAACAAAAGAACACGGTGGCAAATTAGACATATGCTGTCGCGACACTTTTTATGAACTGAAACTTCTATATAAACGGGGGGTTCTTAGGATTTTTCTGTGACGAAAAAGCGTTACGGCCCCGTAGAGCGGCATAGTTTTAGAACAGACGTGGTGAGAGGTGGCATAGTTTGAGAAGATCGAATTCAGTTTTTTGTTTTTTTTTCTCTTTATTTTGAAGGGACTTTTATTTACTAAAAAAGTATGCCTGTCCCATTGTACCTTATGGTTAAAACAATCAAGTTATTACTCTTAAATCTATTAACATTCATTTTGGTGTACTCTTTGGTAGGCCTATACTAGCTACGCCCGCTGTTTCATCCGCATGGTGATGGAAAATCGTTATATTATGGATAATTCATACTATATCGTTATAAATTATAGCGTATTATAGTATATTATATACTAGCTGTCCCGGCAGACGTTGTCCTGCCCTGAAGAAATAAAATTTAGAACCAGATCTCAGCGCAATCTACCGGTTCCAACGGTATAAAAACTATCCTATCTTTCAAGTTGGATCATACTGGACACGGTGTGCAAATTTGATTAAAATCGGTTGAGTAGTTTAGGAGTCCATCGAGGACAAACATCGTGACACGAGATTTATATATATTAGATGTGTCATTCTGATGTTCATTTTTTTCATCAAAACCCATTTAGTGGTTTTTGCGTGATAGTAACAATCATAGATCCATACTTTCTTACAAACTTTTGCGTTTGTAACATTTATAGAGATTATAGAGATAAAATCTACAAATACCAACAGTCTCTTCATTAACGCACTCCTCATTTCTTTAGTCGTGACACATTCTGCTAATAAGTGCGACACATCCTCAACAAGGTCGCAAACTTCACAAGTTGGGTAAATACTGTTGCGCATGAGATATTTATTCAAGCGGAATGTGTCCCGATCTTAATCTATGTGCTATTTATCTGATAGAAAGCTGTTACCATCGCCTACAAATGAGCTCTCAATATGCAGGCGAACTTGGCCACTAATGCCGAAACACAGCTCAAGGTTGTTATGGTGGCGTACTGTAGACCAGGGTTGGTCGCCATCCAGATGGGCAAATGCCCTACCAATTGACAAAAATTCTAATTACTAATACTGTATTGATTCCTAAATTGTTCTAGAAATCTGTTGAGACATTTTGGAACATATTCAAGACCAAACTTTCATATCGACCCACAGATAAAATTCCAAAAACGACAATTTATAACCAGGCATAAATCAGTTTGCACTTAATTTTCGCGTTTTAAAAATCACAGACACTTGAATTTCTTGGTATTTATAGATTAAATAACTATGCAAATTTCAACCTCGATATTGCACAATGGATTTCGAGTATGAATTTAGGATTGAAGATAAAGTAATGAAAGAATGACTAAACAGATATACAATGCAAAAGTGGATGGATGCAGAAGTCGCGGAAGGCCACGACACACCTTCCATGATCAAATTGATCATGTATTAGCAGGTGATGTCAGGAGCCTGAGAACAGACGAGCGTGCATGACAAAAGCTATGAATGTCAAAGAAGCAAGTGAGGTGTGTAAGAATAAGCCTAAAAGGCGCTCTGTTGTTCGCGCCTACCCCGCAAGGGACCTGGCGTGAAGTTATGTATGAATGTATAAAATAATAAACTCACCTATGCGTAGAGCAAGAGGCAAGCAGCGGTTGTATCTCGTTGTATATGCCCGCGCCGATCCCCCCTCGACTCGACTACCCGACGGTTAGAGCGACCGGGCGCTGAGGCCCTAGTACCTGGCGAGAGAGAGCTTGGCGTCAACACGGGGCAGCCTGAGCTAGGCCGCCGAGCGTTGATATTGAGGGTAGGCAGATGAGGGCAGGAAATTGGGGATAGATGACTAAGGTCAGAAAGGGAAGCGGAGATGAATGTTAAAGTTTTGAACGGTATTCGTTGATAGATAGACGAAGTATATACGAATTTTGAATTAAATATTAAATACTAATTGCGTGTAGATATCTAATAAAGAAGGAACCGAAGAATTCACTTCAATGTAATATAAATATTTAAAAAAAAAGGTTAAGATATTTTTTTTAATTGATATTAATATATTGTAATAAAATTTGGGGCAATCAAACAGCGCGATCAAATTCTTTATTTCTGGAAAGTTCGAAACGATATAGGATTGGAACTTCAGGAGGAGAACAAAGGATTGAAATATACCAGCTCAACAAGGTTACCAGGTACAATGCCTTGTTGAAAGACGATTGCCTAGCTACCTTAACGCCTCTCTAGTGCACCAGATACCAAACACAGCAGTGGTTGAGCACCGCTGATAGCCTTGAACGCTGTTTAGGCACAGCTACTAAATTAATTAGTGATTTAAGTATATAATACAAACGCCACGGTCGTGTGTGTATCCCTTTGACCCTTAGTACACACTGGACGTAGCGAAACGCCCTTCGTACTATATTTATGCGAACCTGATGGCGGTTCGTCTCAACTGCGAGAATGGGTCTCTTCACGGGGATATTTTAAACAGAAATCGTTTTATAAAATTTACCTGTAAAATTTCATATTCACATATATTATTATTATATTAGCGAAAAGTTCTTTGTATAATTAGTCGTTGTATAAACCAGATCTATTCAGATCAACCAGTGTTTTTTGGGAGAAATTTTTAAAAGAAATTCAATTGCATTTTTCCTAACATAATATAGTTTTATAGTCGTACATTTCTGAAGTTGATTTTAATGTTACATGCCAACAAAGTGAGTGTACACCTCGTATATTAACACCATTTTCTTAGACCAATATTAGATGGTTCATTTCTCGTTCAATTTGTATTAATTAAGGAATAAATAATATATGATACCAATCATTTTAATTTTCTCCCAGAGTATAATATATAACAACAATTCTCTTTATTGTACACCAACATAAGAAAATTAAAACAGTTTATTGTCTAACTATTAAGTAGTACAATGGGCGGCCTTATTGCTACGTATAAATAGATTACGTAATCACTGAAAAGTCGACCCGTGAAGTAAACATCGAGCATATGTTTAAACAAAAGTTCAATGACCGAGTAACTCCGACCGTTTAGGCAATTTATAATTATTTCACTTTCTCATGCAGTGTCGTCGGAATAATTAAGATATTTTATTGTTCTGGGAGGCAGATTCTTAGTAAATCCACTTGTACTATAAATGTAATAGATAAATCTGTAGGGAGGGAAAAAAAATAAAAAATCAGGAGACGAATTCGGACCAGTAGATTTTGAAAATGTAATATTTGGATATTTTCTATCTTTAGATAGATAGATAACACTTTATTGTACATCATTTCAGAAAACTTACGTACTAATATTAATCTAATGGGGATTGTTCACAAAAAATTATCCTCTGATTTTATATTGTTATCACGTAAAATAGGGTATTTTAAGATACTAATTTGAATATTTTTGTATTTTATGCGTTAGTTTTTTTATAATCCTATTTTAAAATTATTTCTCCGATGACGTCATAAGGGACAAGTTTACATTTATTTCTTTGCCTAGAAAACAAAAATACTAAAAGTAAGTTTTACATATATATATATAATCATAGTAATCTGTGCTACTATTTAAATGTCACTATCATTACTCATTACGTATCGTGATCATTTTAGTGTTTTTTTGTCGCTAGGCTTATAATTTTTCGTGTTCAACCATTATTATTTTCTATAGTTATAGTTAAATTTTTTAAAGTGATCTTTAGGGAAACATCCATGTTACAGAACTTAAATCAAATAATGTACAGCTAGAATTTTTTTTACACCTAAAGCAGGCAAACAGGCAGACTGCCCACCTGATTGGATTTAGTAAGGTCAAATAAAGGTCATATGCATTTCTTAACCTCCTAACGCCCGGGTTGTTCAACGCTTTCATAAAGTAAACGCCCAAAGTCCTTAAAAAAGGTTTCAATGGTGAAAACCCAAGACTTTGAACTTTAAAATTTTTATCTTACAGTAATCACACAAGTATGATATTTTTTTCCTTACATCACGTGAATGAGGAAAAGCAAAAAAAGGGTAAAAATAGATTACCTTTTGGTAGGCCTTTGGGTCAAAAGCACTAGATTACAAACAAGAAACTTTATCACATAATTTTTTTTTCAACTATCTTCAAAACGATTAAAATAAAATTTAATTTAAAAACCAATTTAATAACAAATAATCCTTTAAAATTAAGAGAAAAAATTATTTTATTATTATTTATTTAAAACATTCGAAAAAATAATGATAGTCCTTATATAACCAAAGGCCTATTAAAAGATCTTAAAGTTTGAATTATGATAATTTTCACTATATCTCAGATCCATATAAAGTTTTGATGTAAACAGCAAATATAGTACATGAGCAACTATTTTTGATAAGCATATGAACACAAATCGTAGAGATTTCATGAATAAATTAAGATTAATTTTCACACTCGATGATCTTGTTCCATTTTAAGTCAAGAAAGACAAATTTCTTTTGTGTTTTTGGCACTGGTGCTTGGTCATACACAAGAAAAAACCTCTAACATACGTTCGGAGATATCACATTTTAAAAAGGTGGTAACTTAAAATTAGTAACAATGGTTAAAGTTGGGGTACTAGAATAGTACCCTGGGCATTAATTTGATGAAATTGGATTTAGTGTTGGGCTATAATCACTATTTCATTGAAGTACTTTTTTAAGGACCGTGGGCGCTAGGAGGTTAAAAATACAAGATCGTACGTTTTTTGGAATTTTAACTAGACGGAAATGATTAGGGACACTATTCCTCGAAATGGTTTTTCAAATAGCTAGATTGAAAAAAGTGAACAATCCCAATTGGGTACAAAGGGCGGTCTTATCGCTAAAAAGCGATCTCTTCCAGACAACCCGTGGCAAGAATATTCTAATTAGGAGTATATAATATAACTATACTATATATACAAATATACACATAAGTTATATACATATACAATATATGGTGATAATACGCAACTGTTTAAACATAATAAACATATAAATATATGCAATATAATATCTACTAATTATATAAAGTCTTTCTGTTAGTTAGAATATCACAAGAAAAAAACTCTTTTTTTTTCTTTCGCCTCCTTACAATTATTTGGGGTCGACACAATACTTATAGGCACTTATCCGACCAGGAACAGAGAAATAATAAACTTTCCTGTCGTAAGAGGCGACTAAATAACCCAGAGCCAGGTGTTAGGGTATTTGCCTGTCTGGATGGTAACCATCCCTGGTGTAGAGTACGACGCCATAGGAGCCTTGAATTGGGTTCCGGGAATACTGGCCAGTTCCAGTCTCCCTTAAGAGATCAGTAGCGCATTTGTAACGCCTTTGGTGTTGTAAATGTCTATTAGACAGGCTGACGGCAAACCTGATTGAAAGCGGTTACCGACACCTTGGATGGACGTTTGCAACACCAGAGAAGTAACCAACGCGAAGAAATTTAATGGCATCCTTTTTAAAAGAAACTCCATATCATAGCGCTGTGGTAAGACCTTTGCTGGGAGCTCATTCCAAGACCTCGTCATCGCGGATAGATAGTCTGCAGTTTATCTGCTTTAACACGGACACAAAATTGTCGAAGTTTCTCGAGTTCCTAATGCAAGGCAAATTACAAAACAATCCATAAAACAATATTGTGCAATATGGCCGCTTCCCGGCGGCGGCCATAACATCGCCTACGTAGATCTAAATCTGACATCACTTGTTTGCGAGATTGAAAATAAATTCAACTAATGTTTTTATATCAGAAGTTTATATTTAAAAGCTCTCAATGGAGAGTTCTCCGTTCCGAATGTCTTAGCCTTAAGGCCGGTTGCTATATTTTAATATTAATTGATTCGCAGCATCATCGGTTTAATTTTGACATTAGTTTTATGGAGCTATGTCAAATTGTAACTGATAGTAAGACAAATTAACTGCTACTATGATATTGTTACGAGTTGCAGGGCTCGAATTAAAACGCAGTTGCAGTTATTACAGAATTTATTGGAACTATACAATCAGGTATAACACCGGTACAAGTATAACTGAACATAACCAGTCCAAACGTAATGCACGATTCAATAACACGCGCAAAGTCCGTCACTAAATAGATTACCGAATGTACACAAGTCTTGCCTCGCGATTGCTATCGCTCGACTGCCTCATCCCACCATTGGGACATTGCTTTATAGTGTACAAATACAATCTAGCTGCTCGACCACGTGGACTGAATTTCCTATAATCCAACATCAACACCTGGCTAATGACTACCATAAAAGATTACAATACACAGTGGGCCGTTTAACTAATCACAATTTTTAAATACAAAGTAAACAAAAGAAGTCCAAACGCCGCAAGGTAATAAAATGTCTACAGGTATGTAGGTGTGAATTTGTATTTTGTTGGCGTCCGAACAATATAGAAACGGGTCATTTGTAGCTTCTGAGATAATTTCTCTTTATATCTATGTCTATAAAAACCGATTGCTGTTCGTTAGTATCGCTAAAACTCGAGAACGGCTGGACTGATTTGGTTAATTATCGTTTTGAATTATTTGTCGAAGTCCAGGGATGGTTGGAAAAGGTGAGTAAATATGAAAAAAATGCTTGGAATATTGTAAAAACAACAATTTCACTTTCCCTTAGAAAGCACCACCTGACAAACATTTGATGTTCGTATGAAATTTCGCACATTCGTTGTTTATTACAGAGAAGTGCAGAATGCTAATATTTTCTTAAAATTATGCATATAAAATACATTAAATCAATAAAAAAAACATTAAACACACTGCCATGTATTTGACACACGTATAAATACTCTTTTTTATTGTTAAAGTCAAATGAACAGTGTAGCCTTAGCGAAATTTGTGATTATAGAAGTATTATAGTCTTTGACAAGAGAACCTTAATAATGTTCGAAATTATAATTTGAATTAATTATGGTCGAATTTCGACCACTAGTTAGTGTAATTGTGTATATTATGTATTGCGACTATGGGACATATTGTCCTGAAATAAAATTATAAATAAAAAATATGTATTGAGAAACTATACAACCACACCGGCAGTTAAAAATTATATAAGTAAAATAACCGGCAGACAAAGACACATATTGTATATCCCCAAATTAAACAAATTACGCTTGTGTTATGGGTAATAATACAACGGACTACTCTGGGGCCGATCCCAGACCATAGTAAATAACGGAGAAGATACGTATCCAAAATTTACTATACCAGGAATCGAACCTGGAGACTCTGTATTGCAGTGAGGTAGGCCGACAAAGGCTTAGCCCGCTCAACCAAAGAGGCCGTCAAATTACTTGTGACAAAAACATCTAGTAGTTACTGTCATTAGCTTTTTAAGAGGCATACTAAAAACTAGTACATACGTATGGTAGCCAGATGGCAGAGTGTATGCCCGTCTGGATGGCTACCCCTGATCTAGAGTATGTCACCATAAAAACCTTGAGCAGGTTCCAGTCTCCTTTTACAAAGCGCCATTCGGTAGCACGTTTGATGTTACAAATGTATTGTCTGCTGAACTCGAGCGATAAAAAAAGAGATATTGATTGTATAAGGCTGAAATTTAGAATTCCCTTCTATTTAGGTTCACTTGGATACTGGTAAGACTTTCTAAATTCTAAATGCATAGATTTTAGTAAACATAAAAAATGGCACTACTGCGCATACGCCCATTTGTTATGAAGCCCTCGATATGTATCGGTCCATTATCTTTATACGCAACAGCTGATATTTTTGTTTTCGCAAAGATAATCTGGCTTCGTTGTAGAAATTTTGTTTTTATGTCATTGACCTTCCCGAGGTTTATGTAAATGCGTGATAATTATTATCGAATTGATGTAATGACTGGTCATAACTGTCCCTATCAACCGTCCTAATCTTCTTGATATATAAAATGAATGTTTGTCTGTATGTCCTTAATAGAATCGAAAACTATACATGTGATGATCTTTAGCAAAGCTGTTGGGCATGAGCAAAAGAAGGTTTCTGCGTTGGTTCACAATTGGACCCGGTAGGTAGCGCTACCATGTCTATGCCGACATATCGATTGAAGCTTTTACGGGCAGGACGACGTCTGCCGGGTTAACTAGTATATTATATTATAGGTGCGTTTTCGATATTAAGTCGAAACAAAGTGAAAAAATAAATATTTTAAATTTAAAAAAATGCAATTATGTTTGGGACATAAAATGATAAGTTATTACAAAAATTTTTGTGAAAAAATTCTATAAAAGATAAAAAAACTTGGTTATTTGAATTTTTCACATAAATGTTGAGGTTGTGTGAAAAAAGTGTAAATACTACAATAAAAAAAACCATTATACCCAAGGGCGTATTCAGGGAGGGGCACGGGAGGGGATGTTGAAATTAAAAATAGTCTTCTTCATATATGTTTTATTGAAGAGTTATTTTGTAAAGAGACAGGTAACAAAGGTTGCTATGATACTATGAAAAATATTTAAATATAAAAGAACAAATATTATAAACCAGTATTACAACAGGGGAGGTTGGGTTCTATCCGTCCATCATTTGAGAGCTATGCTCTTGTCGGTGCAGTCTCCTCCAAACTTCTCTATCACGGGCCAGCGTTTTTACCTCTTAATACGACACAATGCCCGCTTTTTCCTTAATTTGATCTCTCATTGCACTTTGTCTTAATGTGCTAGGTGTAGTGTCGTAACAAATGGACCATAATGCATTACCGAGTGTGCCAGTCAAAATAAACTTCCTTTCAACAGCTAATAATTCATAAGAATCTCTCTTGGTATGTTGCAAGTGAAAGTCTTATTAATGGCAATGCTTCTTTGTATTCCGCGCCGCGTCTCTGACGACGTGAGACGGAGAAACTAATTAACACAATTTGTATTGTATAATGCTACTCTCTGCTCCATATGGGATCATGTTATAGTTATCGACCATTTCACAATACCGTAGCAATGGTTTAACGCGTAATTTGTGATGCGATGTTGTTATTAATTGTTAATGACGTTAAATATGGACAGATTAACGTTTTGTTAATAAATTTGCCCCAAGGTGCCTTTTATTTTACTATTGAAATATTTGCGGCTAGTTATGTTTATTAATCGAATATAAAAGCGAGTTGGCGTAATGACAAAAGATCATTCTCACTTCGACTCTGGTCAGATGCACGTGTCATATCAGCTCTCTAAGGTGGCTAATTATGGATCGAGAATCATAACTTACTTATTTTTAACTCTATAAATAAGACGTATTTGTCCACAGTCAATAACTTTTACGTCATACCAGATGGAGCCCGAGCATAAATGGGTACAACGTAGAAAGGATTATGCATTTGCAGACAGAAAGGAGATAGGGACTTTCGGGCCAAAGAAGTGTAATGAATTGATATATGGCTTAAAAGTCAGTAAATTATATGTGGAAGACGAGAAATCTTAAATTAAGGTCACAAATTAAATGAATTTTCGATTAGCATAATCGATATATAGGAAAGAATTTTAACAATTAATAATATAACAATACTAACGATTAATTTATTCAATATAACTAAACCAACGTGTTATGATAAAATGTCAACATAACGAAAAGAAACCTTAAATTCTCGTGTTTTTACAATCTGGGCCCAAGAATGTATAAAAGTGTACCAATCTCCTTTCGGTAATCTACTTTCTTAAACCTCCATTCAAACCCGACCAGGTATTTCGTTCTAGAACGCTCATTGGCATCATCTATTTCAAATTTTCGCTAAAAATACAATTCCGTTGTCAAAGCTCGTAACGGTCCGCAGTCTGCGACAGTGCGGCCAAAAAACCCGTTAGGGGAACAAAATTACCATACAGTTCGCGGGGCCTATTATTCATAATACACATACATTCCGTTACACTACAGAGTGTATAAGTGATGAAGACTATCACTGAGTATGAAAAGATAATTATCTATCATCAAAATTTAAAAAAAAACCAATAAAAAAAATAGTATAAAACTCACCATTTAACGAAATTTTGTAAATTTATTGATAGGTAGAAACACTTTACTACACTATTTGCTAGTATAAATATTCTGGTTCTCACACTCAGAAGCGGCGTAAAGCGTGGTGGGCGACGTGGGACGTCGCCTACAGCCCCGCGATCCCAGGAGCCTCGCACCCCGAACACAGGACGACAATTTTTTTTTTCATTCATATATATATATACCAATATTATAAAGAGGTTTGTGACGTTGACGTTGTAGGGGGTAACCTCTGGATCTGCTAAACCGATTTTGAAAATTCTTTCATCCTGTGGAAAGCTACATTATGCCTGAGTGCCATAGTGTGTATAATGTGGTATTACACCTTTCCTCGTATTTTTCCTGGTTTTAAAATAATGCAATATTATTATAGCAACATTTAAATCCATTAGTTCGTTCCTATTTGCGGCGTTTATTGGTGCGAAACTGAAGCATTACGGCGAGCCGGCAGACAGACGTCACGTCGTACTGTGTGAAATTTGGTAAGCTACACGTTATGCAATATAACACAAAGTTCATATAAAAGAGCGGGAGTTAAAATACCCTGCCACCATTCCAACATAAAATATCTTGATAAAAATAATTAATTACTTTTATCTGGTTTTTAAATAATGACAACATTGAAATCCATTTGCACGTTCCAATTTTGAATAGTTTCTATTTGCGGCGTTTATTGGCGCGAAAGTAAAGCATAATGGCTAGCCGGGAGACAGACGACACGTCGTAAGTACTATTTGAAATTTGCTAAGCCACACGTTATACAATACAAGACAAAGTTATATAAAAGAGAGGGAGGTAAAATACCCTGTTACCATTCCAACTTAAAATATCACGATAAAAATATTGATAATTACTATTTAATACTTTTATCCGGTTTTTAAATAATGGCAACATTATAGTCCATTTGCGCGTTCCAATTTTGAATAGCCTTTATTTGCGTCGGTTATTGGCTCGTAAGTGGGGCATTATGGCGATCCGGGAGACTGACGCCGTGTTGTCGTAAGTACTGTTTGGAATTAGGTAGGTGACATGTTTTACAATAAATAGTAAAACAGAGCTTATACACCAGAGTGTGCTTTAGACCCAGCTACCACTTCAATTATAATAATCTCGCGATAAAAAAAAATCAGTTATAGATAAATTAAATTAGCTTCGAGAATTTTTTGCGTTTTTTGTAGTATTCTTGTATTTACAGGGTTTTTTAAAATTTAAATTTCCTTGTACAATCATCAAAAAAAGGTTGGTTATATTTCAAGACAAAAATATACACAATCCAAAGTCAACGGTGAAAGTCAAATAAATAATAATCATTTACATTGCTAATTATTATTGTTGTGAGGGTTGACTATTTGCTAGTATGGTAAATAAAAAAGTAATTGATTAACTATTTAAAAATTAGTGCCGATTTAGTGAGATTACTGTATATTTTTGCAACTTAAAAATAAAAATACTGTATTTTTTTAAAGATGGCAACACCTTTTATGACGTCATGAGTAGGTACAAGTAAAATGACTCCAATAGCGCATTAATTATTATTTGAAAAGTAATCAAAATTATCTCTATCACGATATTTTGATACTAAAATGTTATTTTAAAGTTCTTTCTTTTATACGGAAAAATACAGTGAAACTTGGTTAAGTGGGACCTGGATAAGTGTGAAACCTCCATAACTGGAACTCATGGTGAGATCCCAACACTTCGGCACCGAATTACCCCTGTTAGTGGGACAAAGCAAACCTCTATATCTGGAATTCGTTCTTTCGATATATTACAATCATAGTTACCTCTATAACTGAGACAGCGAGTAAATTTTATATGCATAGACCTCTGTAAGTGCGATAACATCGTTTTGTTTGCTTACTTACTTTTTCTACCCGCAAAGCACGCACTTAACTACGTAAGTAATTTTGACCTCTATTAACGGAACCCTCTAAATGAGACAGATATTTATTCATACCTGGATATGTGAGGCACTGGGTAAGTGAAATACCTCTATAAGTGAAACCACATTGCATTACCTCGGGCTATAGTATATAATAACATCTTCATCTTCCCCATATTTACTTACGTAATTCTGTACATTATTACTAGGATTAATTATTTATTGATGTACTTCTATCATTATATGTATATTTTTGTCTTATTTCCATGTCTATTTATACTTACCATCTCAAAATTGTATATAATTATATACTCTTTCATTCTATTTATATTACAAAACCCATATGTTACACAATTTTGTCTAATCCATCCTTGGGATCGAGAGAGAAATATAGTACAAAAGCTAGGGCAGTTTCATAGTTTATTTGTATAATAAATGCTTATCATACTTATTTACTTTTAGGGTAAATATATTTATTATCTTTTTTCCTTGCGGTAAATAATAATTTAGTCTACATTATATTGAAATGCCTCATCCAGATTACTATAAATAAATATTATATTTATAATTTTACCTAATATAAAGCACAACAGCATATCAACGGTATGTTACTGCACGAGTAGATTAGCAACACGCCAAAATAGGTCTTTTTCTATAATGAATAAAATTGCGTTTGACTGACATTGTGCCTTATGTCAGGCGGAAATGCAGTCTAAGGTGGAGCACGCTTACCTAGAAGAAACCTGTTCACGCGAGATTGAAGACACCTAGATTGTATTCTTTAGGAAAAACAGACCACGGTAAAGAGTTCCACTCTTCAGCGGTGCGTATGATAAAAGCGGAAACATAGCGTTTCGTCCGCTTCGTTGGTATTTCCACCATATATCGGTAGCGTGAGTGTGTACATTTGCTTGTCCGGTTGTAAAATAGTGACTTTTATGACCAGGGGAAATCCGTCAGAGGACTAAGCCGCGACAGGCACAGAAGCTTGGGGGGGATAATTCGCGACCCATGTGTGGGATTCGGCAGATCGGGGGTGGCACTAGCGCGCCCAATCAGAACTGGTACCACGCTCTTTCCACACCCAGTTAGGGATACTTATAAAAACCCCTGGGTGTTCCGTCCTGCGCTATATACCACAGCTCCGCGTAATCTCTGGCAGGAGAGGGCACCATGCACAGGCCTCTTCCATTGCCGGGGGACTTCTTTTGTCCCCCGGCAAACAAACAAACCAAATCGATCACACCGAGCAAATCGACAACATGGACCATACCGACCACATCGCGGAAATCGACCAAAATTTCGAAAATGGCAAATCACAAAATAGAGACCTATCCTACTTTCTGGGATTTTATCCCCAAACTTATCCATTATCCAGGATGAAAAGTATCTCTTGTCCACCCTCGGTATTAAAATACCATACAAATCGGTCCTGTGGTTTTTCCGTGCAAACGGAACAGACAGGCGGACAGATAGACAGGCAGGCAGTTACTTTTGCATATATAAAATGAAATAAAATTGCAGCGCTGAAAACCGTTAAAACATAGTTTTAATTATTTATACTATTCGCCCTCAAAACTCCTAGTAGTATTGTTAAAACGCAGCCGCGAGATAGAAAAAACAATAATGTCCACATTTAAGAGAAACTGTCATTCGTCACTTCATCCGTCTGTTATCAAAACTCGAAAGAAACCGGCTGCATGCAAGATGTCACGTAGCGCAGCCACTTTTGAAATGTACCTATCGTGCGTCCTTCTCTCGCTCGACCGCGATAGTCATCTGTCCCTCTCTGACAGTGATATTGGGCCCAAACGAAGCGTTGGTTTGGTAAACAAATAAAATTAGGGTATCGAACACCTTCGATCTGTATGTACTGTTTCTGATATTTGCTCTGGTGTGGGTGTTATTCCATCAGACCTTACACTGCGCGTTGTAAACGACCCATAATAAATTAGTTTACCTTGATTAAAACATACAAGTTGACTATTTTTATTCTGAATTTTTCTTAATGTCGTACCGAAGAAAGAAAGAATTTTCAAAAACGTACTGAAAATATAAAATAATCATAAAGAGATTGATTATTTTATACAAACAAATCGTATCTCATTATAATATTGGTATGCATGACGCAGTAGTAGTAAAGTTTTAAAAAATTAAATTACGTCTTCGAACTCGATTGAATGATTAGTTGATTTGACAATTAAATTATCATCTATATATTAATACGGGAAGCAAAAACTTTGTACCCTTTTTACGAAAATATCGCACACTTATAGTTCACATAAAGAAGCGACCAATGCTTATAAATTTTTTGTGGTGCATAAAATATACATTAAATCAACAAAAAAAAAACATTACACACACTACCATGTATTTGACACACCCACGCATATATCCTCTTTTGTTTATTGTTAAAGTCAAATTAACAGTGTAGCCTTGGCGAAATCTGTCATTAATTATTATGGTCGAATTATGACCACGGGCGACCACTGGTTATAGATACAATCTACGTATTAAGGTTTCTTCTTACATATTAAAATGTTCCAGAAAGTTCTTCCAAATATCTATTGAGTAATCAATATTACCCACAACGGAACGTTTAACCTTGAATTTATATTACGTGTTAATTCTGACAAAAAGTGGGCAAGCATCCATGATCGTTACTCGGTTAAAATAATAATAATGAGCGTGTACCAAACAAGGGCGCCCAAACTTGCCATTATTATCTCGTTAAAATCGCGAGTCTCCATCGTAGATTTGCCTGATTCCGGTATTCTCATCATACCAATGGCGTGCCACATAAGCGAATTGTTGGTCGTCGTCGGCCATTCGTAGACCGCTGCTGCGCGTAGGCCTCCCCAAGACGGCGCCACTCATCCCTGTCCCCTGATCATCCAGCGCCTACCCGGCGACCTTGCACAGGTCGGACACTACGTATACCGAGACGCCTTTTCCACTCCAGACAGACGTGACCGGCCCACTGCCACTTCAACTTGCCAATTTTGTAATTGTTGATAGCTCTTCAATATTAATTTCTCTACGCAAGCGCTCCAAAAGTCCGGGGCATTTTATGGCCCGTGATCTTAAAAGACATACATCGGCAGACAAACACACACATTGTATATATAACGTGACCATTTATATTTTTTTGTTAGAGCGGGACGTCTGTGGCATTATACAATAAAAAAAGTGTTTTATAAGTATTTTATTATATAAGTCGGATAGAATAACACAAAATAAATAATCAACACACTAAACACAAAATAGTACACGAAGAAAAATGCAGGCTCAAATTTCACCTACTTGTATTATGCTGTTCAGTAAACTTGAAACGCCTCACCCAGCGTAGAAAAAAATATTATGCTCATTTTGAAAACTATTGTTTCAAGTTTGTTAAGCAGAATCTGCTGAAATAAACGGTCTGTTTGCAAAACCGAGTCTATGTCGGCCTGGCTCCCCAGCCATAGTCCCGCTGTCCCCACAGCGGGACTATGTCGGCCTCGCCGAGGACGGCGGGAAAGACTGCCTGAGAGCGGGACTATCCCGCTCAAATTGGGACGTATGGTCGGGACGTTATGTATATATCCCCAATCTAAACTAGTTACGCTTGTGTTCTGATACACAACGGACCACTCTAGAGCAGCGTGGGCCATCTGCCTGCCTGTCTGCTGAACTCGTGCTATAAAAAATAGTTGTTCCTCATTTTTGCGCCTTCATTTTCAAATCAGAGTTAGACGATTAAGTCTAAGTTTTGTAATTAATAAACGTCCTTACTACGTAAATAAGGATTTATCCTTTGGTCACCTTGTCATACCAACTATGTGCTAATAATAATGCAAAATAGAACAACACATTACGGAAGTAATACTGTTATACATACATGTGTAATATTAGATATATTACTATAACTTTTTTTATTGAATGAGTTCAGCAGACAGGCAGACGCCCCGTTTAATGGAAAGCGGCTACCATCGCCAATGGACATTTGCAACACCAAAAGTACTCTACCAATGTGCTCTCTAAAGGAAGATTGCAAGAACCTAGCCATTAATGCCGGAATACAACTCGAAAATTGTTATGGCAGCATACTCTAGACCAGGGGAGGGCTCGCCATCCATACGAGCAAATATCCTACCACCTGGCAGTGGGGTGATTTTGTCGCTTCTTACGACAGGCCACCTGGCCGCAGGAAACTGTTTACTTCCTCCGTTCCTACACGGATAGAATCACAATACTGCAAAAATATATTAAAATCGAATAAAATTCAAAAAAATATAGTTACACGGCCGTGCACAAACGCTCAAGATATCATAATATATAATAACATTCTTATCATTTTTTTTCCGTCAAAAATCTTACATATTTTATTCCTGCCATTTTATTGTCTGAAAGAGATCGCTTCTTAGCGATATGACTGCCTATTGTGCAAAATAAGAATACTTTTAAGCTATAAGTTTTTCTGTGTTTTCTGTAATGCTGTACAATAAAGTGCTACATCTCTCTCTCTCTCTCTCTCTCTCTCTCTCTCTCTCTCTCTCTCTCTCTCTCTCTCTCTCTCTCTCTCTCTCTCTCTCTCTCTCTCTCTCTCTCTCTCTCTCTCTCTCTCTCTCTCTCTCTCTCTCCCACCCCTCTCTTTCATTATTAGTAATACTTGTATTGTAAACAATAAGTAGTAACAATTTTCACAAAAATATTGTATATCTAAATTAATATGTAATAAAAAGTGTGTCCAGGAAGCAGTTTATAGTTATTCGGGTGCATCAAAATTAGATTATCACGACACATTTTTCACTAAAACGATAGCTTAAATTCCTTTTTAAATGCTACAGTACTTTATGTCCCGGGATTCCAGCGGGAATTTCCAGTCTTCAAGCGTGGACGAAATCGCGGGTAAATACTACTGGTTGTATAAAACAGCCGATACACCTGTGGCGTGGAACAATCCGGCAATGCACGAGGCGGTTTTTTTTGAGGCGGGGAAATGCATTTCGCTCATTACCGGGTCCTTTACTAGGGATTAGACCAAAGCGAAGAGAGGTGACACCACGAATGGGCACCAGAGTCAAATCGCCGGCTTGTGTGGAGCCTCGACTACTGACTACTCCAGTAAAACCACCCTCCTCCATATACCCCGTGCTTATGACAGGAAGAGCGTGAGACTGGCGCATCAGTGCTTGAGAATGCCCCGGGAAAGGCAAACTCAACCTTGTGCGTTGCCAGACGACCAAGCTTGAAACCGCAGTCAGAACAGTGAAATAGTTTTCGTAGATCGCTGCTAGTCCCACAATGACTCACTGTCTCTATGCAGTAAAGAGTTAATAAAGCCTCTCATAGTTACATCAAAAACCGTAAACGTACGAATGCTAACTATTAATTTTATCATACGTAGCCTGAATTGAAGGCCATCGTAGTAAACGAAGCGTACGTGACACAGCGTAAGGATATTAAAACGCAAATAGGCCAGTGTTACCATTTATAGAATGTATTTTAATTTATTAAACGATAATACCCAGCATGTGTTGCAATGCCTCTTCTCAATTTTCTTTCGACACTTCTTATCATCTATCCTACTAATATTGTAACTCAAACCAACGCGCACTACCACCGCATTGCATTACACGCACACTTCACAAACAATCCAAGACATACAAAGAGGCTAAAAATTAATGACCCAGGCACAGCAAGAAAAAAACAAAACACATGGCACTAGATAGGATAAAATATAAAAGTATTGACATAAGGCCCACATTGCACATGCACTTCCTCACAACACCAGCATGTAACAGGTACGCTCTACACTAGTATAAGTTTAGTATTAAAATTAGGATAAAGTAATATAATAAGTCTCTCGTAAGATACAACACTTCAACACAAAAATCACTATATTAATGTCACACACAAGAACTAAAATAAACGTGTTAAATTATAAAAATTAAATCTAGAAATTAAGTTGGAAAAAGGGTACGGAACTCGAGTCCGTAGAGTTGTTAAAAAAGAAAAATATATTATTACAACCTAGACGCTGACTATAACAAATTCACACCCGTATACCTGTAAAAACACATTTTATTACCTTTCAGCATTTGGTATTGTTTACTTATTTATTGGCATGCGTTTACAAATTATTCTAGAGAACAGTCCATTGTTTTATTGTACTCGTTTATGACCGTTGCGGTCGACTCATTAGCCAGGTGTTACGGTGCTGTATAAAACGATGACTTGTTGAAGGAGGGAGGCAGTCGAGCGAGAACCTCGTGCGAAGTGAGACTTAGTACTACAGTAATTCTAACGCCATTTATATTCGAGTCTCGTGACTCGCAACAATATTACAAGCGCGAAAATTTGTAAGAATGTATGTTTATTACATTCTTTCACGCAAAAACTACTGAATAGATTTTAATGAAACTTTACAATAATATAGCTTACACATCAGAATAAGACAGGCTATAATTTATAAAGACAATGTGAAATATCCAAAATATAACTATTTACCATCACCATGAGGGTCAAACCGCGGGCGCAGCTAGTAACATTGTAAAAAAATGCCCTGTCTGTACATTGAAGGTATTTGAAAAAAAATCAACCGGAATACACTATATAAACGATTGCGAACACGATGCATTTTTTATATTCCTTGTCCGTTTGTTCGGAATTCACGTAAAAACTACTGGGCCGATTTCGATGCGGTTTACGCTGGTCGACAGCAAATCGTTATACCTACATAAAATATTCACTACTATTTATCCGGCGAATCTCGCGGGAATTTTTCCGGGAGCGTGATTCTTTTTTGTATTAAATATGTTTGCGTTTGACCACGATCACGTCCAATGCCGGACGATGATGCGGTCGAAGATGGAGCACGCTTACCCATATAGTACCTATTCACACGAGACTTGAAGATACCCGGATTATACTTTCGGGAAACACGGACTCTGGTAGTGCATTCCACAATTCTGCGGTACGTATAAAGAACGTGGAGGCAAACGTTTAGTACGCACTCGCAGCGTTTCCACTGTGAAACGATGGCGTAAACCAGAGCGCCTTGTAGTCCGAAGATAGAATGGCGATGAAGTTGTTCAGGTGCATAAATATCCTCTTATTCTGACATAGTTTTCTTTTCTCATAGTTATAAAAATATATACGTGCATATAAGTCATATAACATACATACACAACAAATAATAAACACGTTACACAGTTAGATGGTGCTCCTTTAAAACTGTCTGCTGAAGAAATGTAGTATCTATTATATTTATTTTCAATGACGTAAAACTTGGTATCTCCAAACTAAATAAATAAAAATAACTTGTTTTCAATCTTCAGTGGTTGAAAGTGAGATTTTTTATCACAATACAGATAATAATATGCCAAGAAATGACTAAACAGATATACAATGCAAAAGTGGATGGATGCAGAAGTCGCGGAAGGCCACGACACACCTTCCATGATCAAATTGATTGTGTACTAGCAGAAAGTGATGTCAGGAGCCTCAAGAACAGACAGCGTGCACGACAAGAGCTATGAATGTCAAAGAAGCAAATGAGGTGTGTAAGAATAAGCCTAAATGGCGCACTGTTGTTCGTGCCTACCCCGCAAGGGACCTGGCGTATGTATGTATGTAACAAAATGAAAAAAAAATCAGGTCCGTGTATGTTGAGGTTACGCTTATGTTATGGGTAATATACAACGGACTACTCTGGGGCCGACCCCAGACACCCAAACCGTAGTAACTAACGGAACAAAATACGCTTCCGAAATTTACTATACCATGAATCGAACCCGGAACCTCTGCGTTGCAGTGAGGTAGGCCGGCAAAGGTTTAGCCCGCACAACCACAGAGGCCGTCAAATACATAAAGATGTTAGTATCCTGGTAATATTAAAATCGAACCTGGTAACCCTATATCCGGCCCCTGCTTGACAACCAGCAACGCGCGACCTTGATTATTTGCGCGCATTTTAAATAACAACAAATGTTAACATTACTGCGTAATTTCTACCGATACGTTATACAAACACAAAACGGGCTTGTATGTATTCAATCGAGCAACGGCATGAGTAGTCCTCAACTACTAGTCTGGTCAACAAATGCAAAATGGTGTTAATCTCCTACACCAATATTATAAAGAAGAAAGAAAAATATTTATTTTCAATATCGACACACAACACAAAACAGTACTAAGATATAAAATAAACTAAATAAAAAACCTCTACCAAAATTTATCAAAACGACTCATCGACTCTTCAGGTGATCAGAGGGCTGGTGCCCACCTCGGCCAACGGATCAGTATGGCGATCCAGCGAGGAAACGTAGCCAGCCTCCTGGGCACCTTACCCATAGAAGACGGTGATCTGGGCTCAGTATTCTACTTATAGCCTTGAGGGACTATGGGTAGAATACAATACAAATAAGTTAAGTTTTCTTACATTGTATTCAATAGTATATAAACTAAATTATAAATAGATTAATTAATATAAAGAATGTAGCAAATCGCTGCCAGAGGGAAGCGTGCCCAGAAGGCTGGCTGCATTGCCACGCTGTATGGCAATGCTGATTTGTTGCGTGAATATTAACTTTATTTTTAAGTTTTGTATTAAAAAGATATAAAATTATACAGATAAAGAAATTGTATGCCGCAAATTGAAAATGAGGTTGGCACTCAGTATTTGGCTGTGCCGAACCGTAGCCCGACGGGGCGCTGATTTTCAGTGCCCACCTCCTCAATCACACATATGGCATGCGACCAGTATCAAACATTAATGGGGATTGTTCACAAAAAATTACCCTCTGATTTTGTATTTTTATTACGTAAAATAGGGTATTTTAAGATACTAATTTGAATATTTTTGTATTTTAAGCGTTACTTTTTTTATAATTCGATTTTAAAATTATTTCTCCGATGACGTCATAAGGGACAAGTTTACATCGATTTCTTGGCCTAGAAAACAAAAATAATAAAACTTACTAATCATAGTAACCTGTGCTACTACTATTTAAATGTCATGTCATTACTCATTACGTATCGTGATCATTTTAGTGTTTTTTGTCGCTAGGCTTATAATTTTTCATGTTCAACCACTATTATTTTCTATAGTTATCGTTAAATTTTTAAAAGTGATCTTTAGGGAAAAATCCATGTTACAGAACTTAAATCAAATAATGTACAGCTAGATTTTTTTACACCTGAAGCAGGCAAACAGGCAGACGGCCCACCTGATTGGATTTAGTAAGGTCAAATAAAGGTCAAACACATTTCTTACAAAATACAAGAAGATCGTACGTTTTTTGGATTTTTAACTAGACAGAAATGATTAGGGACACTATTCCTCGAAATGGTTTTTCAAATAGCTAGATTGAAAAAAAGTGAACAATCCCAATTATAGTTACAAAACAACATGACATGACAAGAATGAGAAAAATAACAGCTCCAAACCCTAATAATTGTAAGCTGTCCAATGTAACAAGAAATGCAACCAGACTTGTATTCCATTTTGACTGCAATTTTGAAATTGTCCTTCCCTTATAAGGTAAGAACAAACACTTGACTTTGTGCAATTTTATTATTAAAAAAATAAAGAGGTAGAGACTGTAAGTTTATATTTTGTGGTAAGTAATCTCTTAGAATAGAATAGAAAACACTGTTGTTTACCAAATAAACAATTATAGAATAAATAATTAGTGTGCTGGGAACACATAGTCGATGTGAAACTTCAAGGGACAAGTGGAAAAACGAATCGCCACAAAATTTAAACTTGAAATGTTACGGGCAGATTGTTAATGTATTTGTCCAATTTGAAAACCTGCCCCTAAAACTTCAAGTTAAACTTTTGTTGCGATTCGTTTTGCCACTTGTCCTTTGCCATTCGTTTCACATCTACTGTGTCCCAGTGTGCTGGCACATTTAGATTTTTCGCAGGTTTACTGCAAATTATGATTTGGTTGGTTAGGTTCATTTTAATTAATACATTTTTTGACACCCAGCGGAGTGGGCACGGATCAGCTAGTCGGTCATAAACTCAAAATCCAAATTCATAAAATTTACTAAATATCACTACATATATACATATTAGTGTCAATTGCAAAACATAGAGATACTCATTACATTTAACAATTTATAATTTTCTTACACCACCAATTAAATATAATAAGCACAAGTCGTTTTCAATGAAATCGTCTGCGCCCGCGCAATCGTCGCGTTCGTGTGTGTTATGATACACACACACGTCTCAGTTATCACACTGCGCAAGTGTGTGTAAGCAATGATGTCACCAACATTTAAGGCTTCAATAATTTAAACACAAACTACATTGAATACGGGTTGGTTTTCAAATTACAAGCTTTTATTTAACTTGCAATGGATGTATGTATGTAAGTTCGGGTGGAATCTTGCAAGTTATATTTGACCAACTTTCCGGTTTCCGATTGAGCTGAAATTTTGCATGCATGTGTACATCTCGGACAACGCAATAATATTGTACCATGGATTTGATCTGATTTTGATCTTGCCTGTACTAACAAGATAGACCCGTCATTCGTTTTACTTGTCTTGGCTAGCACTCTGCTGCTACATGATATCCGGGATATCAAAAGCTTGTATTTAAAATCCTCTTTAAAAAAGCTTATTTATGTGATACGTCGTAATGATGATAGAAGATGGATAAACTAAATTGTTTTAATTAGGGTGAAAGGTACAGGGTAACCAAGGTGTAACGAAAATTGAGAATCTAATATAATTAGAATCGTAACATTAAACTATCAATATTTTCTTAAATTTTAAAAGTGCGGTTATTTTAGTTGATTTGTATTATTCCGACGTTTCGGCTACTTCTCAGTAGCCCTGATCACGGACCACAAAAGTGTTATCATCACACCCATTGAATTTTGTTTGTCGTAGGTATGTAAAGTCTGTGAATTTAAATTTTGAAATATGGGATAATACGTGAGCAAGATAGCGAATCACATTAAGGTTAAGATCCTTAAAAAAGCCTGAAATAGCCACGCCGCCGCTATTTTTAACGCACATGTGTACCTCCTACCTGCCCTCTATAGGGACAGTAGGCCCCGTGAAGTTATTCGATTATTATCTCAAGTGCCTTGACACACTTGAAGCTACAGAAAGCAGGTCACGTAATTTCGGCCGCCATTTTAGGTGACAAAGTCGTATTTATCAATTAACAACATTGTACATACATAACTTCACGCCAGGTCCCTTGTGGGGTAGGCGCGAACAAGAGCACTTATACAGGCTTATTCTTACACACCTCACTTGCTTCATTGACATTCATAGCTCTTGTTATGCACGCTCGTCTGTTCTCAGGCTCCTGACATCACCTTCTGCTAATACATGATCAATTTGATCATGGAAGTTGTGTCGTGGCCTTCCATTCGACTTCTGCATCCATCCACTTTTGCATTGTATATCTGTTTAGTCATTCTTTCATCATACATTCTTTCCACATGCCCGAACCACCGGAGCATTCCTTTCAATAACATTGTGCCATGACAAAATCAAATGGTTTATATTGTTACATACCGACAAAGAAATACGCACCTGGTTTATTACTTTTCCCGGCATTTGAACTTATTTTGTTTAGTTTGAGATTAATATTTACAATTAGACAATATCCTATTTTTATTGTTTATGGCCGTTCGCAGGAATAATTAACCAGGTGTGCATATTACGGGTTCTTTGTTGTATTGTATAGACAGTTTAAAACAATGCCCGAACGGAGGGGTAAGGAGTCAAGCGAGGATTACGATACCAGCAAGACGTGTGTTGTACATTCGATAAGCGATATAGTGACGGACTTTGCGCGTGTTATTGGATCCTACATCATCGTTATAAATATACATCGTTTGTACTGGTTGTATCCAGTTATATCTGTTTTATACGTATTTGTACTGTTCTATAGTAATTACAACGGCATTTTAATTCTAGTCCTTCGTAACTCGTAACAATATTTTATCTATACATTAGCGGTTCGGACAGACGTTGTACTGCCTTGAACAGCGCCACCTACCGGTTCCAATTGTGAATCTAAACCATCCGGGGACCCACTCAAACACAGAAAAAAAATCATCAAAATCGGTAGTCGTTCTTAAATTATACGCGTACATGTGTACGATACATTTTATTTATATAGAAAAACTAGCTGACCCGACAAACGTCGTTTTGCCTTTTAAATTATTTGTAGCCAGTTAAATTATTATAGTAATTTCGCTATTAAAAGTAGGGGTTGGTGGTAGAAGAGTCAAAATTTAGTGTTGTATGTAATTTTAATGCCAAATTATAAAAGAAATATACATAAGACACCCTTATCATTTGGGGGTTAGAAAATAAATGTCGGCCGATTCTCAGACCTACCCATTATGCACATAAAATTTCATAAAAATTGGTTCAGCCGTGTCGGAGGAGTTTGGTAACAAATACCGCGACACGTGAATTTTATATATTAGATTAAAACCGACTCGCACATGGCCACTTGTGTCTCCCTAGCAACCCAGCAAGTGTCCATTATGTTAGAAAAATTAAAACCAAAACAATAAAGAGTGCATCGGCCTGATGGTACCTATTGTTTACCATGAGAACCAACCTAGAAAGAACTTCCTATAATAATTAAATTCAATGTAAGAGACTTGTGTAACAAAGCTTTTAACCAGTTTTAATTTAAAAGAGAATACGGAAAAGACAGTCAAACCAACTGAGATACTTTATATAAAAACAAAAAATAGGTTTTTCAAATATTCTCGAAAAATACTTAACATTAAAAGCTGAAAATTTGGGTGAATTATTTTTATTTGATAACAAAACGATCCCCATAGTGAAAGTAGAAAATGCCGCGGGGCAGTTTTTACTTAGAAACCCTGCTATATACCCTTTACAAAAGTGCAGTCTCATAGATTGTGTATATGCGTATCTACTTATAACCTCATAAGTAGATACAAGTTACGAAGTCAAGTAGGGCATTTTTTGCAACTAGCGGTCGCCCGTGGTCGAAATTCGGCCATAATTATTAATGTCAGACTATAACTTCTATAATCACAGATTTCGTTAAGACAACGATAAACAAAAGATTATATATATATATATAACACTAGTCACAATGATGAAAGATGACTGTCAGGCGAGAGGCTTACGTTTGAATGCGAAGAAAACAAAGGTGATGGTGTTTGAAAGAGAAACAACCAGAACGAATGCAAGGATAATGGTCGATGATGTTATGCTGGAACAAGTGAATGAGTTTGTATATCTCGGATGTGCTTTTAACAGAGATGGAAGGTACACCGCTGATATAGAAAGAAGAGTGAATTTGGGGAATAGTGTGAATGGAGCGTTAGGTAAACTTCTAGGCGCTAAGAACCTCAGCCAGAAGGCCCAGCTTGCCATACACAACGCGGTGCTGGTACCTACGCTCACGTATGGAAGCGAGAGTTGGGTATGGAATAGAGAGCACGAAAGTAGAGTAAACGCGGTCGAGATGCGAGCACTGCGCAAAATCTGCGGAGTGACGCTCGCGGACCGCGTTCGTAATACCGAAGTAAGAAAGAGAGTTGGTCTGAAAGAGAGTGTCGGGGTGAAGGTAAGGAAAGGAATGCTCCGGTGGTTCGGGCATGTGGAAAGAATGTATGATGAAAGAATGACCAAACAGATATACAATGCAAAAGTGGATGGATGCAGAAGTCGCGGAAGGCCACGACACACCTTCCATGATCAAATTGATCGTGTACTAGCAGAAGGTGATGTCAGGAGCCTTAAAAACAGACGAGCGTGCATGACAAGAACTATGAATGTCAAAGAAGCAAGTGAGGTGTGTAAGAATAAGCCTAAATGGCGCTCTGTTGTTCGTGCCTACCCCGCAAGGGACCTGGCGTGAAGTTATGTATGTATGTATATATATATATATATATATATGTGTGTGTGTGTGTCAAATACATAGTAGTGTGTTTATTTTTTTTTATTGTTTTAACGTATTTTTTATGCATAATTTAAAAAAATGGCATTCTGCACTCCTTCTCTATTCTATTGTCTTTTTTTATACTCCTCCGTTCACGCAATTTTCGTAAAAAGGGGTACAAAGTTTTTGCTTCACATATTAATATATAGAGATTAATGTTTGAAAACTAATTACGAAACTGCTGTTTCAATTAAATAATTTTTACATGTAAAATTGCAAAATTCGTGTGAAGTAATTTATGGATTGCCCCCCCTAAGATGACGAACAGGCAAAAAGATGGAAGGTGATGGAAAGTGGTCACTACCGCCTATGGATATTTGAAACACCAGACAATGCCAACGCGTTGCCGCCAGCATGGAAGAAATTTTATGACGCCCTTATTAAATGACGCCATGTTGTGGCGCAGCGGATAAAATTAAATCTCCGTGGAAAGTCCTTCCATGTATAATATTGTAAGAAAATTAATATCAAATCAATAACCATTGAAAATAATAGAATGTATGCTGTTTAGAGACAAAAGCCATTGTTAGATTAAAAAGAAATCTATTATTAATAGAGTAATTACAGACACCATATTGCTTGCATTGACGTCATTATGCACTGCATATGTTATTCCTACACACATTACAGTTCAAGATGTGTTGCAGTTCTATACTATTATTAAAAGTAACTACATTCCCTGCAAACATTGTCAGCACAGCGTTCTGCTAGATTCTTATACTTTCTAGAGAGTACCTGTACTAATGGTCGCCCAGTGGTCGAAATTCGACCATAATATTAATTTAAATTATAAATATAATCGATTCACGCGTAAAAGACGAGACGATATTTTTATACTGGCTACGCTAGATTTGCCGTCACGAATTAGTCGTAACGATTTTTTTATCGTTTTACGACTGTCTGCTAGCCATTCCCACTGTCATGACAATCTGTCGTCACTGCAAAAAATATCGTAGACGACAGTAAATAGTGTCGTTCTATATGTGAACATGTTTAAAACATATAAGCCATGACACTTAAAACTACATAATTATTTGTCCTCACAACAAAGTGGCAATGCAGGGCGCGTTGCCACTTTGTCGCAGGGCGTGATGCCACATTGATGTGATGAATTGAACATTCTAAAAAAGAAAAATTCTTCAATATAGTAATATCCCTTTTAAACCAATAGCATCCACCCTAGGCAGGTGACAGATAATTGCAGTTTAACGTACAGTTTAATGTTTACTAAAATAACTATAGAACTCAAACAAATGCACAAACAAGATTACATTGATATTTACATATAGCACTAGTCATATCCTGGCAGACATGGTCCTGTCTGGGAAAGCTTCAATCGATATGCCCACAGCAGGGCCACCTGCCGAGTCCAATTGTGAACCAACTCAGAAACCTTCTCTGGCTCATGCACAACTTGGCTAAAGAACATCACTTGATCAAATGTTAGCTTGTAATGTTAGCTTACGATTCTATAAAGAACATACAGACAAACATTCATTTTTATATATAAGGAGAATGAGAATTTTTGAGTTATCATAAAACACCAGTTCATATGTACGCAACATAACAATGATAAGAAATATTGAGAGTACTGATAAGGTAACCAGGTTTATTTAATTCTAGGCATTGCCTTCGAAAATATGTACTAATAAAAATATAGACAAATCAAGTATTTAAAAATGAGGAGCCCTTTAAAAACTGGTGGTAATTGTTAGGGTGCACATAGAGATAACCGCAGTGTCAAACCTGCCAAGCCGCCTTGGATAAGTGTGGCAAGTATATCAGTTTCACCGACGATGGGAGACCCGAGCCCAGCAATAGGACATTTATGGGCTGGTATTATTATACTCTTTCAGACTTAAAACATACTGAGTGAGGCTATCTATCAAGGGATAAATCAAAGTGTATGAATTCTTCATTGCTATACTAAATAAGTAAATAAATAAGTAACAAAATAATTGCATTGTTATTGCAAAAGCTTATTACTTTAAAACTAGAAAGTCTAGAATCTGATTGTACACAATAAAAATAAATATTGCATCAGTTGAAAATAATAAGCACATTGTGAAATCATCACATTCATGTTCCAACAAGTCTTTGAATTGAATCATATACAGGAAACTGTAGAATATATTGAAACAATCTATATTAATATAAATAAAATGTATATCTGTGATTTTACAATAAACAACAACATTATAAAACTGAATATTGGCAAAAATAGGGTTAAAACAAAACTTGACCTAAAAGGGGCATCAGTCTCTGGGGAATGCCTGTGGACCAATGTTGATCTGAGCTGAGCCTATAAAAGTATCCTCACAGCAGAGATAATTGCTATTTATAGATACCTAATCCTTTTTTTATCCCATGAGGATGTAAAGTAGTTATTAAATGATATATCTCTTGAATTTAGGAACAGTATTACACCTAATTACATTAAAATTAAATTAAATCTGCACCTTCCACGTAATTTCAAATTGTTAAATGCATCATTTTAGTCACCATAGTTATTAATACATTAATACAAACATTAGAGATTTCCAATACTATTGTATAAACCAATCAATTGTGTATTGTTTCTTAGGATAAATAAATAAAAATAAAATGTGTCTAATTCTGATATAAGACAGATTAAGGGAAGAGTATAGTTAGAGCATGCATTTATTTATTACGAACAGATCTGAACTTTTTTAAATATACATTAGAAGGCTAAAGCATGAGCTCTGTTTCACTCCTGGCTTAGTCAGTGGTTTTTCTTATAACCACCCAAAATTAACTTTATATCTCAAATAATAAATGAATGTGCCCTATAACTACTATACCCCAGATTAACCAAATTGAATCAATTTGGCCAAAACATAGGCTGAAAAGATACAATATTCAATGATATTAAATTATTAAAGTTTATATGTATCACTTTGGTGGATTCGTTCAAATTGAAAGACAGAAATGAACTCTAATATTAGCTTAAAAGTGTTAATCTATGACTGTCATTAATCTGTTACATTGAAATTCAATCAAAAAAACTAGATTTGGTTTTGTCAGTTTTGCAGAGTTTACAGTTCACTGTAATAGTCCATTTTCCTACATAAATGAATGTTAAAAATAGTACTGATAAAAATAAACCACTTCATTGAATTATATGTAAACTAATCTAAGAATTTAAGTCAAGAACTGTCTTAGAAAGTATGTAACAATACAACTGTACTTGTGACATATTTTATGAATTAACAGAGACTTTTAAGGCCACATAGCAGTATAATGTAGATGATAGAGTCAATAAATTTTTATCGAATGATAAAATCAAGTTTTCACGCAAAACCAAGATTTTTCAAAAGATGTGAGTTAAACTAGCCAGACGAACTTTCTAGTACCTACATAAGCCTACTTTTAAGATTAGACCCACATTAACGATCTTGGACGACGATTATGCTAATTGTTCTATACAAATACGAAATTTTGCAACAAAGATGACACTGGTTGACCTAAAATTCGGTTAACTTTTAATCCATTGTTACATTTTAGGTTAGGTATAAAACAAAGATACTTTCGCACAAAAAAGGAGCTAAACGTTAATATAATATTATCAGATATAAGGTTTACAACTCACCCGGATTATTCCGTGGTGGTTCCTTTGTGAAGAAAACTCTATGTGAGTAAAAATTTTCTGGCTTTCCACTTCACGAAAATCCAAGTACTCTGACAGATAACCGATTGAAATCAAAGATGGCTACCCTTTAGCAACCGATTACGTCATTCCGCGGGAAAATTTAAACAAACGTTAAGCACCTTTTTTATATTATTTAAAGACTAAAACAAGAAAAATTGGAATTAAAATAACACTTACCTCATAAAATAGGGGTTGTGTGTGAAATAATAGAAATCCGATGAGTTTTAGCTAATACATTAGTCTTAGTTCAGTACGATTCTTCGCGTTGTTGCCAGATTGCTATTGCGTCAGAAATTGTATAGCGTTCAGATCCACTCATTTCATAGCAGTTAATCATGCCTTTTCAATTTTTTCACTTAATTTAAAGCAAATTTATATTTAAATAGATAGAATTGGCGTTACCAGAGCAGTGAAAGATTCAAACTTATCGAAAAAAAAAACTACAGTAAGAACGGCAACGTCGCTTTTTCTTAACACAACACAAAGAAAACAATTTATCCCAAATGCTATTTTACTTAAAATGCTCTTATTATCGATACTTATTTTATCAAAACTTAGTATTATGTCACAAGAAACAATATATAGCTTTATATCAAAATTTAGATACTTATCACTCGAAGGTAAAAAAATAACTGAACTGAGATTGAACTATAATTTCAAACATGTTTTTGTTTCGTTCATTCGCGTCGTAAACAAAAGAACGGTGTGACCATTAAAAAACTACTTTACCAAAAAATGTACTAAAATATATTTAACGAAATCTATAAGACAAATTTTCTTATAAAATTAGTAACGAATATACTTTAACAGGGTGAGTATATAAAATAATTTAACTGCAACTTAAAACGTTAAGTCTACATAATGAATATACACCATGAAGGATCTGCCATCTTGTGGCACAAATCACATAGTAGTCCAGTCACCTAAGGCAAAAATAGATTATATCTCGGAATGTATATAATGGAAAAAGCTGCATTTTTGTGGGAACCATTAATTTGACATTCTAAATGCTGTTTCAAAAGCCACGTAAGGTCGAGATATTCAAGGTCACAAAAATTATTTGTTTTTAAATATCTTTTCTTTTTTTCCTCAAATCGTTTTGGCATTTGTAATAAACGTTATGGATCATAAAAATTTCCACAAAATTTGCCTAGACCATGTTTTAAGTTTTTGAAATAGAGGGCAGTGAGGGCTTGGCCACTGGGCACTCAGCTATACAATATAATAGTCACATACAAGGCGGCAAAATAAGTAACTAACCATTACAAACTTGTCATATCAACTTTTCTAAATATCGTGGAAATCTAATGAAAAGAATTTTGCTTCAAATTCCACTACGGGTCATTTATAAACTTTACAAGCATATTTATTTTTTAACGGATTTTAGACTCGGATCAAAATTAATATAACATGGATAAAAAAGCTTTTTTTAAAATTCACTGACCTTGACTACAGACAAATTAGTTCATTTTCTAGACGTTTTGGTTGAGTTGTACCACCGAAACGAGAGGTCAATCGCAAATCCCAATTCTTAGCTTCAACCACATCCTGAAAATATGTGCCTATACCCAATTGCTATGTTAGCAAATGTAAAACTAGTACAACGATTATTAGGATAGGTTCTACTAACTGTAGCTATATTTTTTTTGTAATTTACTAAGAACTATGAATAGTTTATATATAATTAATGCTATGAAATAAATAACTATAGTACAACATTTAACTTAATTATCTATACTTATAATAAACTCGTAGAGATCAGTTCTGTACAATAAAACAATTCTGAAAACTGAGTCAGGGGGATGTAAGATAGAACTAATTTAGATTTTTTTAGAATTTCTTGTTTGTACCGGCTAATCTCCGAAACGACTGGACCGATTTACATGAAATTTTGTATGGTGATAACTTATATCCCTGGTCAACATATAGGATATTTTGATCCCCAAAAAATTAGTTCCCGTGGGATAGTTAAAAAACCGCACCACGCGGACGAAGTCGCTGGCATCAGCTAGTTTAATATATTTGGAAACATTACTGCATTACATCTGTTATTAAGCTTCATAAACTTAATAGGAAAATTGAAATAAAAAGCAAATAAGACGAGTAACATAAGTTTATTAGACATAAAATAAAATAATGAAAATAATTATAATACTTAACATCTAACAGGAATAAGTTCTTGATAACTTATCTATAGGCCTCCAATACAACTGAAAGTCTCTTTGACTTTCTTATATTTATCTAGCCAATAAAAAATTAGCAGCAAGCAGAATATAATATAATCCCAACACAATCGCTGGCAAATTATGGGTCTTTGATAGACACCATACAACATTTAGTTATTACTGTACCTCTATCATGTACTAGCAGAAGGTGATGTCAGGAGCCTTAAGAACAGACGAGCGTGCATGACGAGAGCTATGAATGTCAGAAGCAAGTGAGGTGTATAAGAATAAGCCTGTATGGCGCTCTGTTACTCGTGCCTACCCCGCAAGGGACCTGGCGTGAAGTTATGTATATATGTACTTTACCTGCGGTAATGTTGTAGATATTGACTGTGGCCATGCGTTTTATTTTTAGCGTTACAAATATCGCCCTTAACGAACAGCTCCATTAATGTAAATACATACGTTATATGGTAATATTTAACGTCATTAACAATATAGCATTAAACCCAGAGGTAAATCTACATGAAACGTCCATAACTTTAACATAATCTCAGATGAAGAAGTTAAGATAGAAGCACAAAAGAACATTAGGAACGACAACCACTTATTTAACATTAAACTTACAAGTGCTTTAAGTTTGGAGCGCTTTTTAAAAGATGATTTAATTTTAACAACTCTTTTAAAATTGTCATTATGTTTGAAAAATCGATTCGAGGTTTATTTAATTTTAATGAATAAATATTTTTACACACACAAGTCATATTATAGAGATGTGGAATACATCACTAAAAGCTTCAATCAACTCAACTTCATTATTTACATACATATGTATATACATAACTTCACGCCAGATCCTTTGCGGGGTAGGCACGAACAACAGAGCGCCATTCATTATTTAAATTCTTTAATAATATAGTTTAAATTTGCTTCGTTTCAATTTCATATTCGTATAAAGTATCTGTTTATACATTAATAAAGTTTTACAGACGATATGCAAGTAAAATCGCGATGAATCGATACTTGTAATGTCTAGCGAAAGTAATGAAACCAGCCACCAAAGCAACATATTCAAGTACTGAGGTTGTCATCCGTGATCTTTATTCATACGTTGACTGAAAGTACATTTAAATTATATATTTTATTTTATTATTTATTTTATTAAAATAAAATTCAATTTGAAAATAAAGAAATATTCATATATTTCAATACTTAATCTAAAGTCTAATTGAAACCCTAATCTTATAAATTTAAACCAATAGACAAGTTATTCAAAAGGTTCGTAAAATTTTATTCTAAAAATGTGATGGAAAATAAATAATAATAATAAATCGGCAGACAAACACACGTTGTATATCCCCAAATTAAGCAAGTTACGCTTGTGTTATGGGTAACATACAATGGACTACTCTGGGGCCGATCCCAGACACCCAGACCATAGTAAATAACGAAGACAATACGTTTCCGAAATTTACTATACCAGGAATCAAACCCGGAGCCTGTGTTCCAGTCAGGTAGGTCGGCAAAGGCTTAGCCCGCTCTACCACAGAGGCCATGATATAAATATATAACCATCATATTCTGCCGCCTAAAAACAATTAACATGCAGAGAAATTAACACTTTGATAAATTAAAACTGAATGTAAATTATATTTATTAACTTTTTTTTTAATATAACAGATAAATATTTTTGCAAAATTTTAGCTATGATACACATAGAAGTGCCAGAATGAAATCAAAGATTAAAAAAAAACATAATACACGCTAAATACATGGTTTTCTACGAATAAAACAAATAGTGAAAATTTACAGTTAATCGCGAGGTCAATTATGTTTTGTGGCTATTTATAACAATATGCCAAATATTACATTGTTTGGTAGCGCCACCTAGCCATAAATATTATATACCAAGCAAGTTAGATATTAAATACCAAAATAGAATTTATTTTTAAAATGGCAACACCAACATTGGCTCAGCAAACTTCCGCCATCTTTCGTAAAACACGGACAACTAATTGAGGTCGTCAGCGCTAAAGCGGCCTAACCCTCAATTTATTATATTTTGATAAATACTGGAAATTATGTAAAACGTGCTAAAATATAATGCAAGAATGGCCTATCTTTGGTTTTGTCAATTGATAAAAGATGGCGTTCCAAAGACTTTTTTGCATTTTCTTAGTTTTTTTAAAGTTTCAAGGCACTTTCTTAAAAAAGCTTTCTATAGATGTCTGCACAAGTTTGTCTTGCGGTTTTTCTTGTTTAATATATTTCCTTTTCGGTGGTGATATCTCGCCATCAGGCTTCGCAATAAAATTCGTTTCACCAACATTATATTTCAGTACATATTGTTTGAAGCATTTCTTATTTTTATCTAATTTCCGTTTCCGCTTCGATTCTGTGATTCTTAAATTAAATCTCTCTTCCCGCCATCTTATTTTTACTTCCAGTTTTTTATTTCTAATTGACAGTTTTGTTTTTAATTTTTTATTTCTTCTATTACCCTTCTCGGTGTCAAAGGCTAATTGGACATTGTTCTTATTTTTTAAACTTAACTTTACGCTCGTATCTTTTGAGTTTTTGACTTTTCTTTTAATTCTTTTATTATCTTTTGTACGGTTGCGCCTTCGTGTTTTAGTTTTTTGTTCAATATCTGGTATGTTTTCAATATTGTCACTATTCAAGTTTTTGGTGTCTTTTTCGATTTCTTGTTTTATATCGTTGTTATCAAGTTGTGGTGTATTTAGGCATTCTTCTTTACTAACATTATTGTTTATGGTTGAGTTTTGTGCATCTATCTTCTGTCTTTTACTCTTCTTAATCTTCTTCTTGCCCCCTTCCAACTTCCGTTTTCGGATATTTCTCCTATTTATACTAATATCAGTATTTATATTGACTTCATTTTTACTTTTAGACCTATCACCGTCGACCTCATTTAAGTAATGATTTTTAAAACTCTCCAGATCAAGATTAAAGTTTGTATTTTGCAAAATTTCTTTATCTGTCGCACTGAATTTCAGGAAACATTTTTTATTTTTGACAGGACTCTTCGGTGCTGGCAATTTAAAGTTATCCATGGTAGAGTCCATTTTGACCACGTCTATGTTTATGATCTGGTTGTCTTTGGAAATTTCTATACTAGAGTCATTTTCTATGTGAATTGTTTTTAGATTTTTTGGTGTTGAAAATATTTGTAAATCTTCTTCTAACTTATTATTGATATTTTCATCTAAATTTTTCTGATCTAAAACTTTTATTGTATTTATAATCAAATTTTCCTTATTGCTTACTTCATTTGAATCTTCTATAGGGGTTTCTATGTGTATTATTTCTTGTGAATCTTGCAAAACTACAGGTTCTGGGTCACATGTTTCATTATGTTCCAAATCTAATTCATTAGTTAACTCATTTATATCACTTGTTGTGCTGGCAGTAGATCTTTCACTCGTATCATACATATTCAAATTTGATACTACACTTTTAATTTCTGTGTTTTCTTGTTCAGATATTTTAAGCATATCTGTGATCTGTGAATTATCTTCTTCATGCAATTCGTCTAAATCATCATCATCAGACTTAGGTATTTGACTATTTTCGTTTATTATTAATTTAATTATACTGGAATCTTCTTTATTTATAACATTTTCTGATGTTTCTTCCTGCACATTGTTCATATCAATTTCATTTTTAATATCTAAAGTATATCTTTCTGTATAATAATCAGTTTCAACAGGAGCTTCAAAGTTGCATGTATTATCGTTTTCTTGTTGAAGTGGTCCGATTAGTTCAGAACTTAGAGTTGAATCCTGAAATATTAAACCCATAGTCAAGGTTTGTTTGAAATCTTTAGTAGCACCTAGAAAGGCTCCGTGGTTTTCCCAGAGAGCTTAAATGTGGGAGTTAAATGTTTAAAGTTTGAATTCAATGCATCCACTCCCTTGGTGGTACAGATGTCCATGGGTGAAGGTAACCACTTAACATCAGTTGAAAAGCCTGTCTATATACTTACCTGTATAATAAAAGGATATGTTCAAGATAATTTAATCGGTAATTTCTTAGACTGGGAAAAAAGAACACACTAACTAGCTTAAAGCTTTGAATTCATCTCTTCCTCAGTTTACGACCTTCTACGAATCTCAGACTTAAAACTCACAAAGTTACAAACCAACCAATGCGCACTACCACCGCTTTGCATTCCACACACACTTTACAAAGAAACCAAGACACAGAAAGAGCCTAAAAGTCAATAACCCAGACATAGAAAGTAAAAAAACAACACACATGGCACTAATTAGGATAATATAAATAGGTATAGACATAAGGCCCACACTGCACATGCACTTCCTCACAACACTAGCATGTAACAGGTACACTCTTCACTAGTATAAGTTCAGTATTAAAACTAGAATAAATTAATATAATAAGTTATTCGTAAAGCACACCACAACACAAATATCATTGAATAAATGTCACACGCAATAACAAAAATAACCAATAAGTGTGTATAAATTGTAAAATAACTTTCTTAGAAATTAAGTTGCAAAAAAAGGGTACGGAACACAAGTCCATACAGTTATTAAAAAAAAAAACTTGTGGCATTCTGGGATTGCCGGAGTAAAGCTATTGCATAGCACTTTTTATCAACTTATGCATTTATGATTATTTATTTATGCAGTATTTTTTTGTTTGATATTTATTCAAGTTACACTTTTTGAGTGTGGTGACCGATAAGAAAACAAATCACCTATGTATATGTCGGATTCACTCCCGCCGGGAGCGGATCCCACTCGGAGTATAATGCAATAATAATTATTTGGGCAGGGTTTCCCCTTTATTGTTCAGCCTTTGGTGCGACCATTCACACCGCACAGTAAGCAATGAACCCCGTTTTTTTATTTTATTTGACTTGACTTTATGTTGTTGGTCCGAAGACCTCACAACTTTACCGGGGTTTTTGGGGCGAGCCCGGGGGCAACTTGCTTGAGGGACCTCCCTAGGGAGTTTTACCTCGGCAGGACTGTTGCCATGAGAGGGAGATGAATCTGATGATGCCCGCCAATGGGCGACACAATGAGCTAATTGAGAACGAGCGACGGGTAATACAAAGCCCGAGAAGAAGGATCCCGGCGGACCGGGATCGGCAGTTCGCGGCGGCCTAGGCTATCTTACTGCCGTTTCGCAACGTGTTATGGCTGGGAGAGAAGAAACGGCGAAAGAAACTTCCCAGCACCACGCCTAGTCTATCCTGTGGGGGGGCTATGTTTCCTGGCGTCCCTCGCGAGGACGTGGAGATCGTGATTGGCGTTGTCTGAGACGCCGCCGTCTATGTCTGTCTGTCGGTGCCTGCCAGCCTGCCGTCCTAACCGCGGGCGGGCTGATCCGGGCCAGCCGTTTTGTGATAGAATGAACCTCGTCCACACGCCACACCGCCTTTTATACTAAAATACTATGAAAACTACCCTACAAAACAATAATATTACATCATTGCTAAAATAGCAATTACTTCATAGTGTTGCCAGGATCATAAAAACAATTATAATAATTAGTAACTCTATTTCCGATATTTGTTAGCTTGATAATAAATGCTTCTTCGTTGACATCCGGTTATACGACTTCCGATTACTACATTTGACTACTACCGTCATACGATAACTTTATAATAACAAATACTATTCCGACATATACATATATACCCACATGTATACTTACGGGGCGCACATGCGGCGAGTGTGGCATTATAAAGATACGATAGCCTATACACCTATATACTTTCTCGCAGACAGATGTTTCCGTATTCGTCCGATTTCGGAGCAGCTCGTCGTCTATAATTTGCAATACTTGACACACCTCGAACCGATACGAGAGCTCGCGACTCACTGTGGCCACCGCACGCCTCTGCGTGTTAGGTTTATTTTCGTTACGGAATTTCTTGATTCGGTTCGCTCAAAGCCTGCGATAAAAGCTTTGCAATAGCTTAAAAACACACTTGGATGAGGACTCTGGGACAGGCGTTCCCAACCCCCTCACTAAACCTAAAATTGCGTCCCTTAAACACACTTCCATTATTATTCAATATTTATATTACATACATACCTCCAGTACATTCTCTTTGATTTCGGTAGACTTTTCAGGTGAACACCATTCTTTTAAAGGTTCTTCCACATTATTGAGATATTTATCCAATATTTTACTGAAAATGAAAACAATACATCAAAATGTACGTATAATATATAACAGCAGCCCATAACTGTCCCACTGCTGGGCTCGGGCCTCCCACTGTAGGGGACAGTATACCCACCACGTGTGTCCAAGGCGGCTTGGCAGGTTCGACACATCGGTTATCTTTCACCGTTGTTAGCACATGATAATTGCAACAATTTTTATTTTTCTAGGCCATGTGGATAGTTTGAAAGGATATTAAATACAGATTTTGTTTAAATCAAATTAAATTCTTAATACCTTTCAGCTTTATTTTAACTAATTTTTAATTTGACGTTTTTCATAGAATAATTCATTATTTAAGAGTTTGGAAGCTCGTCAAGTATTTTTTGTTATCTAATGCTTAGAATTAATATTTAATTTAGAATAATCATACATTAAAGACTGCATTAGAAGTTATTTGGTTCAATTACAACAACAAACTAGAAAAATATATAGTTTTAAACAATGATGAAACAGATAATTTTCAAAAACAAACAAACAAATGTATCTCGATTACAGTGACACTTTTTTAGGTTTATGGCTTGGCAGCTAGGCCTTTAAGCCAGATCTTAGTTTATAACACACATATAGTTTTTTCATTTTCTTAAGCCTACAGCTGAACTGTAGGTAATCAGCTAGTGCCGTTCAACGGAGTTCTTGTGACAACTCAAAAGGCCACATTTGACTAAACAGTTCACATTTCTCACAAAATCACTACTCAAAAACTATCAATAACCTACAACAATTGTTAATTTTAGAGTAATTTACATATTTTTAGAAAATAAAACTGCATAACATCTCCTTGCAGTTCCCGCTAAAAACTCCTAGTGACACTCAGGACATAGAGATCTATGGGTTAAAGATAGCCAATCCCCCAAAAAATTTTGACGGTCCATGCGCCATACACCCGGTATATATTTATCTAGATTTCAAAATGTGCGAAAGTGGCGCCCCTATTATTTTCTACTTTTTTTGACCAAACTTTGTACTAAACAGGCACTATTAAACTTACTTGACAATCCTCGTCTTCTCCTTCAGAGGCCTCGGCTTCAGCAGTTTTCTTCTAACATTTTCGACCACAATTTCATTCAAAACCATTTTGATATCCAAAAACTCACTTCTCTCTTTCACACACTGCTCCAACAGTTTCGTCGGTGATGTGATTGGTGATGAAAATTTAACTTTTTGAAGTGATGACGATAATCGTTTCGGTGGTTTAAGGTTTAACTCCAGACGACTCTCTGCGATTGATTGATTTGTTTCTGAAAATTAATTGTTGAATGGGGATTGTTCACAAAAAATTACCCTCTGATTTTATATTTTTATTACGTAAAACAGGATATTTTAAGATACTAATTTGAATATTTTTGTATTTTAAGCGTTAGTTTTTTTTATAATTCGATTTTAAAATTATTTCTCCGATGACGTCTAAAGGGATAAGTTTACATCGATTTGTTTGCCTAGAAAACAAAAAATATAAAAGTGAGTTTTATCTATATATCGCTTCTTTGCTTCAATAACGTGGTATATTGAAAAACCCAAATTCACAGTACGCCACTTTTGAAATTGCAAAAAAAGATTTTACCCAAACATATTTTACACTTTTTTGTATATTTTTTTATAATTAAATTTAGTGTCAATTTACTAAGCTTTTTGAAATATATGAGAAAGTTGTGATAATATGATAAATTTAGCAAAATATAGTGAGTGAGTGAAATAAGTGAGTATTGGGATATGTCACGTTATTGAAGCAAAGAAGCGATATAATCATAATAGCAATCTGTGCTACTATTTAAATGTCACTGTCAGATCATTTTAGTGTTTTTTGTCGCTAAGCTGATAATTTTTCTTGTTCATCCATTATTATTTTCTATAGTTATCGTTAATTTTTTTAAAGTGGTCTTTAGGGAAAATCCATGTTACAGAACTTAAATCAAATAATGTACAGCTAGAATTTTTTTACACCTGAAGCAGGCAAACGGCCCACCTGATTGGATTTAGTAAGGTCAAATGAAGGTCAAATGCATTTCTTACAAAATACAAGAAGATCGTACGTTTTTTGGAATTTTAACTAGACAGAAATGATTAGGGACACTATTCCTCGAAATGGTTTTTCAAATAGCTAGATTGAAAAAAAGTAAACAATAATAAAACTACGTTTTAACGGTTTTAAGCGCGGTAATTTATTTTAGTTTGGTTTATCCGGAAGACAAAGATGACATTTGTCTAACGTTAGACAAATGTCATCTTTGTCTTCCGTGACCACGGCCACTGAAAAGCGGCCGACACGTCGGGCAAACCAAAATAAAATAAATTACCGCGCTCAAAACCGTTAAAACGTAGTTTTATTATGTGTACAAGTCGCGGAAACTCAACAAAATATTAAAGTGAACAATCCCAATTAGTTATACAGAATGTATTAACTTAGTTACTGTAGAATGATATAGTTATATAAACATTGTATAAGTTTTTATTTGTGTGGTTTTGTAGATTTTTTTTAAAAATAGTATAGCGACGGAATCATGTTTGGGTTTTCATCGTCGTTATAACTATTAAATACTACATAAGTAGAATTAGTTTTATTATTTATTTATTTTTTCGTCTTACGCCAAAAGGAAGGTTTGCACTGTAAATCAGCGTTGTGTCGGATATAATTCCGGCACAGCAATATGCTGAGTGCAAACCTTGTTTGATGAAAATGCGATGTACAAATTTTCAGAATATTCTCTGTGGATAACAATATATAAGAATGTGATAACGTCGCTGTTTTTGCAAATAAAGTTTTCCTTTCTCTCTTTTCTTTTATAATGATTATTAATAACATTTTACCTTTTACTTCTTCTAAAGCATTGTTGTAACGAGAGTTAGATGCTGAAGCTCTGAAAAAGAAAATAGCACTAAGAGGAAAAAGCGACCATTTACGTATGGAAGTTATTTTAAATATCTAATCAGCTGTGCCATTTGGAAACCTAGCAAGATATTCCAAGAACACATCACATTACAAAACAAAAAAAAATCTAGCAAACAAGATAATTCAAGCATGAATAAAAAGCAAAAAAACTTCTACAATATCTGAAAGTCAGTGGCAAGTGAATCATAAAAACTATTTAATTATTAGTATTGTTACGAGTGCGGGACTCGAATTAAAATGCCGTTGGAATTACTTTAGAATCTATTACAAACACTTATAACACAGGTACAAATATAACTGGACACAACCCGTACAAACTGCACGATGCAATAACACGCGCAAAATCCATCACTATATACTGCACACGTCTTGCTCGAATCGTAATCGTCGCTTGACTGCCCCCCCCCCCCCGTTCGGGCATCGTTTTATACTAAACTGTACAATACAACAATCGACCGCGTGGACTGAAGTTTCAGAGAAACCGTAATCTGCACACCTACGGCCATAAACATGTACAATAACAATAGGCGCTATTGTCTAATTGCAGATTTTAAACACAAAGTAAACAAAAGAAGACCAAATGCGGGGAAAGGTAATAAACCAGGTGCGCGTTATAAGCAATTGAACCAACGCCAAAGGTTAACTCTAAACAGGCCCTAGTTCAGCAAATGTTGGTTTATAACAAGCAACGCTGGTCTTTCGTTAGTGTCGGGCAGTAACGTCGCGTTCACAGAAGAAAAAATAACTAACGAATATATATATATATACTGTCGGATACTTTTAATAAATAAATAAAAGACGGCGTCGCGGGCACAGCTAGTTAGTTTTAATTCATTGATTTCTTACAATTTAATGATCGAATAATACTATTACTGGGGATACCACGTAAAAAAAACGCGCCTACGGACTCATAGGTGGCGGGGAAAACGGGGGACCTTTTCTACCTGCTTAACATTCGATAAGTTAAATTTGGTTAGGTCTATGGTAAAGAAAAGTGTTAGGAACGAATAAAAAATTTCTTACTTTTTTGCTTATAACTTCTTTAATTTTTAATTTCAGGCAAAAAGTTACATAAACATATTTGTAGGCAAAACAATTTGCTACAAATTATGACTTTACAATTTTTTTGTAAGACGCATAGTTTCCCAGATATCGCGAAAAAAGTGTTTTCACCCCCTTTTCCAAGGTGGCGGCCGGGGGACAAGGGTGGCGACCCCACAAACTTGAGGTTAAGCTTCTATTGACCCCTCACACATATCCCAAAAATAAAATTGCGTCCTCTAAGAAATGGAAAAGTCATGTAAAATTTCAATGGACTATTTAAGCCTTCGGAGAGACTATGCGTCCCTCCGCGTATTTTACCGCCTGTACAACGGGGAGTGTTCCGAGGAACTCTTTGATCTGGTGCCAACGTCTCACTTTTACAGCGACGAGATTCACCCCCATTTCCTTGAGCTCCCACGCTCAACTATGCAACGGTTCTATAGAACATTTATTCAGAGTATAACAATGATCTGGAAAGAACTTCCCGTCACGGTTGTCCCTTTGCGCCATGACATTGGCTTCTTTAAGAAGGACGTTTTAAAATGTCTTAGAGGTCGGCACCCCTGGTGTTGCAAACATCCAGGGGCGACGGTAACCACTTTTCATCAGGTGGGCCGTCTACCTGTTTGCCTGCTTCAGGCTATAAAAAAATTAGAACAACATATACAAAGAATAGACAAAAGATACATATTTTGAACAATCTAATATATATAAATTACGTGTCACGTTGATTGTCCGCGATGGACTCCTAAACTACTTAACCGATCTTCATGATTTTTTTGCAAATATGTATAATTTGGTCCAATTTAACAGATAGGATAATTTTTATCTTCATTATTGACCCCAATTATAAAATTTTAATGTTAGTGCGTAAGTCACTGAAGTACTTTTAAAACCCAGACCAATCTTTATGATATTTTTGTGTGTGTTCGAGAAGGTCCCGAGATGGCTTACATTCACAATTGGATCCAGTAGGTGGCTCTGCAATCGGGTTCTAAATTTTATTTCTTCAGGGCAGCACAACGTCTGCCGGGACAGCTAGTTTAATATAAATACATAATATGTAAGGAAACGATGTTCCGACACTTACGCAATGGCCGGCGCTCGTCCCTTTGTGCGCCTCAACGACATCCGGCTCGGCATAACGGGGCCGTGCCGCGTGCGAGTCGTGCTCCGGCTTTGTTCAGCCAATATCACTGAAATTTGTCAGTTACTAGAGTATTGGCCACCCTCGGTATTAAAATTATAAATGTACCGAATTTCAGCCAAATCGGTCCAACAGTCCCATTTTTCGGGATAAAATGTATCCTATTTTCATCATCGGCATCGAAAATACGACACATACACACACACCAATAGGACCGGAGCACCAATGAAGAATGTATCAAAATCGGGTTTTTTAATATTCCACGAGCAGTCACGACAAAGAGCTACTTTCATAATAAGCGTATGTTTTTTCTCTTATAATAAAATAATAATTTTAATTAATTTCAGACACAAAGATCCATAATTACAACATATTTGACAATTTTAAATTACATTATTATAAATTAAAAGCTTTAAAAATATAGATAAAAATTAACAAATATTTTTTTTTTTGTATATTTTAGTCTTATTAAGTATATTGTTTGCTACAATTCCAATAATTCTATGAAAAATTAATTGTATAACATACTTCTATATTTACTAAAAAAAAAATAAGTGAGAAAATAAAAATTATACATCTTACCTGCTTCGAGGCTTTCAGCCAACGATTCCAGGTCCGCGGGTGCGGCGGGTTGGCAGGTTGCACACACATACCTGCCATTGGCATTCGCACTGTCACTATTACTATGGCATTGGGCGTGTATACCACTGCTGCCGCATAGGATGCAAAGCTTTAACTCCCAAGGCCTAAAAACAGGAGAAAATATGACCATTTCACAGATATACAATTTATGTACATACATCAAGTGATATTTTCTTAAGTATTCGCGACTTGTATACATAATAAAACAACGTTTTAACGGTTTTGAGCGCGGTAATTTAATTGATTTCGGTTAATCCGACGTTTTGGCCGCTTTTCAGTGGCCGTCGTTACGGACGACAAAGGTGACATTTATCTAACGTTTATTGTTAAAGTTTTATTTAGCCTACCGCCAACTTGTTCACTTTAATTAGGTATTTAGTTTTAATTTGTTTATGGATATTATTTACTCTATGGAAGCCTAATCTAATTTACCACCGCTTCACAACATGTTCTGGCTTGAAGACTAGAAGAAACGCAAGAAACTCTCCAGCAAGCTTAGGTCAGCTAGTCTTATATATAAAAATGAATGTTTGTATGTCCTTTATAGAATCGTAAACTATACATCCGATTTTGATGAAATTTTGTGTGTGTGTGTGTGTGTGTGTTTAAGTGGGTCCCGGGATGGTTTACAGCCACAATGGGGATTGTTCACTTTTTTCAATCTAGCTATTTGAAAAACCATTTCGAGGAATAGTGTCCCTAATTATTTCTGTATAGTTAAAATTTCAAAAAACGTACGATCTTCTTGTATTTTGTAAGAAATGCGTTTGACCTTTATTTGACCTTACTAAATCCAATCAGGTGGGCCGTCCGCCTGTTTGCCTGCCTCAGGTGTAAAAAAAAATCTAGCTGTACATAATTTGATTTAAGTTCTGTAACGTGGATTTTTCCCTAAAGATTCTTTAAAAAATTTAACGTTAAGTATAGAAAATAATAATGGTTGAAAACGAAAAATTATAAGCCTAGCGACAAAAAACACTAAAATGATCGCGATACGTAATGAGTAATGATAGTGTTGGCGCCACTTATTTCCCAATTACGAATTGTCTTGGGTTTATAGCGCCTTGCAACCCCCGTATGTTGTCACCGCTCGCTCAGCGTGCGAGTTCAGTACGTTGGCAAACGCTACACCACCGCGACGCACATAAATAGTATCGCACCCACCTTTACATAAAATACAGTCAATTCGCTATCGAGGATTTCCGCATCCAGTCAAATACTTGGACATTCGCCTGAAGCTATAAAACTTTAGTGTCAGTGTATCAGCGTCCCTTGCGCCCCAGGGGCTCGTGTAGAAGGACTTTGTCACCTTTATCGCGACGCAGCGGCAGAACCCTGAACCAGCGCTGTCGTGGGCTGGTGGCTGACTGCGAGTTAAGTGCAAGGTTCTATACTCTCCGGGCACCTGTTCTTGATTGGGGAATAAGGGGTGGCCATACATTGAGCACATAACCCCCCCACCCGCGGAGATTGCCTGATTGCGTCTCCAGATAGTGACATTTAAATAGTAGCACAGATTACTATGATTATATATAGATAAAACTTACTTTTATTATTTTTGTTTTCTAAGCAAAGAAATCAATGTAAACTTGTCCCTTATGACGTCATCGGAGAAATAATTTTAAAATCGAATTATGAAAAAACTAACGCTTAAAATACAAAAATATTCAAATTAGTATCTTAAAATATCCTATTTTACGTAATAAAAATATAAAATCAGAGGGTAATATTTTGTGAACAATCCCCATTGGAACGGGTAGGGTGCGCTGAGATCGGGTTGTAGAATCCTCCTGATCGCCTAGACCGATTTTTTGTTTTTGTGTCATGGAACAAAGCCTTTTAGGATTTCAGATAATAGGCTCTACGAAATTCGCCGGGATAGCTAGTATTTCTATAAAAAATACATACCCATTCTCCGCATCATGACTTCGTCCCATAGTACACTCACACTCATCAGCGTTACAAACAACGGGTCTTTCGTATATCTCTGCGAATGCGTTCTGCTCTAATTCCCAGGCTGCGTCCCGATCAGGGATATAATACCCTTGGCCTTTGACAGCTCGGTAGAAATTCTCTTTGTCATTGCACAGCGGGCATTTGAGGTAGTGCATTCCGGCACTTAAGGACATACGCTGAAAGATTTAAAAAAATAACCAATAAAATAAACTAATATAGTAGAATTATTTTCTCCGTGCAGTTTGGGTCATAAATCAAAGCTCGGCCTCAGCCCGGCTAGGGCGGTGAGCATGTTGCGCGGGCGGAACGCCATTATCGATAGAAACTGATTCTTAACAAAGAAATATTATCATTCTTGTAAAAATCATTATTTACTTTTTTGCTGTTAATTTTAAACTTAGATATAAGTATTTATATTTATTTTTAATATACCTTGTTACATTCTAAACTTTTGTACTTATAGTTTTTTAATACATAGACACCTATTTAATAATTTATTTTAAATCATTATTATTCTTATTTTAATAAATACGTTGTTTTATCTATTTTTTTCTTTCATTTATATCACTGACCCACAAAATGACAAAACTAAATACCCTATCGATAACGCTTATCGACAACAATAATGCGTATCACTATGCCTGCCCATAAAGCCCGTGAGTGGAAGAGAGAGCGAAATACTCGCTTCACTGCTCCGATTATTTATGACCCCAACTGCAGAGAAAATAATTCTACTATAGTGTTGCCACACTAAATAGAATTACAGTGGCGAGCAAAGGCGCCACAACATAAAAAGAATCTTCTATTCTTAACTTTTGTCCTATTTTCAATAAATATAAGTATGTATAAAAGCCCGTGATGTAGGCATTCCCTAGATCTCATACGCTCGCTTGATCAGGATGATGCTACGAGGTCGCGAAGATGTCAAAGCCGCTGATAGGCTACCAGAAGCAACAGATGGCCACCCAAAGACCGAGATGGCCACCGAACGCCAACGAATGGCCAACCATTATTATTGTTTATATTAGACAGTATGTATATCTATGTATGTAATTTATTATATATATATATATAAAATAAGCATCAATTTTTTTGTCAAATATAATACAATTCAGAAGGATTTATTTGAAGGCAAGCAGCGAGCGCCAAAACTAGCGTTTGTACACGAGCACGTATGTCGTGCGTTCGTGTTGAAGGCGTGAGTCGGACTGTAGCCGAAAATCAAAAAACGACAAATCAAAAAATGTCATCAGATCTTTTTTGTAGAGCGTTCAATTCTCTATAAAGATTGGAACAGCGATTTATCAGTCAACCAGTCGTTTGAACGGTACCAACATCAGAAGAAGCAAAAAAAAATTTCCTGTGTTATTTTTATGGGAATTTAAAAAATGCGATGAGGACTATCTTAATATTAATATTATAGGCTCATCTTTTCACATAATTTTTTTTACACCCAAAAGAAACTTTTGAGCCTCTTTGGAAAAAAAATTTTTTTTTTTGGATCGCCAAATATATATATATATATATATACCCGTTGCCATCACTCGAATGTGCCACTCCTCCATCTCAAAAAAACTCGTCCGTCTACTAAGGTAGATACTACTCAAGTATAGATGGCATCTTGACCCAACTCAAGACATGCTCTGCTCTCATTGGTCGTTTATTAAATTACAATATTCATAACTTTTATTAGGTTAGAACGATCTTTAAGTTATAGAAACATTTAACAAATCATATAAAATTAAATTAAGAATTTTAAAAGTAATTAAATTGTAAACTAATATTGTGCGTTATACATCCAAACAACAATCAATCCGATTCATAGCTTCCCTGTGACATATATATATATAAAGAACTAAATAAGTAAATAACAGTGCAACATCCGTCCGTCCTAGGGTGCAGTAGAAAGCCAGCGTCAGGCACCTGCTGCTGCCTGGCACATGCTGAACCGTACCTATTTGGTACCATCGCGAGACTTTTAATACCTATTATCCATCACCGTACAATTAATTCCATGTCTGTCTCGTTGTGTACCAAATAAACCGTCAATAACCATCAAGGCTCCAATGGCTCCGAGCCCCGTCACCGACGGATAGTTGGACCTAGTTGTACATTACAATATGCAATATTTTAAATATTTTTTTTTGCAAAATTTTAATAAAAAGAGCTTTTTCTCAAAACTGTCAGTATGTGGGTCGGTTCCATTTCGCATAACTAGGTCCAGTTGTCCGTAGAGTAGAAGCCGGGGCAAAGAGGTCCTCCTCGAGACCCTAACCTCCTCGCCGGCCCAAATGGCTAAGAGAAAGAAGACCACCATATACCTGCAAGCAAGTCCTGTGGAACCACGCGTCTTTCGCACAGCACGGCGGCCAGAAAGTCTCGGTGGTGGGATACCCGTCCACTTCCTCGTAACAAATCACACACACCGCTTCTAAATCAGCCGATTGCTCTAAAAGTATTATTAAAATAAAGAAATAATACACATTGCATATTCACAGCTAAGCATTGTTATTAGAATTACTATAGAATTTATTACATACATATTGTCACGCCTGTTTCCCATTGGGGTAGGCAGAGACGATGGATCTCCACTTGTTACGATCTTGACAAACACTTTTCGCTTCATCAACTTTCATTAATCTTGTCATACATACACGCTTATTTAAACTACTTTTTATCTGACCTTTCTTCAAAATATCTTCAATTTGATTATGGTGAGTACGTCTTGGTCTACTAGAATTTATTAGAACTGTAGGAACACATATAAAACAAGTACAAATATAACTGGATACAACCAGTACAAACAGCATGAAACAATAACACGCGCAAAGGCCGTCACTATATCGCTTATGGAATGTACACGTCTTGCTTTGATCGTGGTTCTCGCTAGACTGCCTCACCCCTCCCTTCGGGCATTGCTTTTATATTGTACAAATACAATAATTAGTTCGACACACCTGCCTAATGACCGCCATAAAACAAGATAACGGTTTTTTGGCGGGAACTGAAAGGAGATGTTGTGCTGTGCAGTTTTATTTTCTAAAAATGTGTAATATTACTCTAAAATGAACAACAGTTGTAGGATATTGATAGTTTTCCCGAATTTCGGTAGTTGACAGTATGAAAAATATAGGCTGATTTTAATATATATCGTAGATTACGATTTAAATATGACAAAAATAAATTGTTTTAAGTAAAATATTAAATATCAATTGATATTTTTGAGAAATAAAATTGTTTTATTGCAGCCATTAGCCCCGTGACAATGTACGCCAATCAGAGCGTGACGTCATAGCGTGCAAAACACAACAAGTGATCAATGATTTCTCACGACAAGATAACACTTCAACGAAACAGACGTTTGTTTTGCATGCTGTGACGTCATGCGAGACGCCATGACAGCTTGACGCGTTTTTGTGACGAAATGTCAAAATATTTATAAAATTGCTAAATTAAATTTGTCAATGTTGTTTTTTTGCTGAAATATTAATATTTTGGTTAAAATAGAACATAAGGCTCAATATAAATCTGTTTCTCAAAAATTGTCAAGTACCGAATTATGTGTTTTGTGAGAAATGTGAACTGTATAGTCAAATGTGGCCTTTTTTGAGTTGTCACAAGAACTCCGTTGATTGGCACTAGCTGACTACCTACACTTCAGCTGTGCTACATATAGACTTAAGAAAATAAAGAAACTATATTGCAAACTAAGATCTGGCTTAAAGGCCTAGTTGCCAAGCCATAAACCTAAATAAATAATAAAACAAGTAAGATAAAAATAGAATGTTTTTCTTGATTACAATTTTTAAACACAAGTAAAAAGAAAAAGTCCACTGCGGGAAAGGTAAAAAACCAGGTTTATGGCAGGCAGGTGGGCGTTTCGGCATGTAACAGTATGAATGTCTTTGAATATGCACTGATGGATATTATTTTAGATCTTATTTCATTGCATTAATGTTTTAAATTATATAATAAAAAACATAATACTTTTGAGTTAATAACAAAAGGCCGCCCCAATGCAGGAAATTGTATATATTTTCCATTCTTGCACAGACAGTATTGCAATCCTCTTAAAATGGCCACTTAAAGTGACACTCGCGGACCGCGTTCGTAATACCGAAGTAAGAAAGAGAGTTGGTCTGAAAGAGTATCGGGGTGAAGGTAAGGAAAGGAATGCTGCGGTGGTTCGGGCATGTGGAAAGAATGTATGATGGGAGAACGACTAAACAGATATACAATGCAAAAGTGGATGGATGCAGAAGTCGCGGAAGGCCACGACACACCTTCCATGATCAAATCAATCGTGTACGAGCAGAAGGTGATGTCAGAAGCCCCAAGAACAGGCGAGCGTTCATGACAAGAGCTGTGAATGTCAAAGAAGCAAGTGAGGTGTGTAAGAATAAACCTGTATGACGCTCTGTTGTTCGTGCCTACCCCGCAAGGGACCTGGCGTGAAGTTATGTATGTATGTATGTATTAAAATGTCCATACTGGGGGCCTTATATGAAAATCGATTCCAAAAATAGCATTTTACACTCACCACCAATACTTCTTTGTCCAGTGCTTTTAGTGGCAAGCCTCTTCCGAGTCCTAGCTTTAGCCATAATATTCTCCGGTATTTTCTGTTTAGGTGCATGTACTTGACAATATGACTTATAATTGTCAAAGAATAACGACACAGTGTTTCTCTCTCGTCCACATGGCAGGTGGAACTGCTTACGACATTGAGCGAAGCAACAGCCAATGCTTGCACCATAGTTGAGGCAGTACGAACATTTCTGGAAGATTATAACGATAAGAATCTAATTAAAATTATCTTCTGCTAAACTGAACTCTTATCTTCTCTAAACCCTTACTGTCAGAGAGGCCAAAACATTATCTACTTTTCGGAACTCTCTTCGAAAGCACTATCTGTCTTTAAATACGTATGTCTAATATATAGGTAATACATTTACTTATTTATCTATTATAATATTATGTTATTTAATATAAAGTGCTTGTCACATATAATGTTAACAAATATATTTATCTAGACTGTTTTGTATATACGTATATATATTACTATTATACTTATATGTCGGAGGGAAGCTTTAATTCGACGTATTGTTGACTGGATGTATAACGCACAATATCATTTGTTTACATTTTAATTACTTCTAAAATTCTTAATTTTAATTTAATTTGATTTATTAAATGTTTCTATAACTTAAAGATCGTTCTAACCTAATTAAAGTTATGAATATTGTAATTTAATAAACGACCAATGAGAGCAGAGCATGTCTAGAGCGGGGTCAGACGTGCCCTCTATACTTTGGTAGTATCTACTTCGGTAGACGGAGGAGTTTTTGTGGCACATTCGGTTGATGGCAATAGGTCGAGTTGGACCATGGAGTATTTTAAAGAAAGTGTTAAGTTAAGAAGTATGAGCGGGTGCCCTGAACCCGCTGCTCGGTCTAAACTATGTTAAAATGTCTTTTAAATCTAAATTAAAAGTGTATATATAAACCGTAGCTATCGTGTTTTATGCTCGCATTTTACCCTGATGACGCCCACTAAACCTGCAATAACTAAAGGAGATGTCGTGAGAACGAGGCCGTTCTGCGGCCAACTTCCCGGTTTCCGATTGAGCTGAAATTTTCCACGCATATTTATATCGCGTGACAATGCAATAATATGGTACTATGGAGCTGATCTGATGGTGGAGTCGGAAGGTGGTCATAGGAACTCCTGGTCTAAACAAGATAGACCCGTCGTGTTTGGGCTTGTTTTACTTGTCTTGGCTAGCACTCTGCTGCTACATGATATCCAGGATCTCAAAAGCTTGTATTTAAAAAACTTTAAAAAAAAGTTTATTTTATTTTTATTTCAATGGCTCTAGTAACAGCTACTGAAAAGTTAGTAGCTGTGATCACTGAAGACAAAGATGTCAAGTATCAGTTAGTAATATTGTTACGACCTAGACGCCGACAAACAAATTCACAGCTGCATACCTGTAAAAACACATTTTATTACCGTTCGGCTTTTGAACTTCTTTTGTTTACTTTGTGTTTAAAATTTGAGATTGAAAAAGAGCCCATTGTTGCATTATAATCTTTTATGGCAGTCATTAGCCAGGTGTTATGGATTTAAAGTACAAACTGATTCTAGGAAATTCAGTCCACGCGGCCGGACGGACATATTGCACCTGTGCAGTATAAAGCAATGGCCCAATGAAGGGACGAGGCAGTCGAGAGATAACCACAAGCGAAGCAAGGCGTTCGTACTACAATCGGGAAACTTTTGGTGACGGACTTTGCGAGTTATGTTATGACGTTATGACCTTCTGCATTACGTTTGTACCTGTGTTATATGTGTTTGTATAGTTCTAATAAACTCTATAGTCATTCCGCAGGCATTTTAATTAGTCTTGCAACTCGTAACAATATTAAAGTTATTATTTAGCCTGTCCCTACCTTGTTCATTTTATTTATTAAATTTTTGTTTATGGTTATTATTTACTTTATGGAAGCCTAATCTAATCTAACACCACTTTGCAACATGTTGTGACTTGAAGAGAAGAAGCATTGCAACAAATTCTTCAGTAACATGCATAACTATAATAATTTTATACAATACTAGCTATAACCCGGCAGACGTCCTGCCTTTAAAAAATAAAAATCTACAACTTCAACACATACAAGAACAAAAAGAACACCTAAATTCTGGTACCCGATTACAGCGCCGTCTACTTGGTTCAAATTAAAATCTAAATCATCTCAGTAGAAAATTATATGTACATACATACATAACTTCACGCCAGGTCCCTTGCGGGGTAGGCACGAACAACAGAGCGCCACACAGGCCCATTCTTACACACCTCACTTGCTTCTTTGACATTCATAGCTCTTGTCACGCACGCTCGTCTGTTCTTAAGGCTCCTAACATCACCTTCTGCTAACACATGATCAATTTGATCATGGAAGTTGTGTCGTGGCCTTCCGCGACTTCTGCATCCATCCACTTTTGCATTGTATATCTGTTTAGTGATTCTTCCATCATACAATCTTTCCACATGCCCGAACCACCAGAGCATTCCTTTCCTTACCTTCTCCCCGACACTCTCTTTCAGACCAACTCTCTTTCTTACTTCGGTATTACCAACGCGGTCCGCGAGGTCTTGAGGTCTGGCGGTTGTTTTTGTCTATGTTTGATGATCGAATCCCAAACAGGTAGTACTTTTTTTATTGCATGAGTTCAGCAGACAGACAGAAAGCCCACTGATGGAGATCAGTTACATATAACACCAAAGGTGCTACTATGGAGCTGCCACTCTCTAAAAAGGCACAACCAATACCAAAGCCCACAAGTACTCGGCAGTTCCCCAAATTAGGGGACTGCCAACACCAGCATCAGATATAAGGAAGTCTAATGGTTCATCCAAATGAGCTTCCCCTGAAGCTGCAGCATAACATCCCACAAACACACCTAAAAAAAGCAAATCATTGGATGTTGCCTTCATACACATCTTCCAAACAACCAAATCATCTGGTATGGAACAATTTCTGATCACAGATAAAAGGACCCAACAAAAAAATAACTCTAATGAGAGACTAGAATAATGCCGCTTATGCTGGAACACAGCTCAAACTTAAGAAAGTACTATAAGAAGTTAACTCAATATATTCTGTTATATTTCATTTTTCAGAGTATGGAGTTAAGACTGACTTATAATTGTCAAATAACAAGCCAACTACGGAATACAATAATCTTACTTACATGTTTCTTAGCCCTGTCCACCTCAGCAACAATGTCATTGTATAAGAAACCTAATAAGCCCACAGTATCATTTCCCTTTTGCACCAGGCAACAGGACAGAAGCTGGAAAAGAATAACAACATTGAATAATTAGTCAGCCTTATCAAGTTGTTCCATGATTATTGAATGTAAGTATTGATACCAAGCAGAGTTTTATGCCAATTTCCAATATAATGTTTACAATAAATAACTTATTTAATGACAAATGCCATCAAAAACAGTTTGTAAAAAACAAAGATATATAAAAGAAAATAAGTTCAGCCAAGTATGTGTTGTACATACATTATGTGACAAGAAATTATGAATGCCCCATTTTACAACCGTTTTACATGAGGTAAGCTTTTAGCTTGTCTAATGTACTCTAGCAATAATAAATAAATAATGACTTTTAAGGTTGTTCAGATATCTACAAGTACAGGACTTTAGCAATAGTTAAAATATGTGAATATTTTCTTCTTTGAATTTTCTGTATATATATATATATATATATATATATATATTGTCATAATAGAATAGAAGAATACTTCATAAATTACAGTTACCCTGCCAAATTGTAGATCTGAAAAACCCCTAGATACATTTCTTCAAGTATAATAGTATCTACCACATATCTTTGTTTCAATTAACACTATGTTAATTTAAATAAGTGAAAAATAGAATTCCATTAAATTTTTGTGTTGTATTCTTCGAGAATGAGGATAAAGACATCATGTAAAGGAAACTACACACAGTTTCCAACTAGCACTCTCTTGTCTTGTAAGGATTTTCAAGAATGTGTGAAGATGAAAATTGACTAGGAATGTAGACTCAAGAAACAGCAGATATTATTTGTTTAAAGACAGAAATGAAAACCAGCTTTATAAGTCAAGGGTTAAGATCATGCTGTCTAAGCACCGAGACAAACTCAGCTCCTAGAAATCCACTTTACAAATAAGATGAGTCTACCACAATTCCTCAATGGAAAAAATCTAAGTAAATTAAAAACTTGAAGACTTGAAATTTGAAAATCACTCACCACACAAAAATAATGGCATTGTATATCGCCGATAGCATACAATTTGCCGTATGATATTTCGTCATCTACTGTCCTCTTGCAAAAAGCACAGGGTTTCTTCTTTTCCCTTACAACTTCGGCTATGAGTTCATTCTTTCTTCTCCTAAAAGACATTTTGAAGACTAATACAAGACATATATAACATACACATGGAAACGAGTTTCCTAATCCTTAATTAATTCATTTGTTTCTTTCTTTAGGTTTCAATTTTAACTATATTTCTATCTATCTATCCTTGGAACTATATTTCAATGAATTTTAGAATACAAAACAAATTAGGCGGGAAACGGGATTTTATTAATTCTGTTTTGCTGTCACTGTCAATAAGACAATTATAAAAATCAAAGTGAATCAATGCCATAAGCGTTGTAGCCATAATTTAGAAAAATCATTTGAAACATTGTCTATAGCAAGAAATTTCTGTTGCCACATTCTCATGTTGTGCGAGAACTCATTGGTTTTGTAAAATGTGAAGAAGGTTGATGTATTATGTCTCAGTTAACAACATAAGTTGCATGTGGTTTACTGTACATTGGTTGTCAAAGCAGAAACAGTAAGACTGCAGTTTTGGTCATTTTTCTTTCTCCTCATTTACCTGACACAAGAAAAAAATAAACCTTGTGAAATTATTTTATGGTACAATTTTGAAGTGATGACTTCTTATGGAGGGGTAATCCGCTTATTACGTAACGATGACACCAGTCAGTCTGGCTTCCTTTTCTCTTACGCATGCGACAGGCAGGCTAAGTTTTCACTTCTGTCGGGCGTGCGGAAATGTACACATTTTTAAGCTATTGTATAGCTTTTATCGCGTTCTTTGAACACGGCGACAGAATCAAGAAATTCCGTAACGAAAATAAACCTATAACCTCCCACTTTGCCTACCATGCGCTGTGACGAGGGCCTGAGGTGGGTGCGGCGAGCGGAGGCATGCGGTGGCCACAGCGACCTGCTAGCTCTCGTAGCGGTTCGAGCTGTGAGGTATTGCAAATTATGGACGACGAACTGCTCCGAATTTTGACGAATACGTAAGCAGCTGTTTGTGAGAAAGTATATGATAGATACCTATACACGTAGTATAGGTGTAGGTATATATCATATCTCTATGATGCCACACTCACTGCATGTGCGCCCTGTAAGTATACATGTAGATACCTATATATGTAGACATAGGTGATTTGTTTTCTTATCGGTCACCACGCTCAAAAAGTGTAATTTGAATTAATATGAAAGAAAAACTTCAATTAACATAAAAAAATGCCGCATAAATAAAAAATAAATAAATAATTATAATTGCACAAGTTGACAAAAAATCCTATGCAATAGCTTTACCGCGGCAGTCCCCGAGTACCACAAGGAGATTTTTATGTAAAAACCAATGTTTAGGTCTTTGCCACGGAAACCTTTTTTTAAGGACCAAGAGCGTTTACTTCTTGATAGTGTTGCAAAACCTGGGCGTTAGAAGTCTATACACATAAATGTTTAGAATATTTAAAAATTGACCTGACCACCCTATATTGTTTATGACAAAAATTATGTTAATTTTTATGGACAATTAATCAAAAGAAGGCAACACTTAAATAAAAATGTCAAAGAAATCATAAAAAAAACAAAGCCGAACAGGCTTTCGATGATGGTTTTATTTTTATCGTTTGTTATTTGTTAAATTGTTATTACAAAACAACGCGAAACGCGTTTAACAGACATAATTTTATCTAGTCTTTGCGTTATTTAAGCTTGCAATCCCAAAGTCGTGACATTTACCCAGTGCCATTAAATATATTAATTTATTATCCTTTGTGTGCGAGCGGTTGCTAAACTTCGTCTTTTATAATAGTTAAAACTCTTACAATCTGGGAAATTTACATAAAAACATATTTAGCTTATAAATAGAAGAAACCTTGAAGAAGTGGCGGAACAAATACCTAGCTGCGTTTATATATTCGTATTTCTAAATTCGCATTAAATGTGATTTTGGCGGCATAGTAATGGCTAATGTCGCATATTCTAGTCTAAAAACCAGCTCCAAAATTGTGTTCGTCAAGAAAATACCTATTATAGTCCAATAGGAATCTTAAAGGACCAATTTTGCTACAAAATGTCTACAGTAGAACAAAATACATCAAGCTGGTCTAATTTAAGTGAACCACTTGATTCTAAGTATGAGAAATGCAGGAATATCACGGAGGAGATATACAAAAGGATAAATATAACATTTCAAATTAAAAAATTGGAAACTGCAAAAGAACAGACTGATATTTCTGAACAGAGGTAAGTTTTCCTATTTTTCTCAAAGTTGATGATACACTTTACTTTGGATCCAAAGAAAATAGGCAACTTAGAGTTTAATTAGTCAATTTTTTTACAGTTGGCACATAAATACATTGTATATTCTTAAACTCTGTAAAATACACTTGCATTATTAGGTGTCGGACACCTCTGGGACCAGTTTAGTGACATCCAGACCTAAGTAAATAAGATAAAAATAATTTCTGAGGTTTCCCTTACTGAAACCAAAATACTAAATTTCTTGATTAAAAGGAATCGGAATGAACAGACAAAAGTAAATTCAATAAATATGACACTAATAAAATTTTATAGTTAATAGAAATAATTTTAGAAGGTTATAATTATACAACTTTATAGAAGTTAATATGTGTTGGTGATTTATTGTTAATCTTGTAAGAGTCTGATTTGTAGTAATGTTGCCAGTATGAAGAATTTAATCCAGGGTGTCCACATTGATTTTTCTATCTTGTATTCTATCTTATTGGTTTTAGCATATAGCTGGGGTCCAGATAGTCAAATCTTGACTGTACTGTATATATTTTTGACAGCCTCTTAAGTGGAGCAGGCTAAGCCTTTGCCAGCATACCTCACTGCAACACAATGGCTCTGGGTTGTATATTACCCATAACACAAGCATAACTTGCTTAATTTGAGGTTATACAATGTGTGTTTGTCTGTAGATTATTATTATTATTTTAGGCTAAGTATACTGATTTTCTTAAATTAAATATTTCAGTGATGTCATAGATAGCAATGAGTTAAGCAATGAAACAGACCTGTTTGCATGTGACAAAACAGATTCTCTGACCAGCACTGATGTGGAGAAACCTAGACCCATCTGCGAGAAATATATCAACATAAACAATAATGAGGAGACTAAGAAAACCAGTACTATTGTCTATAAGCGGCCTAGGAAACGGTAATTTTTTTTCTATAATTTAATCATATTGAGGTATTCCATGACAATTGAGCGTACACACAAAAATAGCATTCTTTTTGTTCTTTACTAAAATCTATGCATGTTATAATTCCGCTGATTTTAATTTAGTAGATTAGGATCAAAATATGACAAAAATAAATTGTTTTAACTAAAATATTAAATATTAATTGATATTTTTGAGAAATAAAATTGTTATATGGCATCCATTAGCCATGTGACAATGAACTCCGATCAGAGCGCGCGACCTCATAGTGTGCAAAACACAACAAGTTATCAATGGCTTCTCAGATAAAGGGCATCACACACGGTGAAGATGCTATAATATTTCATGTTAAGATGCCTGGTATAAAATATAGCATCTTAAGGTATCACACACGGTTAAGATGCTATAATATATCCATTCGAATCATTCTATCAAAGGTTTGACCAAGGGTTTCACATATATTTCTCCACTGAATCTATATACAGGCTGAATGAAAATGAAATGAATAATACGGCCTTACTATTAGATTTATTGGATAGCTCACCGGATGATAATTCTGACTTTGAATACGACTTAAAAAATTCTGCCACACATTCTAAGTGTCGAAAAATCTGGGTAGAGAATCATATAACAGGAAAAACCGCGGTGAATTACAAATACAATGAATACAAATGTGCTACAATACAAATACAATGAATGAGCGAGCGGGAAGTGACAAACACGCCCGCACCCCGCATTCTGCAACGAAAACAGTCCTCACCATCGTCGGCACTAGGCCACTAAAATATAAAAGAGGTAGATTGGTATTGCTTGATTCATATCTCCTGATGTTTATAAGAATAAAAATACAGCTAGAAAACTAAAACACTTTGGGAAACAGGCGAGACGATATGCATGTTTGTACGTAAAAAGGTAAACAAGTAATTTTCTCAACATAATATTAACAAAAAGTACATCGCGTAAAAACAAAAACTCGAGAGAAAAAGTACTTGAACAAATAAAATATATTTCATTCCATTTTGCATTGGATATTAAGTGCACACTCTGTATAAAGGAGCTTGCTATATATCTTGTATCTTAAGATACAAACTATATAGCACGCAAAATATTAAGACATTTCGCATTGCTCGACATCTTAAGATACTGTAATATGAAAATATATATCATCTTAACCATGTGTGATGGTTCATACAAACTGTATAGTGAGCGATATTCTATCTTAATGAAATATTATAGCATCTTCACCGTGTGTGATGCCCTTAACACTTCAATGAAACAAATGTTTGTTTGGCACACTGTGACGTCATGCGTGACGCCATGACAGCTTGACGCGTTTTTTGCGACGAAATGTCAAAGTATTTATAAAATTGCTAAATTAAATATGTTAATGTTGTTTTTTGCTGAAATATTAATATTTTGGCTAAAATAGACCATAAGGCTCAAAATAAAACCTATTTCTCAAAAATTGACAACTACCGAATTTAAATAGTCTTACCAGTAGGCAAGTGTGCCTAAAAAGCTGGGTATTACTAATTTCAGCCTTATACAATCAACTAGTTTTGTTTTATTCACTATTTTATCCCTTGTGTAATGTAACTTTATTTTTGTCTGTACACCCATAACAATAAGTTCTAAAAAATTTCTATGTGAACTACTCTATGTCACAACAATTTATGTAAGTAAATTACAGAAATCAGTATGATTTATCTATTTAAATTACACTTATTCACTACAATAGGCCTACCTCATTACAAAGCAGAGGCTCTGGGTTTAATTACTGCTGTGGTACATTTTGTAAAATAACTCCATTATTTTCTATGGTTTGTTTGTATCGGAATGGTCCCTGAATTGTCCGTGGTATATTACTCATGACACAAGCGTTGCTTGTTTTGGGGATTTGCAATGATTGTGTTTGTCTGCCGATTATATTTTTTTTTAAATAAAACTGTGTACACTGGCTGCTTTTGGAGAATCGCTTAGTGCAATTGACATTTATATAGATATACTGGTAGTTGTGAAACAGCACAGAGCTCCATTTAATTTTGAAGCAGCCATTTTTATGGTCTTAAGTAGACAATGGAAAATTCACGTATATATTTTGTACTCATTCACAGATTTAGAAAGCGTGTAAAGAAACACCAGTCGCGTTCGAAACGCAGCGATTCTGATGGCTCCAGTGATGAGGCTCTCCCGCTGAGCCGTATGGTAGAACTTGACACGGTCAAATCAGATCAGACCGAATCACCTGACAATGTAATGGGGGTCCCCAACATCGTTATTATTGCCAGAGGTGAGATCACAGTTAAATTCTATATACATACTAGCTGTCCCGGCAGATGCTGTCCTGCTCTGAAGAAATAAAATTTAAAATCCGCTTGCAGCGCCATCTGCCGGGCTTATTTGTGAATCTAAACCATCCTCGAATCCACTTGAACACATACAAAAAAATTCATTCAAATTGGTCCAGCCGTTTAGGAGTTCACTGTCAACACACATACAGAAGAATTATATATATAAAGATAAAGCTATTTAAGCTTACTAACATATCAACTCACAGCCCAAATTACTGGGGCTAGGAACAGAAAATCTGTATGCAGGATCTTTCTATACTATAAGGTGCACACTAAAACAGGATTTTTGAAAATTCGACCCCTAATGTATGCAAATTTATCATTTTCAAAGTATAAGGCATGAAATTTCATGTGCCTGCTTCTGGTAAATTTGCATATGTATCGGCTTTTTGGGAATTCATCTGCTAAGGGGTATTAAAAGGTATTAATATATGTACATACATGTCTTTTCAGAAATGAAACCAAAAATCTGTTCACCAATAGAAAAGAAGCAGTCAAGAAAACAGATCTCAAATATTACAGGTAAAGTAAAGATTGTAGATACACAAAAAAATCATTCAACAACAACAACAACAGATAATAAAACAGATGAAGATAAAAATGGGACATTGTCTATGGACGGTCAAAAATGTGGCAACACTGAATGGAAATATTGCACCATGTGCACTTTGTCTTTCAGAGGGGAAAGGGGGTTGAGGTGAGTAATAATTTTATAATCATTTTATGGCTTGGTAATAAAGACCTTTGTGCCAGATGGGTATATTCCTTATGGACTTATTATAGTTTATAGATTTCACTTCTAATATGACATTTTATTTTATGTTCTATATACTGTTATATATTGCGAGATTCAAATTAAATGCACTTTGAAAGAACACAAACTTTATTAGAAGTACACAGACATAATTTACAGCTTACAAACAAAATCAAATATAATAATTCCAAATCATAAGGTAATTCTGCCTTATGATTTGGAATTATAACCATATGGTTATATGGATATTATGATATATATATATATCATAATAACACAAAAAACAGATGGTGGTGTGCGCCTCGGGACACCCGACAGATATGACAACTTAAACTAATCTAGATTGAACTATTTAATATTGAAAGTGTTTAACTTGAGAAAAGCTTAGTATATTACTTACATTTTATGTATATTAATATGATAATGTAAAGAAAGGTTATTGATAAAATCTTTTATTGATTATAAAATTTATTCTATGCTTAGTTATACAATTCTTGAATATGTTGTACATTAGAATTTTGTGTTCGTACATTATTAGTATCATTATTTAATCTAATTACCGAAGTACGGCTAGCGCTGTGGGTTAGAGTGAGAGAAAAGGAATCTGCCCACCGCTGCCGTATGCGTGGGAGAAAGGAAAGTCAGACTGGCGCCGTAACGCGTTATGTAACGAAGCGGTTTACCCTCCCATACAAAGTTATCACTTCAAAATGTGTAGTCTGTTGATGTGAGATTTTCTTTTTGAATAAACATAATAACACCTCAATTGTCGTTTGAAGCTTAACTAACTGTAACTTCCCGGGCTGACATTTTTGGAAACTGTCCTTGATGATCTAAATTGCAATAGCACTAAGTAAATATACTTACTTGACTTTGTGTACTGGCTCAATGTATTGAACTGACTCATCAATAAATTACAGAAGTTGACAATATATATGTTACAAACAATACTGTGTTTATTAAGGAGACAGGGCCATCTAGTTTTGTACTGACTGAACTATTGGACTAAGTATGGCGCTAGCTCCGACACAAACTAATCATCGTTTCTATGTTCATTTTACATAAACATGCATGATATTTGAATGTATATGAGACACACTTCAGGTAATGTTTAAATTTAAAGAAACTGAAAAGCTAATGTCGTGTATGGATATTACTTATTTAATATAAAGCCTTTTAACTGGCTGGTGGATAAATGTTTCTATTCAATGCAGGATTATATGAGATAAATGCAATATTGACTAATTTTTTATTGACATTTATAATTTAATTATAATATAATAAGATAACCAGAATAATAAAATTGTACTTTAAGAATAATTTTGCACGCCAATTTAGCTAGCACGTGTGTAACTATCACCATGCATATATATGTATTGTAACATCTTAATGCAAAATAAATATGATTTGATTTGATCTGGGTACTGAGTTTTTGTGAAGACAGCGATCCCGGTAATAGACAAAACAGTCATATATCATTTAAACTGTGCATTCCGTTTCGTCCAGTACCATTGTCCTGTACTTATCATAGCGAACAATATCTATTGCAATTTTAGAAATTTCTAAGGCTTTAATGCAAAACCATATAGAGTTCAATATAGCTCAAAGGTCTTTAATTATAAGCTTCGAAGGGCACAACATATTTCTAACACTTAAGTGCTCAAAAAAGTATTTCTATTAATTTTCGTATAGATATGTTTTGTTGCGATATCTTTCTTACAAGGGGGTCAGGTAAGAATATATAGACTATACATTGTATTCTGTCCAATTATGTACTTTACTTTTGACGTTTGCAAAGTTTTTGACACAAGGCTACGTTCCATTGGAGACTCACAACGACCACGTTCATAACCGCGATTTTTCCCGTTCAACTTGCTTGCTGGTGTTACAATCGTAAACCCAAGTGGAACGGTTATCCTACCCACCTCTTGACTAGAGGTGTGTAACTCCTGAGTGATTAACTCAAAAGATATATATCCGACGCGATGAGTGATTAGATCAGTATATAACGTGCGTTCAAAATGTGTCTTTATATCTTTAACTCTTTTGTTCATGACTGTTACACGCGATGAGGAGGAACGATTTACCCGCGCACTGCGCATGCGTACTAAGTGAACGAGGAAACCGAATATAATAGCAAGCCAAAATAAATCGTAACATTGTAGTTTTATGGTGTAATTGTGTTTTAATGTAATTAATTTTATTATATCTCTTCACTCTTTGTTTATATGTTTTGCGTTGCCACAGGTACGCGTGTCGGCTCTACTAGTATATCACTCACAGATAATTACTCATCTTGTATGCAATTGACACTGACACTATTCACTGTAAAGATAAAGAGTTAAAGATATAAAAGAGTGATATATATCATTGTATCAAAAAGATATATATCACTCTTTTCTTCTTGGTGACTGATTTTTCCCATGACTACTCTTGACATGGGTCGTTGTGAGCGTTGTGTGATCGAAAATGATGGCGTCATCAGTGACGTTTTCGCCACAACCACAACAACCGCGGTCGCCTTGTGGTACGGCTAACGGAGCATTTTGGGCATTGTGCTACTAGTGGAACGCACTGTAAATTATGTATATATGCTATTAATGTCATAACTGTCATCTTTCGTTGATTCAGACGACGTCATGTTGACGTTCTTTGAATCATCTAATGTATAGATGACAATCGTCTTAATGTCTGTTTTCAGATTTTAAAAGTCATAATCATGCTTTTATTTCACTTTAAAGTATAAAAGTTATATGGCTTACTTATTACGCAATAATGTATTTTTAGCTAATGATTAACTTGATTAAAATTTATTTACAAAGAAACTCGATTTTGGTATAAAATCGAATCGGTAACACTTTAGGGCATATAAATTTAGGGCACTAATTGAACAATGATATCCTGTCAAAAGTAGGAGTTTTTGGCGGGAACTGAAAGGGTACGTTGCGCTGTGCAGTTTTGTTTTCTAAAAATGTGTAAAAATACTCTAAAATGTACAATAGTTGTAGGGTGTTGATAGTTTTTGAGTAATAATTATGTGTTTTTGTGAGAAATGTGAACTGTAGAGTCAAATGTGGCCTTTCGAGTTTTCACAAGAACTCCGTTGAATTGCGTCGGTTGTAGCCTACAATACAACTACGCTACTATACGAAGATTTATACACCAGACTTGGCTGTATGGACTAAGAATCCTTTGCCTGCCTTTGTGGCGAATTCTATACTACTACTACTGTCAAAAGTAAGATAAATTATTGGACGGAGTAAAGTTTATATAAAAATACCAGAAGTGTATAAATTGTATTAAAGAGTAACACTGAATAAGAATTAATTTTCAGGCGTCATATGACAATGTCGCATATACTTGCAACCCAAGACACCAAGAAATTGTTTTAAAAGAAACCAACATTAAAAAAAACACAAACAACGATTTAGAGATAATAATATGAAAATTAGATTTTCCGGTTTTAGATGTAATACAGAAGTTACTATTTTTCATTCAAAATGGCGAAGATATGTTTGACTTTTAATGTAAGATTAGTATGGAATTGTAATTGACATCCATTATGAATGTCGCAAAGTATAGTCATTTTTAAGGTTAGGGCTTGGCAACAACTTCAAGATGTTGCAGGAAATCTTTTTTGTTAGAATCTTTTTGAATCCCATTTCAAATTCAAAAGTTTTTTGGACTGGAGGACACTTTTTTAAGATACATATATATATATATATATATATATAAATTTAATCTTTTTCCTGTTCTATGTACACCGCTTCGCAGCGTGTTATCGTTATAACATGTTACCAACATATCTAATTTAAAAAAAAAAACTATTTCTAATTTTGTATTTTGTATTGCTCCACTTATTTTTTACACCTTATATATAACACCTTAGATAAAAAACGAGCCAGTTTCCAATGGTAGTTTTTTTCTGAATTTATGGCTTGGAAATAATATATGCATTATCGACATAGCTCAATGTTATGTTCAATGTATACAATCAAATCAGGTTTTTTATGAAAAATGGTAACTTCACAACTAAATTTAAGATAATTGTTTTTTTATTAGGTTAAAATTGCTAGTTTTTTGGAATGAACTACCAAATTTTATTAGGGAAAAAGATAAATTTGCTGTTTGGCAGTAGTGTTGTGATGCTAGTTTGTAAAGTTGGGAAATATTTCTAATGGCATTATATTAGAATTTTTCGGAATGAAGTTCTTTGATGCGCCTTACAAGAATGAGCTGACATAGATCGTCACGTAAGGAAAAAGCGTCTTGTCCCTTCCAGAAGGAGACCTTTAGCGTATTTTTTATTATACGATTTCGAACTTTAACGCAATGAAATAAGATCTAAAATAATATGCATCAGTGTAACATACGGTGCTTTGAAATTAGATGGTCTTGTAATCGCCCTTATTCGGTAACATTCGGGCCCTATCGCCGCACACGTCACACGCTTTTATATAATTTACTATTTAATTTTTCAATAAATAAATATTTAAGCTGTTCCAAATTACACATTTTTTTATGTCTCTGTCTGTATATCATCTATATCATATAAAGACAAGCATGAAAGCAGACGTCGCTGACAGTTATGTCAAAATTGCGAATCCAGACGAAAGCAGATGAAGTCTTGAGTCGCTTACTAGCGTTCTCTTATGGTGTAGCATAAAAAATCGTTTTATATTAAATTAAACTCAGTACGCTATTTGATTCGTTTAAGATATAACGTCTTAACGTGCTATTCTCGCATAAAGTCTAGGTCGTTTCGGCTTTTGTAAGATGATAAAGTCTGTCAATTGATTTGACTTTCAATAGTATGCAGGTGAATTTTTCAAGTGAATCTTCAGGGCCAAATCCTTATATGTACGAAATGTGAATAACACTCAAAGGACCGCTCCCTTAGTTTGACGTTTACATTCCTTCACAGAAATTGATCTTTATACAGTGTGTTTGTGAGTGTTTCAACATCAATCGATTTGATTCCTGCTAAGGGTAATTGATTTTTCAAAAATCTTATGATCAATTTTCCATTACCATACCACATTAATTTTCGTCAAAATTGGCTCCGAGACTGTTCTTCGCTACTTCTTAGGCTGGTGTGCACCGACTTTCAACCGATGGTTAAAATAAAATAATCGCTAAAAATTTATGCAAAAACATTGATCATTTTATTTTAACCGTCGGTTAAATATTAATGGGCGTCCATTAATTACGTGAGGTTTTCTAGTGGTGGTAGGGGATCAAGCTAAATATTTCCAAATCTCGCTTGGGGGGGGGGGGAGGAAATATCACGTAATTTTATTCTAGCAGAAAATTTCTGTATAATCGTAACACGTTTACAACTAAAACATGTATATTGAAGAATCTCGCGTCAGATCAGGGGAGTGAGTTGAGGAAGAAAATCTCACGAAATCTCACCAAAGGGGTAGAGGGGATCGAAAATTCTCAAAAATGCCTCACGTAATTAATGGACGCCCCCTTATAGTGTAGGATTTGGCCCTGAAGGCCCACTTAATAAATCACCTGTATATTTTCATGATGTAATGCTGTTAGAAATATTAAGAAGGCAGGGTTCTAAACAATATCTGTGATCTGATGTGGATAATGTAATGTAGATTAAAATGTAATATGTTTGATGGTATGTTGATAGATTTGTCATTGGCTATGCTTACCAAAGTGCTACTTCCGAGTAAAAAAATTGTTTCGTACTCTACGGGAACTAATTTTCTGGGACAATAAGCATCCTTTGGTGCTATGTATTCCACGGGAACTAACTTTCTGGGATAATAAGCATCTTATGGTGCTATGTATTCCAGGAGACCTAATTTTCTGGGGTAATAAGTATCTTGTGGTGCTATCTACTCAACGAGATCTAACTTTCTGGGACAATAAGCATCTTATGCTGCTATGTATTCCACGGGAACTAACTTTCTGGGATAATAAGCATCTCATGGTGCTATGCAATCAACGGGAACTCACTTTCTGGGATAATAAGCATCTTATGGTGCTATGTATTCCACGGGGACTAACTTTCTGGGATAATAAGCATCTTATGGTGTTATGTATTCCACGGGAGCTAACTTTCTGGGATCATAAGCATCTTATGGTGCTATGCAATCCACAGGAACTCACTTTCTGGGATAATAAGCATCTTATGGTGCTATGCAATCAACGGGAACTCACTTTCTGGGATAATAAGCATCTTATGGTGTTATGTATTCCACGGGAGCTAACTTTCTGGGATCATAAGCATCTTTTGATGCTATGTATTCTAGAGAAACTAACTTTCTGGGATAGTAAGCATCTTATATTCCACGGGAACTAACTTTCTAAGGTAATAAGCATATCATGGTAATCTCCAGTTTGATTTGCACAAGTTCATAGCCTTGATAATATCTAAAATAAATAATCCTCAGATTGACACAATTATTGTATATTCCCAAGCTTATCAAGTTACGCTTGTATTGCACGTGGGGTCAATCTCAGACACCCAGACAATAAGTAAATAATAGAAAGTTTGTTTCAAAAATTTAACATGCCAGTAATAGAACCCGGAGCGCCTATATTGATGTAAGGCAGGTCTGCAAAGGCTCATCCCACTCAACCATAGACGTCGTTAAATATATCCCTGGTGGTTACAGTGTTTGAGTTGACTAAGCCTTTGCTGGCCGAGCTCGGGCATGGAATGTTTCGTAAACAAACTTTGCGGTTATTTACAATGGTCTGGGTGTTCGGAATTGGACCCAGACTGGTCTGTTGTATTTTACCCATAACACAGCGTAACTTGCTTAAATTAAGAACATACAATGTGTGTTTGTCTGCCAATAATATCCGGCACGAAGGACCATTTACAAAACTAGTGAACAGTAGCGGAATGACAAATCTATCGTATATACAAGGAGAAATGGAAATTGCTAAAAATCGTTTCGAATGTTTTCGAGTACAAAATTCTATTATAAATGAAAAAAAAATATTGAAAAAATACTATTAGATGTTAAGTGATTTTTCGATAGCAAATTAAATTTTAAATAAGATCGAAATAATATATGTGCAAACTTTAATTTGAATGATTTAACATTAAAAATAGTTGTATGGTGGTTGAGGTAACTTTGAGAAAAAATATCAAAATTTTCATTTCTCTGTCACTGTCCATCTTCCGTAAGGACGCTAAGATGGCGACGTTAAGTTTTTTAAAATTTTCTTTGATGCTTAATTGTATCATTTTTTTTGCAGTTATATTTTTACGATTATATACATAGTTATATGTAGCTAATTAAAATAAATTGCTTTTGGCTTTTAATTAGCAGGTAAAGTCTATGGATAAAATATACAATAATAACAGCATTAGAAATGACTTTTGTATGAATAATAACTGTGCAACTGTTTAGCATTTGTGTTCAGTCTGGTTACAATTTTGTTGATAAATACCGTTATCTGATGAAAGTTTGGCAGCTCACGCTCATGGAGTTTTGTATTTTTCCGGTAAATTATACTACAGAGAATGTCGTACTTCGTTGCTGGCTACCGCTCATTTAGTGAAGTGCCGCGCATAACGAAAAACCATGATTAATCAAAATAAGATAAATCGGAAAATATAAAAATTAACATTTAGGTTATTATACGTATTTTTTTTAATATATTTTGCATAATAATCTGCCATACAGCATAACCAAGTCACTATCGATTTCGAGTTATATTAGAATAATAATCGAATATATTAATTAATGATTTTACACTACCCAATCCCTACTGGAGAACAAATAAAATATTATTTACTGAAAAAATAAACGTTTTATGTATTAGTGTATTATAATAAATATTTTTATTAATTGATATATTTAAAAGATTCGAATTAAAAAAAAACCTTATGTTGTGATCAATAACTACTGTGAGCTGTCAAAATTATTATCCTAGATTTGACATTGCGTAATATATAAAAATAATATAATGCATATTTCCTAATTTATAATTTAATGAACTTTGTATTCGCAACAAAAAAACCTTGTTTTCTTATGTATTTAATAATGGTTATTTAAATGATCTCTATACCCGTGTCATTATGGACTTACTTGGTGCAATCTTTTGGTGTTGCCATATAATTTTATTTTTAATTGTTTACTACGTTGTTTTGAATATATTATTTTTAAAAATAATTAGTTTATAATTATTGTTGTCAATAGGTTTATGACGAAGCGTCACGTAAGTTTCTCAAGATGTTTTTAGCGCCATCTGTCTTAAACTTCGTGGTCTACAAGATGATGTTGACATAACTCTGAAATTGAAAGTTAGATGGTGCTAAGTTCCTGTTGTCAAACAAATTTTAATTGTCTTGCTCACTATACCCTGTCCTACGGTTTATTTTAAATTTGGCATTTGCACGCTCATCAAGTTGCACATTTTTTAATAGTAAATGTCGTATGTAACAATAGCCACGATCTCTCACAGCTCACATCTCTGTTACTCGAAGCTCACATCTCCTCTCCGCTTCGGTGGAAATAACCTGCCAGTTTCGCAGCACTCTCGTCTCCTCTCCTCTCTGCTTTGGTGGAAACCGGGCCTTGCAATCGTAAACCCAAGTGGAACGGCTATTCGACCGAAATGATCGAAAATGACGATGTTATTAGTGACGTTTTCGCCATGATCACAACGACCGCGTTCGCTTTGTGGAACTTAGTACATTTCTGTCACTGTCATCTAATGCATAGACTATATATTAGGGTGGTCGTTAAAAATTAAATTACTTGGGACGCCCCCTAAAAAGCTTCCTTTTAATGAAAAAACACTGGGATTTTTTTATAATTTTTTCAAGTCAAGACATCACGTGCCTCAAGACGATTCAAGTTAAAACTAAAAATATAAGAAAAATTGAAAGATAAGCTTGAATCACGAAGAATTTTAAACTTTTTCTCAAACTATAATTTGAAATTCATCACTGAGAATGATAATACGGAAGTTATTTAATTGTTAAAACTTTTCCAATCTTAATATAATTATTACTTCTAAGTATGAAGAAGTTTCCTTAAAAACATGATATTACCCAAAAATTAACTTGAATCGTCTTGAGGCACGTGTTGTTTTGACTTGAAAAAATTATTAAAAAAATCCCAGTGTTTTTTCATTAAAAGGAAGCTTTTTAGGGGGCGTCGCAAGAAATTTAACGTCCACCCTACTATATATACACTATCGTCATCATATCTAAATTTAATCGTTTTAAAATATAAATGTTTTACAAATAACACAGCATTTATTTAGAATTAAAAAGCATACTGTTGATTTTATATCACTTATACGCAACACAGTATTTTTAGCAAATGACGTGAGTGCGACAAATTAACAAAAAATATTGACAAATGAAAAATATCTCGATTTTTATGTAAAATCGAATTGGTAATGCTTTAGGGCATCACGAATTAACCAATGATCAACCTGTCAAAAAGGAGTTTTTGGCGGGAACTGAAAGGAGATGTTGTGCTTTGCAGTTTTATTTTCTAAAAATGTGTAAAATTACTCTAAAATGAACAATAGTTTTAGCGGTAGTTGAGTAGTAATTATGTGTTTTTGTGAGAAATGTGAACTGTCCAGTCAAATGTGGCCTTTTGAGTTGTCACAAGAACTCCGTTGGCTGGCTTTAGTTGATAACCTACAGTTCAGCTGAGCTATACATGGGCTTAAGAAAATGAAGAAACTATATTATAATGTAAGATCTGGCTTGAAGACCTAGCTGCCAAGCCATAAACCTAAATAATAACCTGTCAAGAATACAATAAACCGTGGACAGGGTACATAATATTGTATCAATACAATTTGAAAAGCGTTTATTGAAGATTTATTGTTACATATTATAATAGTGTGGAAGGAAAAGACATATTGTGCCGACCCCAATTTATCGGGATATGGTGAAAGAAAAGAGAGAGAGAGATTATAATAAACCAGTGCTTTGTCTCATTTATTAGTATATGAAATAGCATAATAATATTTTCATTTACTTGAGTTTAGAGCGTAAGTTTTCTGTAATTGTAAGATATTGTTCCTTGTGTATCACTTATTCATTTTAAAGGAAAAGTGACAAAATTGTGCATTATATTATTATAGAGAAAGTATATTAATGTTTTTTTTTGTTATGAAATTGTGGCTATTTAAGTTTATATATTATTATTGTAAAGTATGTAGCGGGATTTGTTAGTGTGTTTCAAGATGAAATTAATTATTTTGTTTATTGTCTTATAGTTGGGGCTTCATCTGTTTGAGTGTAAAAAATTTAGGCCATTTCACGAAAATATTGTTGCAAGTTACGCAGGACTCGAATTTAAATGCCGTTGGAATGACTATAGAATTTATAGAACTATACAGACACGTATAACACAGGTACAAATATAACTGGACCCAACCAGTACAAACTGCACGATTCAATAACATGCTCAAAGTCCGACACTATATCGCACATCGAATCTACGTCTTGCTCGTATCGTAATCCTCGCTTGACTGCCCCACCTCCCGTTCAGGCATTGTTTTATAGTAAACTACAACAATCGACTGCGTGTACTGAGTTTTTCCAAGAAAACGTAATATGCACACCTGGTTAATTATTCCTGCGAACAAAGTCGAAAACAATAACAATGGGCTATTATCAAATTTTAAACACAAAGTAAACAAAAGATTTCCGAATGCAAGAAGGGTGAGAAACCAAATGCGTATTTCTGTGTCGGTGGCTCACTGTTAAATGCGTTATTTAAGATGTGTCATTGTTAGTGACTAAATGTTGACAGATTATGTATTTTGACAGATTTTGACGCTTTAAATAAGACGCACTAAGGCCACAGCCTAAATCTTGAACACTAACGCAGATGAAGCTCCAGCATGACCGATTAATATTAGGAACTTTGATCTGAAAATTTCCTAAATCCTAATGTCAATGAAAGATGGCGACAGGTCGGTATTCTCTCGTATAACAACGTTTTTATAGGGTTTTTATGGACATTGGTACGTTAATTACATCGTATAGTGCTTCTAACTTATCTGTAATGGCAAAAAACGGAACAATAGCCGCCATTTTGAAATGTCATACTAATTAGGGCTGCCAGTTCCAAAATTTTATTTTTATTTTTTATTGACGTTTTTAACACCGTAAATAAGACGCATATGCCCACACTCAACAACTACATTATTCAAGAAGGAGCTTGAGTATTATAATATACTAATGGTTGCCTAGTGATCGATATTCGACCATAATTAATTTTGAAAGATTATAAGTTTGAACGTTATTAAGGTTCTGTTGTCAAAAACCATACTTCTATACTCACAGATTTCGTTAAGGCACTGCTACACTGCTGACTTTAATAATAAAGAAAAGAGTATATATGCGTGTGTGTGTCAAATACATGGTAACGTGTGTAATGTTTCTTTTATTGATTTAATGTGTATTTATGCATAATTCAAAAAATATTTCAATTCTGCACTCTTCAAATTACAAGTGTACGAAATTTCATACTCCTCCATCTGCGCAATTTTCGTAAAAAGGGGTGCAAAGTTTTTTCTTTGCGTAATTTTTTTTTAATGTAATATTTTAAGTAACAATACTCTGTAACATACATATTTAATGAAAATACACAGAAAATATTAGACAAACGTTGTACGCTTACCTCGCACAAAGGCGTGCTACAAGCACAACGACGCCATCTTTTTATCATCAGCACATCATCGACGATTAATATCGAAAACGTGAAAACAATAAAAAAGATAAAATACTTGGAAATATACAAAAATATAATAATAATAATTATTTATTTATTTACTTCCCATAAAAAGAAAAAGAAAATTATAGAGTACAAAAATTTGACAAACTTAATTAAAAATGGGAAGGACAGGAGCCCAAGCTAGGTAAAACCCTGTATGATGGTACTATTAATTAATATAATAATGACTAGCAACACCGGAGCACACAGCGACGCTTAATGTTGCAGATAAGTTTGAATCACTATATCCTCTTGTATGTGTTGTCCGCCGTACTTAGTCCTGTCGGAGTAATTATTTACTAATCTGTAAATCGGTTTAGGTAATTACTGAATAATAAATTCAAAATGTCAGATAATTAAAGCTGAATAATAAATATATGAATAAAAAAAATACGGTCAAATTCTATCAAATAGCGGAGCAGCCAGTTTCAGTTCCCTGATTTCTTGTGACTTCTTTTCAGGGGCAATGTTTCAGTTATGTACATGTAGGATTTAGGGACTTTTGTGTTATATTTTTCGCCTCCAAGGTTTTTTTTTCTAGGTAGATTTCGCATTCGCGAAATTCTTGTTCACTTATATTGTAATTAGTTAGGTTCTTTTTTGTATTTTTTAAATTGCTGATGATGTTCTTTTTTTAAATCTAGTCTGTATTTTAATTATTATTGTTTATGTCAGAGATATATGGGTTTTTCGCTACACAATTCGTATTTAGGGTGGATATGTGATACGTTTATGAAATGATTGTAATAATGAAAAAAAAAATCAATTAGACGCTTATTCGAGATTCGCGGAAACTAAGCATTTTGGTAAGTCTGTCTGTTAGGGCATCACTTGAAAACTATTGAACGGATATAACTCTATACAGAGCTAGTTTAATATATCCCGTATGAACACTTAGGATATTTCGCATCCCGACAAATGACTTTTTCCGTGTGATAGACGAATATTGTGATATATAACGCCTGTATAATGGGGAGTGTTCCGAGGAACTGTTTGATCTGGTGCCAACGCCTCACTTTTACACCGGCGGGATGTTCACCCTCATTTCCTTAAGCTCCCACGCTCAACTACGCAACGGTTCTCTAGATCATTTATTCCGTGTACAAAAATTATCTGAAAGGAACTTGCGCCGCGGTTCTCCCTTTGCCCTATGACATGGAGTTCTTTAAAAAGAGCGTTATAACATTTCTTAGAGGTCGGCAACGCGTTGGCGACACCCCTGGTGTTGCAAATGTCCATAGGCGACGGAGACTACTTGCCATCAGATGGGCCGTCTGCCTGTTTGCTGGCTTCCTCTGCCTCGCTGCCTCTATAATACTGGTTTAAACCAGTTTATACTGATTTTTGAGGCGCAGCGCGTCACCGCCCTGCCGCGCACTCTCCGCACTTCACATGTGGCATCACTAGCAGCTGGAAATGACTCGCACAAAAGCTATGTTCACGCCGCGAGGACGAGGTCCTTCTCGCAAACATTTCTTAATTCATAAAATGAAACTCGTATATCTCTGACATTATGGGCATTTGTATCGCCCGTTTTGTTGTATGGTTTGTGGTTATTATTATTCATTCATTTACTTAGTTATGTTGATTCTTATATTTGACGACTGCATTGTTTTGTTTTTGGTGGGTAGTTCTTAAAAAAATATATGAATTCGCAACGTTATTTTCATTTAAAGAATTCCAGGAAAATCGATACAATATGATCATCAATGTGTTGATACAAAATTTGTAGTAGCGACATTCTGAAATTTATAAAAAGTACTCAATTGATTTGGCTGTCAACTATTGAAGGTGTCGCTTCATCTGCGATAGTGTAACAGATATAGGCCGTTTCACGCATATATGGCGATGGGTTTAATGCATTAATTGAGATTCGACATTGTTGATGACGTTAATAATATTAACAGATAATGGGGCTATTAGTTTGCGTCTTTATTTCTTAACGCTTTAAATAAGACGCTTTCGGCCACAATCTAAATCTTTAACACTAACGCAGGTGCGGCCGCAGCATGATAGAATGACAGTGCTTGATTGCTCATTTATAATCTTTTGGATATATGAATGTATCCCAAAACAGTTATTTTTTATAGTTAGTTGAGAAAAGTTTAAATTAGATTATAAATCTTGCCATTTTGTAAATTGCTGTAAACTGTTTTGTAAGCAGGCCAGATATGACAACATCAAACTATTTGTTTTATATTTTATAATATACATATCATAAAAGTTATGTAATGTTAATATAAACAGAATCTCCAGATTGAGTTTTAGAAATGATGAATTTATTATGCTAGAAACAACGTGACACGCAGACCATCGTCATTATATAGGCACATTTTAGTCCTTGGCTCGTATCGTTACATGCCACATACAATTCCTTAAATGCCACTTCATTCGCGAGGTTGACTCAACCGGCTCAACGTTTGAGACATTATCTCAACCGTCTTAACATTTGAGACGTTATCTCAACCGTCTCAACGTTTGAGACGTTAACTTTTAGTCATCCAAATGTTGAGTACTTGACTGTCGTGCCATAATAAAATCCTAATTTTGCCATTGGTGTAAATATAACGAAGACTTCAACTGAAGTGAGTTTATTTTTAGAAATAAATTCACAGACTTGCATTGCGGTCAGTCGCCCAAGCAGCATTGTGAATGTTATTACAGCCTAATTGCGTCCGAACACAACGGACAGGACGCCTCTTCATTCCTGCAAGCTTCGCCCACTCAGGACTGCAATGCAGGATCGTGTATGGGCATTCCTATAGTCTAACGACAACAGTTTGTGATCGAAACTCATGGCCTGCTTGCTAAACGTAATTTAAGAAGTATAAGTTCTAAATTTAAGCCCGGCCAAGCCGTTGAATTGGTTCTAAGGAGATTGTGATTCTCGATATTAAAAATTTTATTCAATAAGCAAGTGTTTTATTTTTATTGTACAGTAGTAGCGCCGGTCTCTCCCGCGTGGTGATTGAGAAGCGTCATAATTCCAAAATAAAAGAACTTTTCTAAAATAAAAATAGCCTAAGTTACTCCTTATTACATCAGCTACCTGCCAATAAAAGTCCCGTAAAAATCGGTCCACCCATTTCAGAGATTAGCCGCAACAAACAGACAGACACAAAATTGTAAAAAATGTTATTTTGATGTATGTACCGTATATATATTCGTATGCATGTAGTAAAAAGCGGTTATTTCAATACAATCAGACACTCCAATTTTATTCATATGTTTAGATTAGGATATTCCCGCGACACAGCATTTAAAAAGGAATGTATGCTATCGTATTAGCGAAAACTTTGTCGAAATAAGCAATTTTTTTGCACCCGAATTACCAGAAACCGCTCCCGGGAAAATTCGGATTCCCGGGATAAAAAATATCTCACATTTTATTACATTAAATTTATAGTCCTTACATTAATATAATAGGAGACAGTGTTATTTGGGATGTCAACGATGTTGGTCTGAATTATTTTTTACTATACAACACTAATTAAGACCACAGGTTTCAAGGACCTACACGTAAAAAAAATACTGAATAAATACAAATAAAAACACCAGATTAAAATTAATAACATTTATTTCAGCTCAATCAGAATCTCTACTATATTCAATACAATTAGATTTACACTTATGAAATATACTAAGTAACTCTGAAGTGGGTTCAATGGCTTCCTTCACCGCCCAAGACTTTAACGTCTCAGCCAAATTACTCGTCTTTATATTAACCTTCAAATTAAACGGCTTGTTCAATATATCGCGATCGTAAAACATTTTTGATGAGTTTATATTCAACTCGGTCAATAAGGGTGGGTTTGGACCTAATATATTATCTACATAATTTATATTGTAGTCTTTATTTGTATAGTCTATGCCGTTTTTCGTGATCAACGGTGTTGGATTGTAGGCAGGTGGTGTTGCCAGGTTATTCGCCTCGGTTGTCCAAACATCGCTCGATATTCGTAAAAGCGAATGGATATCGCAGCCATACAGCATTGCATATTCGTAACTTCGGTATCCAAGAGCTGGAAGTAGTAGATAATTTTAATGAGTTACTTGGAAAGCGAGATTTATCTGATGTTGGAGAATGTAATAGCGTTTGGCATATTATTGAGAAATGCCACAATGTTTTGGAAACTTAAGCCCTATAAAGATTTCCAAAAAATAGTTAAATAATTCCTATATTCTCAGATCCCTATAGTAGAATTATTTTCTCCGTGCAGTTTGGGTCATAAATAATCGAAGCAGTGAAGCGAGTATTTCGCTCTCTCTTCCACTTACGGGGGACTTAAGGGCAGGCATAGTGATATGCATTATTGTTGTCGATAAGCGTTATCGATATTGTATTTAGTTTTGTCATTTTGTGGGTTAGTTATAAAAATGAATTAAAAAAATAGATAAAAAACGTATTTGTTAAAATAAGAATAATAATGATTTAAAATAAATTCTTAATTAGTTATCTATGTATTAAAAAACTATAAGTACAACAGTTTAGAATGTAACAAGTTATATTAAAAATTAGTTGTCCCGGCAGGCGTTGTCTTGCTCTGAAGAAAGCCGATTGCAGCGTCACCTACCGAGCCAATGTAAATCTAAACTATTCTCAAGTCTACTCGAACACACAAAAAAATTCATCGAAATCGGTCCAGTCGTTTAGGAGGAGTTCAGTCACATATACACGCACAGAAGATTTTTTTTTAATTGTACAGAAATTTGACCTCCTACAATTTTATTATATATTATATATATATATATATATATATATATATATATATATATATATATATATATATATAGAAGATATAGATATATTTTATCCGTGCAGGAACGGAGAAAGAATACAATTTCCTGCGGCCCGGCGGCCTGTCGTAAGAGGCGACAAAACAACCCACAGCCAGGTGGTAGGGCATTTGCCCGACTGGATGGCTACCACCCCTGGTCTAGAATATGTCGCCATAACAACCTTGTGTTGTGTTCCGGCATTAGTGACCAGTTCCAGTCTCCCTAAAGAGAGCAGCAGCGCATTCGTAGCACCTTTGGTGTTGCAAATGTCCATAGGCGATGGTAACCGCTGTCCATCAAGTGGGCCGTCTGCCTGTCTGCTGATCTCCTGCAATAAAAAAAAAATATAGATAAATATAAATACTTATGACTAAGTTTAAAATTAACAGCAAAAAAGATAATAATGATTTTTATAAGAATGATGATATTTCTTTGATAAGAATGCTGCCCTAGCCGGGCTGAGGCCGAGTTTGATTTATGACCCAAGCTGCACGGAGAAAATAATTCTACTATAGTTCCATTAACAGTTCTGGCCAAAAGCGCAGTGACTTTTGTCCTTCCTACAAAAGTCCTACACTGACCAGGTGTTCTATCCTTGGGTGAATTTTTATATGATATAAATAGAGAACAGCTGCTGACGCTGTATAAAGCACTAATACTGTAATTTATGTCATGTATAAATTGCGGGTAGTTTGTATTTTATGGCTCAGCTAAATACCAACTCGAAGCACTAGAATCGATTGAACAGATAGCCAGGAGTTGATAGCCAACAACCAGGTATTAAATGACTCCCCCAGGGGGTGCCGCCCTGGACTCTACTCCGTCCAGGAAGCGGTACGAGGGGACGCGTCCCCGGGGCCCCGAGCCGCCACTGTCACATCCCCCTTTCACTCCGTGACAGTGGTGTCCCACCTCTCCGCCTCCAAATCCCAATGCCTTCCCTTCCTTCCCAAACCTCCTCCCCAAACACCCATCCCTTCCGTTGCGACCGCCAGCGTCGAGATTTTCTCCGCTGGCCGTCGAGGACGGCGGTGGTGATGTCCACCCCACCACCGCCGGCCTGACCGGCGACCTACCCTCCCCCGCTCCGTCCGCCGACGCTGCTGTGTGCGCGAGGCGGCGGGGAAAGGGGAGGAAGGAGAGGGGGGAGGGGTGTTGGCGCAGGAGCAATCCTTCGCAGCCTCCCCCTCCCCCCTATCGCGAGGCCCCCCCGCCGCTGACGCTGCTGAGTGCACGAGGCGGCGGGGGGGGCGGGGTGGAAGGAGAGGGGGGAGGGGTGTTGGCGCAGGAGCAATCCTTCGCAGCCTCCCCCTCCCGGCGGCAGCGGGCGTCGAGGTCTGGGGGATCCACATAGACCTCCGCCCGCACTAATGCCGCGAGAGGCAGCCGCGCGTCCCTCTCAGGGCCGGGGAAACGTCATTCCCCGGCCCGCACACAGGAGAGGCCGCCTCTGTTTACGAGGCGGCCGGCCGCTGCCGGGGTTAAGCTCACGCATGTACCGCGACCCCGGCGCTAGGCGGAAGGAAGGCTCCCATGGGGTTTTAGTGGGTATACCGGCAGCCGGTCGTATTGAACCGGCGTCGGGGAGCCCCACACACCGGCCGCGCATGATCCCCCGCGCGGCTGACGGTGCGGCAACGCATTTCCCCATGTAAAAAAAAAAAAAAGGTATTAAATGACAGAATACAACGTCTCCAACAACGACGCAGGGTTGCCAGCTTGTCGGTTTTCTATCGTATACATTTTGGAGCACTCTCCACAGCTCCAATGCACACTTGCATTGAAACTTTTCAATGTTATCCCGTCACCGTACAACCAGACACACTACAAGTGGACATACCACCTATACGAACAAAGCTCTTTGAGTCCACATTTATTATGCGCACTGCAACGGAGTGGACACACTGCCGTAGTATGTTTTTCCCGAAACCTACAATCTGGATGTCTTAAAGTTCGGTGTGAATAGGTACCTTCTATCGGATCACAAATCTCAGCGTAATCAGTGTACATATGGAAAAGAATGGTTTTTTTCAGAAATCAGAAAATGAAAACTAATGGGCCAAAGTGTGTTAAATTTTTCAAATGGCAACTATTCCGCAACGAACTTAAAAAAGAATCACGTAAATCGGATCATAAATCTCAGAGAAATCGGTGTACATACATAAAAAAACCGATCAAGTTGAGAACCTCCTTTTGGACGTCGGTTAAAAATGGACTGTAATAACAATAAATTTATTGAAGTTATACTTCTTTAGGCGCGTTATGAAAAAATGAAATGAAATTATTATGATGCGCGCGCACATTGTCACGAAAAAAACCTACACCATGAAGTTAGCTATAGTCAACCGACACCCTGAAGTTAGCTATAGTCAACCGACACCTTGAAGTTAACTATAGTCAACCGACATCTTGAAGTTAGCTATAGTCAACATTTTAGTTTTTCTATTGTTAGTGTCGTTTTCTCTACAAACAATAAGGCAAAAGATAAAAATTTTGAAAAGATTTTTATCTTGATACGCCAAAGAGGTATAACTTCTAACGCGTGTACATAAGTACACACACACACACACACAATTCTTTTACAACTAAATACTAATTGCGGCAGATTAGTGGCTTATTTATCTCATTACCTTCTACACAAGCTTTGAGGGCGGCATTGGCTGTTGTGGAGCAAGAAAGCAAGACAGGCTCTCCGGGACATGTCACAAAGTATTGCACCATACCCTTCGACGTTGTACTGGATATCTGCACGCTAATATAGACTAAATCATCCAGCATCAATGTTTCTAACTGCAATAGAAAGAAAGAAACACAAGATTTTATTTGAAGAAATAGCGACTTTGCCGGCCTACCTCACTGCAACGCAGAGGCTCTGGGTTCAATTCCTGGTATAGTAAATTTCGGAAACGTATTTTCTCCGTTATTTACAATGGTCTGGGTGTCTGGGATCGGCCCCAGAGTGGTCCGTTGACTCCGTTGTATATTACCCATAACACAAGCGTAACTTGCTTAATTTGGAAATATAAGATGAGTGTGTTTGTCTGCCGATTAATATTATCATGTGCAGCTGCGTCAGCGTGCCTTTTTCTCCATGCACAAACAAATTCAAATTAAAATGTTTTTATTCAAAATAAGTTCCACTGTTGAACACTTTTTGAAGGTCATACATATAGGTTAAAATTTAATTTTACTTCCTAGTCTATGTACACCGCTACGCAACGCGTTGTTGCTGTTAAGGAGAAGAAGCGGCAAGAAACCCGCAGCAACACGACTAGCTAGAAATTGTTTTTCTTTATATTTCTTATTCTATCTCGAGTTCGTGTTATATATATATATATATATGTCGCAGAACGGCCTCGTTTTCACGACATCTTTAGTTATTGCAGGTTTAGTGGGCGTCATCAGGATAAAATGCGAGCATAAAACACAATAGCCACGGTTTATACACTTTTAATTTAGATTTGATCAACATTATGACATAGTTTAAACCGAGCAGCGGGTTCAGGGCACCCGCTTATACTTCCAACATCAATACTTTCTTTAAAATACTCCATGGTCCAACTCGACGTATTGCCATCAACCAAATGTGCCACAAAAACTCCTCCGTCTACCGAAGTAGATACTACCAAAGTATAGTGAGCGCGTCTGACCCCGCTCTAGACATGCTCTGCTCTTATTGGTTAGAACGATCTTTAAGTTATAGAAACATTTAATAAATCAAATTAAATTAAATTAAGAATTTTAGAAGTAATTAAAATGTAAACAAATGCTATTGTGCGTTATACATCCAGTCAACAATACGTCCAATTAAAGCTTCCCTCCGACATATATATACATATATATATACAAAAGTATGTTACAGAATGACTTTTGCTGGATTAATGGAGTTGTAGCAACCAGTGCATATTCAATAAGACAGAGACAATCTAAATATAGAAAAAATATTATTATAGTTGTAATAAAGACATACACACATAACATACTATTTTTTTTTGCTGCAATAGAAAAAGAACGTGTTATTGTTTATTCTCTTTTTTTTAATCATTTTAGGTAGACGTATTGTGTGATATTTATATATCCTACTAGAGTTTACCCCGCGGCTGCGTCGCGGGTTAACCTCTAGTGCATGTCTCTTGTTTATAGAGCAAGTGCTACAGGTTATATTATATTACATTTTTATGTATTTGCGCACAGAAGATTCACTTCATTTTATATCGCTAATTATATATACCATCCCCCGTCTATCTGTCAACAAAATAAATTACAAAACTTGACCAAAAAGGCCAAAATGGTCTAAATGACCAAAAGGTCAAAATGACCAAAAAGGCCAAAATTACCAAATAAACCAAAATGACCAAAAAGGCCAAAATGAAAATTATCCCTTGTCCATCCTCAGTATTTTATTTACAAACGTACCGAATTTCAGCAAAATCGGTCCAGTAGTTTTTCCGTAAAAGCATAACAAACAAACAGAGAAATAACATGTTATCCCGGAAACTATCCCATTTTTCGGGATAAAAAGTATCCTATGTTCATCCTCGGTATCGAAAAAATATATATACTGAGTTTCAGCCAAATCGGTCCAGTAGTTTTTACGTGAAAACGGAACACACAGACAGAGCTACTTTCGCATTTATAATATTAATAGGGATTATATGTGTATTTAATTAGCACACCACCGTCATACACTTACGAATTTCCTGTTCATAAAATCCATAGCATGGGTTGTCTGGAAGAGATAGCTGTAAAGCGATGAGGCCGCTCCTACTTTTACTGTTTAATGTGACCACTGTAAATTATTTATTTTATGTGTATGTGGTGAACAATAAAGTGTTTTATATTCTATTCTAAAGATATTCACGACTGAAGGGGACTTTTTTATTGCTGAAGCCTAGCAGATAGACTGAAGACACACCTGTAATGGCATGCGGTTATCGTCGCCTATAGACATTAGCAATACCAGAGGTGCTGCTCATGTACTGTTTGCCTTGAAGGTGAAACTGGAATCTGGTCACTAATACCTGAACACAACTCAAGGCTGTTATAGCAGCATACTCTAAATCAGGGATAGTAGCCATCAAGACGGGCAATTACCCTACTTCTGGCTGTGGGTTGTTTTATCGCCTCTTACAACAAGCCGCCTGGCCGCAGATATCATCAATAATTAAAATATAATCATTAAATGCAATAGTTCTTTTATTGTGGACAAATTATTTACACAGAAAAATGTATACTGTTATCAAGATAGAACACTGACATCAATGTTCCAAACAGGATAGTAACTAAGCAAGTGTATTCTGTCATAGACATACATACATATTGTGGGCTTCAAGTCAGAGAGGTGTATAAAAAAAATGGGTTTTTTTTAAAATTTCGTCTGTCATTTATATTTTTATCAATACACCACCTCGGTTTTTTTCTTAATAGTAGGTTAATTAAAAAAGAGCATTTCATGTAATCAAGGAAGTACTTTTGCAAATTTTCAGTTATAGAGATACATTGAAAAAAATTTTTGTATCCCCTGAAAAGTTGATTTCTGCTTATACGCCCTTCTGGCTTGAAACCTGCGATATTATCACGCCTTTTTCCCGTGGGGGTAGGCAGAGCCTATAGGTCTCCACTTGCGACGATCCTGACATACAACTTTCACTTCATCTACTTTCATTAACCTCTTCATACATGTACATTTATTTGATATGCTTTTTAACTGACCTCGTTTTAACACTTCTGTTATTTGATTGTGGTGTGTACGTCGTGATCTACCGTTACCAGCTCTACCATTCACAATACTGTCATACACTTTTTCGTGATTCTATTTTCATCCATCCTCTTTACATACCCAAACCGCCCTTAACATTCCTTTTCCAACTCTTGTTATTACATCTTCTTTCAAACCACCACATTCCCTTATTACACTATTCCATATCATATCATACATAGACAGTCATAGACATGGTAAACATGAAGCTTTTCTGTCTTCACAACCATAATTCTCGACAAAGTTAATCCTACTTCCTATCTAATGTGTAGTTTCATTTAATCTTACACATTTAACATAGTACATTTTGAGATATTGTTTGTTGCATTATCAGCAAACCTTTGTTGCATTTAGAGCATACAGTTTAGGATGGATCCCAGGATTCCCAGGGGTGACAAACTGTTCCACACAATGGCAGTGTGCAACAGGAAGGTGGAAGAAAATCTTACTTACCACTGGTACTTTATTCTTCAGTTTGCTCATTAAAACATTTTCAATCCTATCCGAAAGGTTGTTGATAATCTCAGCGACTGGTTCATCCGAGTATGATTGTAGGAGTTTGAAGACATGCCAAGTTCGGTCTTGTATTGCCACAACTGTAACGGATAGTATGCCAGTATTAGCATCACCACAGTCCTCCCTCTATTCTCTATTTCAAGTAGGCATGTCATAGAGCTCCATAACCATAAACAAAACAAAAATAAGTCTGAAATAAAAGTCTGATATAATAATCTATCCAAAATAAATTATATCCATCCGAAATGTTAGCCTGATCAAAAATAAAGAATTCAAATGACTTTGAATAGAGGTGGTGGTTTTAGTATTATTCTGGGCCTGCCACATCTGGGATAATGTTAATGCTAGTGACTGTATCCAAATGAGACTTACACATAGCTTAAAAACGAATGTTGTTAATGATTAATTAACATGATAATACAGGAGTATTTTGTAAATGTTTAATTTGCTTAACAATGTCCCATCGCAAATAAGCATTAACTACATCTGACACAGTCACTAACAGTAACCCCAGCTGTAGCAGCATTAGATAAATGTAACTGTTAAACTGACACTGGCAGGTTCGGCCTCACCCTGCAGACTAAATTGCCATAAATTATTTTGTAATTTTTGTTGTACTTCTGTTTTATAATTCCTACAAATACTAATATTTGTAATTGAAATTATCAGATAATTTGTAGAGATGTGCCGATCATGACTTTGGCTGACTAGCCAATTAGTAGTTTCTAAGAAGCTGATTCGTTTGCTAAGCCAATTGTCTCATATATGGATTACAACATATTAGTATAGTTTATAAACTACAAAGTAAGCAGCCATATAGTTCACTGAATAGTCACTGACTACAATAGTGACCGGTTAGTTGGCACATCTCTAATAATTTGAAATTACATATCAGTAATTGTAACTGAAACTGGTATAATATTACTCATATATTTGTATCCATATTCATGCCACATCCTTAACATCTCTATAATACTACTATCTACTGTTACAATAACTATATATCCATATTAGTTGTCTCAAAGTACTAAATATATAAAGCACCATCTGTTCTTGTAAGTTTTGGACAAGAAAAAGTGATAGAAGTACAATACTTACGCTTTAACTGCAACTTGGATATAATCTCATCTACCTCTTCCAAAGTCATTTTTGCACTGACTTCAGTGCACAAAACCCACGCTAGGTTCTCCGGTGTCATTTGCAAGCGATTTTTATAAAGCACTTTGGAAACATCTCGCCAACTAAGACCAAATTCTGGTAGCACTGCCACAAGACACATGTCTTGCGGCATTTTAGATATTAACTTGTGAAGTTCTATTATTTCTGGAAAAATTACATAAAATACCTTTAACTTGATGTCTACGTGTACATAATTAATTTTTTCATATTATAAGTTTCTTGTCTCACAGCCAAACACATTGCAAAACGGCAGTAAGATAGTGTAGTTCGCGTCAGATCTCCAATCCCGGTCCGCCGCGATCCTTCCACCAGGGCTTCATATCACCGGTCGCCCGTCATCAATTAATCCATTGGTGCCGCTCTTTAGCAGGCATCATTATATTCAACTCCTCGCATGGCAACAGTCCATCTGAGGTAAAGCCGTCTAGAGAGCACCCTTGGATAGATTGCTCCCAGGCTCGAGCGCCTTCGACTCGCGAACCACAAAAAGCCACCAAGCGTCTAGTTCATCTACCATACATCAATATAAATCATGTTGACATTTGGGAATTTATTAGCGATTTTTCTCGTTATAGTTTTAAATCAAAATCTTCAAATAATTCTATTTTGAACAAGATGTGAACGTCATTTTATATGTAAAAAGACCATATTTTTCACTTACTTCTTTTCATAATATCCATGTTGGCTTTCCAAAGATTTTTTGTATCTTTAATTATTCTAATTTACTCTTTCATTTAAATTAAATCTTTCTAATTAAATCTTTCATCTAAGATGAAAGTAATTAAAATAATCACCAGCAGAAATTGTATTACTTTTGTTGTTAAATTTAACAGAAACAATAAAAACTCTCATAAGAGAGTAATTTATTCCTTGAATAAAAATGAATTGTTTGCCATCCGTTAATTTTGAAAATGTATTTTTTTTAAGTAGAATTCGCCACACAGGCAGGCAAAGGAATCTTAGTCCATACAGCCTAGTCCGATGTATAAATCTTTGTATGGGTCATTCTATTCTACAGCAAAAAAACTGTGCGTTGCAAAAAAAAAATGGAAGCAATTTGGTTTTCGCTTTAATTTTTGGATCCTAAACTAGAATTCGAGCTATACTTCAATTAATTGTGACAAATAAAACCGAATAATAAAAGGAAGCCCATGAAAATTTTGATTCTTTGTGCTAATATCACGTCCTGTTATCTGTGTTTTTAGTATGTTGCTGCTTTGTGATGACATAAAAAATAGTATTCGCTGATTTCAAAGACTGACTTATGTTTTAAATGTATTCCGATAGAGTCTAAATAACGTTACTTCAAGAAAATTAAATTCAGTAAACTGCACAATAAGATATACTTGATTCTACCCGCGTAACAAAAAAATCATCATATCGGTTACCAACGGTAGATTTGGAAAAAAAACTAGTAATACTATTTCTAGTCTGATCAATTTTGTAAAATTGTAACACTAATTCATCAGATTCTCGTATTCCGGCATCAAGGAAAGAACACGTTACTCTCTTTTTCTTGAATTCTAATTTGATTGTGCTATTTTTAGCTTGTAAAAGTTCACGCATCACATCGGTTCTACCCGTGCTAAGGTAAGATTATTATTTATAAGCCTAAAACCACTTTAGACGTATATGTTTTCATATCAACTATCCGTTACAAGTGCAATATTAAGCTTGAACTTGAATATTAAAAAAACATGGCCGCTAAATATAAGAACAGTCACTTTTGTGATCATCACTACTGTTAAAAGCACGATAACAGAAGTGACAAATGATCACCGTAATGACGAATTATGAGGTTTTTCTTATAATTAAAATTAATTATTGACAAGTAACCTGAGTAGGTTGTCTGAATTGTTGTTTTGTTAAAGTTTAACAGAATGGTCGTTGAAATTATGATTTTTGTTTATTCCTTCATTAAAGATTACACAAAAATTTACATACATACATACATAACTTCACGCCAGGTCCCTTGCGGGGTAGGCACGAACAACAGAGCGCCATTTAGGCTTATTCTTACACACCTCACTTGCTTCTTTGACATTCATAGTTCTTGTCATGCACGCTCGTCTGTTCTTAAGGCTCCTGATATCACCTTCTGCTAGTACACGATCAATTTGATCATGGAAGGTGTGTCGTCGCCTTCCGCGACTTCTGCATCCATCCACTTTTGCATTGTATATCTGTTTAGTCATTCTTTCATCATACATTCTTTCCACATGCCCGAACCACCGGAGCATTCCTTTCCTTACCTTCACCCCGACACTCTCTTTCAGACCAACTCTCTTTCTTACTTCGGTATTACGAACGCGGTCCGCGAGCGTCACTCCGCAGATTTTGCGCAGTGCTCGCATCTCGACCGCGTTTACTCTACTTTCGTGCTCTCTATTCCATACCCAACTCTCGCTTCCATACGTGAGCGTAGGTACCAGCACCGCGTTGTGTATGGCAAGCTGGGCCTTCTGGCTGAGGTTCTTAGCGCCTAGAAGTTTACCTAACGCTCCATTCACACTATTCCCCAAATTCACTCTTCTTTCTATATCAGCGGTGTACCTTCCATCCCTGCTAAAAGCACATCCGAGATATACAAACTCATTCACTTGTTCCAGCATAACATCGTCGACCATTATCCTTGCGTTCGTTCTGGTTGTTTCTCTTTCAAACACCATCACCTTTGTTTTCTTCGCATTCAAACGTAAGCCTCTCGCCTGACAGTCATCTTTCATCGTTGTGACTAGTGTTTGCAGTTCTGATGGCAATTCGGCTAAAAGCACGGCATCATCTGCATAAAGCAAGCTGCTAACAACTAGATCACCCATCCGCACCCCAACATCCATCAATCTTAATCTCTGGAGACAATTGTCTAGATATAGGTCCAAATGCTTCTTTTGCGCTTTCCACTATACTTTCTTTCATACTATCCCAGTCATTATCCACATCTAAGTCGGAGAAGTCCGCTTTTGCAAGCCTTTCTTCGACTAGGCGCGCATACATACTCCTTATACTAACATCTTCCAATTTTTCACATTTTATTCTTTCAAGCTCCCCGAAATTGGTACGCTCTCGCCAGTGCCTCCACTTCTTGAAAAGGCCCACAAACCGGCTTATCACCAGGTAGTGGTCCGTTCCAAGAGTGGGGCCTCTGTAGGCTCTTGTATCCATTATTATGTTTCGGAGGCGACTATCTATTAAAATCAGATCAATCATACTTTTCTGTTCATTCATTCTCCATGTATACGTGTCGATATCCTTATGATGGAATAAGGTGTTCGACACAAGCAAGTTTCTTTCCATGCATACGTCTATGATTAGCTTACCAGCATCGTTCGCTCTCTTGTCGCCATAGGGTCCAAGGACAGCCTCAAAGCCGTCTCGTTTGGTCCCCACCCAGCCATTAAGATCACCACACATAATTAGTCTTTCGTTCCCTTCAGTCAGATCCAGAATTTCTCTCACAGACTCCCAAAACTTCTCGAGTTCTTGGGGATCCGCTGAGCTTACGGGAGCATAAGCTGCGACCAGAAAAACTCGCGTGATCCCCAGTTTTAGACGGTCCCAAAGAAGTCTCGGGTTCACCAGACAATAGTCTTTCACTCCAGACACAAAGCGGGATGAGAGTACGACGCCTACCCCTCCACTTGCACGCTTGTCCAGGTCCACGCCGGACCACAGAGCAAGCATGCCATCGGGGAGGTCATCGACGTCACATCCCTTCCGCTTTGTCTCTGTCAGACATAAGGCATCCAGGCTTCTCTCATTCATTATATCAATCATTTCGTCCATCTTATCTTTCATTCCACCTCTCACATTCCACGTGCCTATACGACACTCTGCTCCTCTCGACCCGCCAGGTTTGGCGCTGCGTGAAGGGTGGCGGCCCCCTTCGCCGTATGCGCGAGAGTCCACACCGACGGGGGCGCATCGGTGAGCGTCGCCTGCGGGGGACGCCCTATCATGCTCTGCAGTCAGGTGAATTTCGGTCAGAATTGTGGCCCTCTGGGCCAACGGGGATCGCGACGAGCACGCTTCTGACATGACCCCCTAACAAAAATTTAAATTTTCTAATACATGTTATTTGTTTTTCTTAGTAACAACATGGCACCTCGTACACGAAATAAGAATAATGAAAAAAGAATGGACTTGAAAAGTCTTCAAAAGCGTAGAGAACAAGTAAAATTGGCCATGAGAAAACATCGCGAGAGATTATCAGAATATCAGCTAGAAGAAAGAAGAAGAAAAGATAGAGAACGTTATAAACAGAAAAAAGAGCAAGGTCAGATAAAAAGCATTAGTGAGCTGACACCTCGAGCTCAGAAAACTATACGAATGCAGTGGAAGGAGAGGTCGAAGAGATATCGAGAAAATAAAAAAGCAATAGAACGAATTCACGAGCAGACTAGACGATTTATTGAAAATGAATCTCCTCCGGATAGTCCTGTAGCTTCCTGCTCTCGGTCAAGAGCAGAGTCCGGTAAGAAAATGGGAGAACGAAACAGGAGATATCTAAAATTCGAAAATGCATTACTAAAACAAAAACTGCATGTTATGGAAAATAAAATGAAAAAATACAAATCGCGTTATAACAGAGCTATACTTGAGAAAGATAAAACTGTTGTTAGCACTATGAACCTTAGCAAAAATAAGCGCAGAATAAATGCCATGAAAGAACAGATTAAAGAGTTTTTGGAAAAAGATGAATGTAGCAGATTAACGGCTGGAACTAAAGAAACTATAACGAGGAATAAAGTGAAAAAGCAAATACGGTTACTAGGTGATTCGTTACTTAATTTGTATGCAAAATTTAAAACTACAGTAAATAATAAGATTTCATATTCACTATTTTGTCGATATCGTCCTTTTTGGATCATATCACCAGCTGTCAAACAACGTGATACATGTCTATGTATCCATCACACAAATATGGAACTCGTAATAACAGCGTTGAAAACGGCGAAAATAATTAATGAAGGTACCCCCGTAGCTCTTGTGAAAACTATCTGTTGTGAAGGAAAGTTAAAAGAAGAATGTTTGATACGGAAATGTAAGAAGTGTAAAAACAGAAAAGTACAATTTAATGACATTAATATTGCAAATCCAATCCCCTATTTTCGATGGATTACGAAAAAATTTCCAGTCTCTATTAGAGGAACTAATAAATTAACTCAGAAAACTATTAAGGAGAAAGTTTTCAGTTCTAAACAAGAATTGGTCAACCATATGCTCTCAAAACTACCGGATTTTATGGTACATTTAAATAATATATATCACCAATACCAGGCCTTAAACTATATAAAGAGGCAGGTTGATGAAGAGACTGCCTTACTGCACATAGACTTTGCAGAAAATTATATTTGTAAATATGCAGAAGAGGTGCAAGCCGTTCATTTTGGGACATCTAAACCTCAGATATCGCTTCACACAGCAGTGCTGTATCATTTTGGACAGTTTGACTCCCAAATATCTCCATTTTGCACAATTTCCGAAAATCTCCGACATGACCCTGTGTTCATTTGCAATCATTTGCTTCCAGTAATTAAAATAATTAAAGAATTACATCCTAACTTAAAGACAATGCATTTCGTGAGTGACGGGCCGTCTTCGCAATACAGAAATAAATCAATGTTTTTTCTGATGGCTAATTTCCTCGCAGTAAATCTGGACGTGCAAAATCTGATTTGGCATTTTAGTGAAGCTGGACACGGTAAAGGGGCACCTGATGGAATCGGCGCAACAGTAAAACGAACAGCAGACCAATCGGTAGCTCAGGGCCATGATGTAGCAAATTATGAACAACTTATCCAGTGTTTAACTGATAATTGCAAAGGTATAAAAATTATACCTGTAGATGAAAATAATGTTGAGACTATAGAAAATTTGTTGTCTAGAAGTTTGACAAAGACTTTCAAAGGAACGCTTAATATTCATCAAATAACTTGGAATAAAGGTAGCCCGGGAATTTTACATGCTCGAAAGCTGAGTTGCACTGATTGTGATCCACATAAAATTTGTCGACATTACGAAATAGGAGTCATTAATACTGAGCCTGCTGGAATCAGCCTTATGAATAGCAAAGCACTTATTTTTACGCCTCCACGTAATTGTTTAACACCTGTATTATCATATACTTACGAAGATATAGGTTCGCCAGGATTTGGTTCTTCTTATAGTGCCGAATCTTCAGTATATGTCGGTAATTCTGACCAAGAACTTGAATCCAGCGAAGAGATTGAATGGCTGAAAATTGATTCTCCTAGACCTGAATCTTCAAAGCAAATCATTAATTTTGATCAGGAAAATACGCCTATGGTGTCGGTTTTGGCGAACCGCAGTTCTAACTTCTATTATAAGCCCAATTCTGGATTTTCCTCACATGACAGTGATTACGAAGAAATCGAAAAGAATAAATTCATTAGTAAAGTGTTCGCTAATAGTTCGAATTTCACAAAAAAGCAATATTTTGACTTATAAATCAACGAAGCTCCCCTGAAGAAATATATTTTTATTATTGTCAGCCAATAATTTTCCAATGCTGGACGTGGGCCACCCCAAGTTTACGTCACATATACTGGTGCTCCGGTGCTTTTCTCAACAAGCTCATATCGGCAACTTTGCGCAGGTCGTCGGTGCAGCTCTCCATAGCCCGCTGAGTAACGTTAAACTTATGGATCAGTCTCACTGTTAGTGTCCACGTCTCTAAATCATGTCATGATGGGATTTACTGGAATCCTACAGATTTCCCTCTCCAAGTTGCGCCTGCTTAGCTGAATTATCTGTCGAAGACAAGACAGACGTATTTTTAAACAACTTCGAAAGTGATACCATTGACGAATATTGGCCTAAAAACGGCATGATCCCTGAGCATGACTTTTGTATTACTCAGATTGATGCCAAGGTCCACCCATTGGGATAATGCATTAAGGCTCTCAGCATGTCGGTCAGCTCAAGCAGTCACCGCAAAATTGGAGCTCAGCTCGACATCAATGTTGATTTCCGGTCCATTCCAATCCAGATGAACAGTTACGGGGATATAACGTCCCCTTGTCTAACCCTGCGACTCAGGTGGATGGCTTATATCTTCCAATCCTAGAGAGAGCTAGAATGTCATAGTTGCGGCCTTCTACAGGCATTACAGCACCTCAACGTATTACAACTCCAAAACAGCTCAGATATCAATGGACCTGAACGCTTTCGCATAGTCCACACGTGCCATTCACAACAGCTGATTATGCTCTTCGGTCTTCTGATTCGTGTAATCTAATGGCAAGACGATTTATGATGACTCTCTAAAACGGCTTATAAAACGTGGGTCAAGAATGAGATCGGTTTGCCACCAGCCTTAAGGAGCTCAGTTGTAATTTTGTCATGCCCTGAGTCCTGACGTTTTTAAACTGTCTAAGGGACGCATTAACCCTATTCAAGTCATCATCTGGAGTATCTTGGCCATAGGGACGTATCAGTGCGGCCCACGGATCCTCGGTGCCCTTGGCCACAGGCTACTCTACCCCCGAAGAGTACAGTAGTTCATAGGTTCTCCATTTGCGCCAGGATTTTCAGGACGCGATCCTACCTTTCTGCAATCTGCTCTCTTAAGCTGCATTAGATGGTTCATGGAAAGCCATCAACGGAATACTTTGAACTCTCTGATTAATAACTGATTTAAATTTTTAATCACGGACAACAATCAAGACGTCATTTCTGTGATCACATAGTTAACATTTTTTTTCTACCCTATGTTGTTGATTTTATATATTGTTTGTATTTGATTAAGTATAATAACAACCACTATAATTAAGTTATAGCCAATAATATCATCTTTATCATTTCTTATATCGATTTATTTAGAAAATCATCATTTCTGTTGTGTGCAGCATCATATCTGTTATCACATTTTTTCAAATAATCGCCGTTTTTTCTTAAATAAGAAGAAAAGCACCTTTGATTGTATTTATTATGTTGATTTTGATTGCTAATTAAGCATTATAAAAGTAAAATAAATCAAAATAAGATCTTTTTTATTTTTCAATTTTTTTCTCTCTAAAAGTAGAATGACCCGTATAGTAGCGCACTTGTTGTAGTTGTTGTAGCAGTTGTGGCTACAACCCACGCCATTCAACGGAGATCTTGTGAAAACTCGAAAGGCCACATTTGACTATACAGTTCACATTTCTCACAAAAACACATAATTATTACTCAAAAACTATAAATATCCTACAACTATTGTTCATTTTAGAGTATTTTTATACATTTTTAGAAAATAAAACTGCACACCGCAACGTCCCCTTTCAGTTCCCGCCAAAAACTTGTGTTTTTAGTGTACTCTTCGCCACAAAGGCAGGCAATGGAATCTTAGTTCATACAACCAATTCTGATGACTCTTGTGAAAACTCGAAGGGCCACAATTCACATTTTTGTAACAAAAATACATAATAATTACTACTCAAAAATGATTAATTTTAAATAATAATTATTTTACACATTTTTATTCAATATGCAGGGTGTACTGGATTCAGAGTCTTTTGGAATGATTATTAAAAACAAAGTACAAAATTATGATGGGCGACGACTAAACGTAAAAATATTTCTTGAACACTGGAACGCAGTCATTTTCTAGAAAGAAATAGTTCAGTCCATTTCGCCATTTATCACAGACTAGTATTGTACCTTGGCCATTTAACAGTTAACACCATTTGGGTTGCGTATTTTGCGCTTGGGGAATTTGTGAGGCCAAGAATTCAAGTACTAGGGAAATTGGGGTAGTATTTAATACTTCTAGCGTTACTAAAAATGCCATAAAAAATCCACATAGCATATAATGCAAATAAAAATTAAAACCAAACATATCTCTAAACAATAATTTTAATGGCATTTAATACATGTCAATTTTGGTGTAATAAATATAGTTATATCGGGTTTATTTATCTCATATGTATGATGAGTAAACAGGACTACCTTTAGTAACATTATGTTATATATTGTCACACTACTCATTATATAGGTAATACAAAATATGTATAATGAAAGGTCACTGCAGTTTTCTTTGATTAAAAGTAAAAGGAAAAATTAAAAGGAAAATTGAAATTCAAAACAACACTAAAATTATATATTATATAGACGGCAGGTGGGCCGTCTGCCTGTTGGATTTAATAAGGTCAAATAAAGGACAAACGCATTTCTTAGAAAATACAAGAAGATCGTACGTTTTTTTGCAATTTTAACTAGATAGAAATGATTAGGGACACTATTCCTCGAAATGGTTTTTCAAATAGCTAAATTGAAATAAAATGAACAATCCCAATTGGTCCGATTAATCGACAGATGTAATCTTAGATCATATAAACGTCGACATGTTATAACTCAATGGATGTAATATATTCCAAGAGGGCGATTCATAAAAACTCGGCGAGCCACAAGTCGAGTATAATGGGTTTTGGTATAAAACATGCTAGAAATAGCAACGAATTCCAAACAATACGATTGTATAAAATCATTTATTTCAGATATTACAAAGATTATTATCTATTCCACTATTCTATAAACAAATATAATTTATTTCTCATAACACATGTATCGTAACGCCCGCCATAATGAATTATACAACTGCAAAAGCCAGATTATTTTCGTGAAGTATAAAGTGATTATCAATTTCTTACACTATTGTGTCAGTTCTTACATATTAAATTTTATTATTTATTGTTACATATTATATTTTATTTTTGACTTGCTTTACAATCGATAGGAAGGAAGGTAAATAAACGATTATAGCCCAATGTATATGTGAAATGGCAAAAGATGGAATTATAGCCGCCATATTGAAATTACACACGAATTAGGGTTATTTCTAAAGTTGCTTATTCATTAACGGGGTTATTTTTAATGCTTTGAATAAGAATAATTTGGCCACAGTCAATAACAATATCCCAGATGGAGCCCGAGCATTAAAGCTGATTTACGTTGATCCAGCCATCGAGTTCATCATCATCATCATCCAAACGTCAAATCCCGGTTGCGTTCAGAGCGTTCACTGCGACGCGCCGGGTCCGCTTTCCTACTTTTTTTACTCTACTTCGTGCGGTCTTCAGCATCCCCCATTTTGGGATCATTGGCACGCATGTCATCCTTTACAATGTCAAGCCAGCATTACTTTGACCTCGACCGGGCCCTGGCGTAGGCGGCATGGTTAGACATTTGTTCTCCACATAATCAGCCTGTCTCTGTAAAATGTAGCCATACCAGTGTAGGCGACACTTTTGCAGTTAAGTCACAGAATGAAGACTAGCTACCGACTTCAAATTTGATGGAAATCAGTGTTTACTTCATACTGGCATCATTTAAATGAATGATTTTAGGTCTACAGCGCTCCCGATTTGAATATTTTGAAGTCAGTCTGCTCTATAAGTCAGTAGCCAAATTATTGTAAATTAGCTTATATGATTATTTTAAAGATGTATTCAAATGATTTTTGATCATTATTCATAGATTGGCAACATTAGAGCTAACACAGCGACTCTCTTCATTTCACAGATAAGTTGAGTGTGGGCGCACTATAGGAGCTACCGACTATTAGGGACTCTTGTTTAATGACCAGTTCCTATATGAATACTAATATATTCATACATTTGCCTATTCATCGTTGAACTTTGACATTACTTTTTAACCAATAGACAAATACAAATGAAGATTGATAATAGGAACGGGCCATAAATATGGGTAATATAAAAAAATATATAAACTAATTTTGACAGCCTTTATCTATCTGCTAGCGCCATCTCGTCAATGATTGTGGTACTTGCATTATTACCAATGGTTAATAACCTTTTTTATGCGAGAGGAACCTGACTGAAGAATAAACGACACAAGGGTGACGCGGTGGGTGCGTGTGAGTTTTGCTATTTTGGGGTAGCACTAGTACCCCTGAAGAACTATTACGCTAGGGATACCCACTAAAACGCTTTGGTGTACCTTCCTTCGCCTTATGCCAGGGCTACGAGATAAAGGAAGCTCCACGAACTCCGGGGCCCGAAGGACCACATCCAATATCTTGGGAACGCATTGCTCAGGGCGTCGTCTCATTCAGGTCCAACATGGGATGCCAAAATGTCTCGCCCCACGGGAGATGAGCGCGCGCGGAACACGCAGCGCCCTCCTATCGATGACATTATCGGCGGGCGGGAACCCTTCCTCAAGGAACCACCCTACGACCGCTAACTCTACCTCCACCTTAGCAACCATTTCGCGCTTGCACAAGGACATGGTATCCCATGCGAAATAGATGACAATAGTACCTCGGAAGTTTTGTACAATATATCTTATAACTTTAAACAAGGTATCCTTATGTATGTATAGATTCAATAAAACTGCGAGCAAAGCTCGATCGCGCACAGGTACATGTTACTTAATGCCATGAATTAATTTACTATACACTTTATGCTTAGTTTTAAGAAAGTTGGTCAATAATTACAATTTTATACTACTTATAACGGGGATGAATATAGGATATGTATCCAGTAGAACAGGGGTCACTAAACTACAGTCAAGTTTGGCCTGCTAGTGTTATCAATCTGCCCCACAACGGATAATGGTAAGTGAAATAACTAGCAAATGATTGAAGTGAATCTCACTAAGTGTGAATCTTGCAAAGATTACTAGTAAATTTATGTAAAACGGTTTTGGGTTTTGAAAATTACTGGAATAACTGTAGGACAAGGCTGGAAAGTTTGGAAACCCCTGCTACAGATGCTCGTTTTATAGGACATCAGGAATGAGGGTCAGAAATTTACATAAATACGAAGTTTGCCTACAGTCTTCATTATTATATTTTTAAGATTAGTATATTACAATCGTTTTCTTGTTCTCTCACTTCATATTCAATTTCAGTTTTGATTTTCGATATATCAAACTTAAATTCACTTTTAACTTTTGACTGATCAAACTTCACTTCATTTTTAACCTTTGAAAGTTGAAACTTGTCTTCACTTTTAGGTTTACTCTCTTCCTTTTTCTTATTTTTGGAGGACTAGGCTTGAACTGTCCTATTTTAGTTTTAACAACATCTTTCTTCTTATCATTCTTCGTAATAGGACTTCCATCTACCTTACAACCTATACTACCAACAAAATCTTTAAATGTATCATTAAAATTTATTTGAGATCTCATTGTGTTGATCTTTTTGATAAAACTATTACTATTTTCATCATTCTTAAGCTTTTTAGCTGAATCAGTAGTACTTTTATTTAAATCTTGTTTCCTTTTAGATCTGGTTCTACTTTGTTTAAGACAAAACTTATTTCATCATCTGTAACATTCTTATCAAGGGAAGGTTTCTTTTCAGTCTCATCACGGCTATTTAACACAACCGACATCTCTAAGGCCTTACCAAATAGATTCTTCAAGCAATCATCATCAACTCTTTCCGCCTCTGATATGATGTTTAACATCATCTTTTTGAAATCTGAATACATGTCCTTCTCTTTCCCAGGTGTTTGTTTCTCGTCAGTATGTTTTTCTTTATCCAAAAGATCTTTAACACTCATTAGGTGGTTTATAGAGTACTTCTTATATGCTGCATCCAATTTATAGGGTCTTACATTTGACGCATGCCCATAATGTTCCTTATAAAAGTGTACTTGGTATCCTTTAGGGAATTCTTGAACAATAATGCTTGATGGGCAAAAACCAGTCATCTCCTCATGAAAGTTTGGTATGTAGTTTGGACAACGGTACAGTTTTTTGTGTACTGACTTTTCAGAACCAACAAATTCTGAAATTATAATGTATGAGCATCGCATTTGTGATTCCATATGCCGTTTCCAGGTGGTAAACTCTGTAAATCCAACATATAATTTTAAATCTTTAAATTATTAAATATGTAACATGTTGTAAACTATACTATAAATTAAAGTATAAAATAAACTATACACACAAATTAAAATTAAATTACCAGATTGCTGTCAATTGGTAATGTGCCCAAAACCTCGCTGAATGGCAGCAATGCATAATGCATTACATTGCCCAAGGTTTCTCAGTTACCAATAGACCAGTCTATTGGTAACTGTAACAGCCAGCAGATGGTTGGCTAAGTCTCGATAAAGTTTGTGAGCCTCAGGCCTCCATGGTCCCAAGGTCTCGACCTCAGAAGCCTCGAACATGTAGCCATTTCTAATGGCTAAGTAATAGCAGCATTTTAAGGCCTCCAATTGTAGCTATACCATCAAACTTGCTAGTGGTTGGAAAACAGGATACTAGCAAGTTATTAACACAAGAAGCTTCCTATGATAAGGGGTGACACATTCTTCAGGACACCAATGACATTCCATCGAGTTTCTTGCCATCATTGTGGCAAAAAACCATTCTGTTCTAGAATCGCAGCTAGCCCAGCTATTAAGTGTTGCATGGATTCTGCTGGCACTTCTGATACACAATTAACCATGGTGACTGAGGCGCTCCACCATATCTCCATACTGACAGTGGGGGAAAATACAGGCCGCCTCTAGGCGAATGTAAAAACATGATTAAATTAAGTACCCTGCAAACTGGTACTATAAAGTATTATCTAAACTATTATTGTTTTAAATCTGTCTATATATTTAGTGTTTCATGTTTTGGGTTTTATCCCCTTTTGTAAATTATTGGCTGGGAGTTTTGTGGAAAAGAAGTGGAGGACTCATTGAGCAGTGCACCTGGAAGATTATCCCCCAACTGCCCAAAATACCAAGCCCAGCACCAGCCACCTTTTTTTATAATTTAATGAATGTGTGCAGAGCCCATTTTCTCTTGTTACTATCTGCCACAGGGGTAATAATTTTTGGAAATTTAAAAAAATGTGGTGTAGATTCCTTCAGCTAAGCTAATGTGGCTTAGCTGCAGGAATCTACTCCACATCTACACAGAGGAAGTGGAATCGAATTCTAATTTTAGCTAAGAAAAAAGGTGAACAGCAATGACCAAGCCTAAGATGGATTATTGCTGAAATGTCTTCTTTGGATCACTTTCTCCAACTAACAGATGACTTGTGTATTAGTTAAATCTGTGGAGTACAATTAGTAACTCACATCAGGAGATTCTACAACCTTTCTAAGTCTGTATAATAATTAATTTACCATGTTTCATAAAAATAACAAAATGCATGAGTACTTATAAATGCAAGCAATTAAGGAAGTAATAGACACTGTAGCTGTCTGTTTTACAAAGACAGACTAACTACACAAACAGACTAGCTGTAGCCTCACTGATACTAGCCAGCTTGTGAAATGGCTGAACAATCCTACATTTTTGGAAACTCCAAGACAGGACGTAGCAAGTGTATTTCTTAACATGGATCCATTAATGTAAGGACCAATCTCTACAGTCTACTTCTCACATCACTTCTGTTTAGTATTGCCACTGACAGCAAACTACAAAATCTTTTTTCCCTTATTCTCTAAAGCTGCATACTCACAAAACTGTAACCAAAAATCATAGGATGTGGCTCATGAGATGAGTAAGTGGCCAAAGATGGCTCGTTGGGTGCCACAAGCGAAGAAACCGGTTTTATATCTCACAATTTCCTTACTGTGGCTAGTATCTATATACTTGAAATTGTTAAGTTTATATAATTCAATGAGTCTTTGTTGGAAGAATTTAATAATGTTAACAGGAGACTTGACTGAAAAATTGACTTTTATTTTTATTAGAATATTTATGTTGAATTACTTTTAAATTTCATTCATTTTGTACACCACTATGTGGTGGAACATACTGTGCATCTACAATTGTATAACACCTGTATAAATTACATTCTTGCAAATAAAGATATTGATTAATTGATTATTTTCAAAATCTACATAGCACCTTACTGTATCTAGTTATATTTACAACTTGCAGATGAGGATGTGGCCAAAGATGCCTCATTGAATGCCAAAGGCAAAGATTATTTTCGGCTTCACATTAGAGCACATTACTATATCTGCACCATTTCTGTTATGGCTTGCAGATGAGGATATGGCTTTAAAGATAAATATACTCACCAGAGGCCTGCGTAAAGAACAATGTCAGCACATCCTTACTGTGTATCCCAGAGATATGTAAATCATAGAGTGTCATTCTACAATATTCTTTCCAGCAGCCAAGACATTTCATACCTGACTGGGCTTGATCTACATAATCATCTCTTGCAGTACATACATGTTTTTTATCACCAATACTTGTGTTACACGCTACACAAACCACTGTACGGACTGGTTTGATTAATTCCGTGGAATTTAAAGGCCTGTAAAAGGATTGATAGATTATATAATAATAAATATCAGCTTGGTTTGTGAAGCCAGCATTGTGTTAATCATAGGCCTATACAGGACAACATAGTTTTACTACAGTTTTTAAACTCTAATAATTAGCTCTATGTTACATGAAGCATAATTAGGTTTTATATATTGCAAGTGAATCTTCAAGCAAGAGTTTATATATGTATAAACATTCCTTGAAACATTAATGAACTAATAGTGAAACTGTTTAAAATCTGTTGCATGGTTTTGGAGGAATTAGCAGGTGCTGTATAGCTAAGCTAAGTTACAGATCTGTTCATAATATATAAATGTGCCCATATGTTCATAATATGTAACTATACCCCACCTGAATTAGCTTATATATAGACAAAAACACATAGAAAGCCACTTTGTTTTATATTATCTATTTGTTTACATATTTAGGCCAACATAGCGGTTTTACTAGAACTTTCAAACATAACCTAACTCACCATTCTAGTCATTGGTCATGGTTTTCGACTAGAGCCTACCAGGCTGCTAAAGCATTCCAGGGCAGCGGTCAGTGAGTGTCACAACTGATTTGTAGCCATCGTCATAATACATATAACCTAACTAAAACTTGTGTAATAAACTCAACAACAGTTTTGATGTGTATATATTAAGCTTAAATGTATTCCTAAACACAAATCATATTTTGTTATCAACAAAAGTGACATAACCTTGTTTATCTCATATATTTTTGTTTTTGTATTATTCATTCAAAACTTGTTAGTGGACCCTAAAAACTTGTCTCCTGCCCCAAATAACAGGTTTGGTGGCTATATAAAAGGCATGTGTTTACCCCTAAATTAAAATTACCCATTTTTTCATGTCACTCTAGGACCAAGAGCCCCCAGAAGGCTGGCTTGATAACTACAATAGTAAGCAACTTACTCTTTGATGAATTCAGTTGAAAAAGGTTATCAAGACAGTAATAGATTCATACCAAAAAATGTAATAAAAACAAATACATACACGGACTCCCCTTTGGAGTTTACGCAATGAGTCTTCTGTATATGCTTGACTGCGTGGAAATAAGCAGCGAAAGATTTATTACACCTCGGGCATCCAAATTCCAATCTTGTCGGTTCATTTTCTTCATCATTTTTGTTTTCCACAGGCATTGGAGTAGTTGCTTTAGCTATTTTAATATTCATAAGATTCCTCTCGGCTAAAACCTCGACATTCGGCTTGTAGGCTACCCGTTGACGAGCCTTCGGGTGTGTGAACGACTGGTGAGTCCTCAAAGCTTGCACGCTCAGGAAACCGCGCCCGCAAATATCACACTTGCATGTAGCGCGGCGTGATTTCAGGATTGCCGGTGATGTTGCACCCATCTCAGGTTAACCATTTGGAATTAATGCAATTTTAAGATAGTCAATAACAATCTGTTTTTGAAATTGAATTCTTTCTTTCGACGTAGCGGAAACGGTAATCTAGGTCACGTCTCGTTTCTACTAACAATACATTAACGTATTCAGTATTGATATTGTTAGACAGAGATAGCATGCAATAAAAGTATACATAAACAACAAAGAAAGAGATATAATATAAAGTTAAAATTATAAAAATTAGAAATAGACACCGAAACCCGATGTAAAACGACGCCGTATGACATTTCAATTTTTTCTTTCTTTTAATGACGCGTTCATAGGTATCTGCTTTGCAACTATTAATAATTGGGTGTTGTTATGCTATTAAGAGCCAAGTAACAACTTTGAGAATAATAAACGTTCTGACAAAAATAAATTCATAGAACAGTTTCAAATCACGAGCTTTCTCCATAACTAGGTATTTTCAGCGGCTTTGGTCACGTTAATGTTGCCAGATGTCAGTCAACATAGGCTACATTAATGTAAGCAAGTGAGGTGTGTAAGAATAAGCCTGTATGGCACTCTGTTGTTCGTGCCTACCCCGCAAGGGACCTGGCGTGAAGTTATTTATGTATGTATGTATGTATATATAATTAGAACTAATCCCGCTGCTGCGCCGCGGATCAACCTCGAGTTCGTGCTTCTTGTTTAAAAAGCAAGCGCTAATACAGGTTTAATTTTACCACATTTTTGTGTTCGTGCTATTTGCCCCGGGAAGATTCTCATCATTTTATATCGAAAACTATTGCATCTCTCGGCATGAGAAGTATTTAAGTCCAATTTTAGTATTGTAACTATATTTAAACTAATTTTTAACAAAACCGATGCCATACTGAAAGCTTAACAGATAGTATACAAATCAAGTTACTATAGCATTTTTAAAATAATGATCTTTATATCTATAAACATGAGAAATGATTGGTTTCACATAAAACTTTCATCCTCTATTTCAACCCATTATAGTTTTATTTATCTACCTCCTGTCTATCTATCTACCACATTGTTCTATCCTAGCCTTGTATGAAGTAGGTAGAACATAGCTCCATTAATTTCGCTGTCTACCCTCTTTCCATATTAGGCAATGGCCAATGCAGAGCAGGGTAAGGGCAGTGATTTTGAACTTTCTCAGTCAACGTTTGACGAGAACTAAACCGTTCCGTGCGCTGATACTTTTTCGAAAACTTATCATCTTGGTGTGATTACTAGCCGTGCCAAAAACATTTGCTGTCCATAAAACTTTGTACTTCAAGTGTTAGCTCCAAAGTGGAATTTAGTGCCATGTGCTGTTTCTGTGTGCATGCAACCTGAACAGAGCCAGGAGAAGGCGGACCTCAAGGTCGGTGGATCTTCTACTTTTCTAGTGCAAGGATTTCGGTCATATCTCTTTCATACAGTCCATAATCAATTGAACCAGCTTATTATCAGAGGGATACAGCGGCCACATACATAAATGACAACAACGCACGCTCAACGAGTTTATACCAGCTGAGCGTGCATTAGTTTAGGCCTATCTAGATTGGGCCACTGATTATTAGACGACCCTTTATGTTTTTCTTTCTCGCAAAACGTAAGAACTTTTAAAATAATATCAGTTTCTCCACCACGATAGGTTTGTGTTTTACTCATTTTGATAAGAAAATAACAAACAATGAAAATACATTACTAACAAAAAAAAGTAAAACTTAACAAAACAACCATGAATTTGGAGCGAAAGCAAAACATCATGCATGCGTATCGGCTGCGTTACTGACCAGAAGAGCGTGGGATGCGGTCAGCAAAAGGGGTAGTTTAATAAAACTACATTTTACTAAGACGTAAGAATGATTATTAAATAATGACAATTATACACAACAGAATTTTATATGAAGTTCGAATATAGAACATATCTAAGGAGTATTTCTTAGAAAAGAGTTGTAACTGGTAGTAATCGACCAACTGGAGCGGCTAATAAGGTGTGAAAGCATAATAAACAATAATTAAAAACTTGCGTGAGAGGAAGGGAAGCTAGAGAGACTATCGCCGTAACGCGTTACATAACGAAGCGGCTAACGTACCATAAGAAGTTATCACTTCAAAAACTCGCATTCCCAATTTTATAAATACTAGTTAGGATAAGTTATGTGCTTAAAAGATAAATTATGCATCAATATATTTTTAGAAAACAAATAGGTATCCTAACTGTTCTACACAGCTCTATATACACACGGTTAAATAAATGCCTAATTATCTCATAAGACAAAGCCAAAAATGTTACAGCAAGAGTTGGTTCCACCTTGCACAACTGCGTTCATTTCAGAATGTCAAATGGATATCCATTGGAAAATTTGGAAAGAACCGGAAAATTTTCACGTTTAACATGTATATTTTCGAAAAACAGATTTGTACACAACTGTTTTTCTCCTTATCAACAGGAAAAATTTGGAAATTGCAAAATGTTGTGTATCTGTGGAGACTCAGGTCCCGCGCTTTTTTTAAAGAAGTAAATCAGTACGAATACAACTAGTGTAGTTTTATTATTCCGCATACATAATATTGGCGACGAAATAGTTAAAATTAATCAAAATGACTTCATTTGGCATTATTTCAACATTTGATCACACGCTGCAGAGTTGGAATACATTTAAATGTCGGCTAACTCAATGGTTTATAGCAAATGATATTAATGTTAAAACCGATGCGGAAGGTTCTAAACGACGTGCAATATTGTTAAGCGCACTCTCTGATGGTTCTTATAAGTTAGCCGCGGATTTAGCTGTACCGAAGGACTTACAGGAAGTGGCATATGAAACAATTTTAAAGTTGCTTGATGACCACTTCACGCCGAAGCGCTACGGGTTCACAGAGCGGTACAACTTTTACGCGGCAGTGCAGCAGCCGAGTGAAACTCACACTCAGTGGGCGGCTAGACTGCGCGGGCTCGCAGCCCATTGCAATTTTGGGAATGTAGAAGAAGCATTACGTGATAAGTTTGTAATGGGTATTATGGCCGGGCCAGAACGTGAAAAATTATTTTCACAAGACATCAAAGAGCTTACTTTGTCAAAGGCAATCGATCTCGCTGAAAGTGTGCGATCTGCGAGGACTGCTGCAGCAGTAGCAGCTCCAGTGAGCCAACAGGATATCTTCAAAATTATTAATAATCAAAAGTCTGCGGTAGTTTGCGCGGTATGCGGGCGAAAAAATCATCGTACTACGGATTGTCGGTTTTCTAACTATACTTGTAAAAAGTGCAAAACAAAGGGTCATCTCCAAAAAATGTGTAAAAATGTAAACTTCGTCACGGCCGGGGATTCGAGTGAGAATAATGATGATGGTAAGTGTTTCAATATTAAAACAATACGCGGAGAACCAATGACTGAATGGATTATAGTAAACGGATTACGTTTACAGTTTGAAATTGACAGCGGTGCTTCTGTTAGTGTGATAAGTGATTTTACATATAAGAAATATTTTAATAAAATTCCTCTTTCATCACAGACTAAAGGCCCTTTGTATTCTTATTCGGGCGCAGGCTTAGATTGCATAGGGGTTGTTACGCTGCCTGTTACTTACAATGGCATATCACACGAAATTAAGTTTCATGTTATTAGTAGGGGCGGTCCGCCACTTCTTGGTAGAGATTTTTTGTCTCTTTTCAAATTACAGTTGTCTTCTGTTAGTTTTATTAACTTTCAAAACGACATTTTAAGTCAATTCCAATTGCTGTATCCCAATCTATTTTCAGATAATTTAGGTTGTTTTAACAAGTATGAAGTCAAACTTCAAACTAAGGAGGGGTCAAAGCCGATATTTTTTAAGGCGAGGCCAGTAGCATTCGCCTTACGAGAAAAGGTAAGTATGGAGATTGACAGGTTGGTCAATTTAGGGGTACTGGTCCCAGTAGAGCACTCTGAGTACGCATCTCCAGTTGTTCCGATATTGAAACGAGACGGATCTGTTCGTTTGTGCGCTGATTTCTCTGTAACAATAAATAAGCAACTGGTAGTCGAACATTATCCATTACCAACTGTTCACGAGTTGTTCTCTAAGTTACATGGCGGCCAGCAGTATTCTAAGCTTGATTTATCTATGGCCTACAATCAACTTAAGTTAGACTATGCTTCTCAAGATCTGACCTGTATCAATACACATCGTGGATTGTTTAAATATACTCGTCTTGTTTTTGGGTTAACCAATGCACCAGCTATTTTTCAACGAACAATGGAAAGGTTGTCAACTGGTATAGATGGTGTGCTATGTTTATTAGATGACGTTTTGATAACTGCTGAAAATAGGGAATCCCATTTGAAAAAATTGAATTTGGTTCTGCAACGTTTGCAAGACGCAGGATTAACTTTACAAAAAAGTAAATGTGAATTTTTCAAAGATCAAATAAATTATTTGGGTTATGTGATAGATAAATCAGGACTTAAAAAATCCCCTGAAAAAGTAAAAGCTATAATGGATGCACCGTTACCTCGTAATGTAAACCAGTTACAATCATTTTTAGGATTAGTAAATTATTACAGGAATTTTGTTGCAAATGCATCGAGCATTCTTACTCCTTTATTTGATCTTTTAAAAAAGGGTACAAAATGGCAATGGCATGATGAGCACAATAAAGCTTTTGTAAGTATTAAAGAGATGCTTTCATCAGAACAAATCTTGGCACACTTTAACCCAAATGCAAAAATTATTCTTACCGTTGATGCTTCTCCTACCGGTTTAGGCGCAATTCTATCTCAGATAGAAGGAAATGGCCCTGAGAGACCTATTTCATTTGCGTCACGTACGCTTAATGCAGCAGAGAAACGTTATTCTCAGATCCAAAAAGAAGCTACAGCTATCATATTTGGTGTTCGTCGATTTCACCAATATCTTTATGGCCGTTCAATTCCATTTATTTTACGCACAGATCATAAGCCTCTTATATCAATATTTGGTCGTTTTAAAGGAATTCCGGAAGTTTCTGCAAATCGCCTTCAAAGGTACGCTATTTTCTTGAATGCATATAATTATACAATTGAATATATTCGGGGTAAAGTTAATAGTGCAGATTTTTTATCTCGAGCTAGTTTAATTGAATCATCATCAGACTTAAGTTCCGATTCTTCCTATAATACAAATCAATTTCTCGATGTTGGTGAAGTTGCAGATCGTGCAACTTACATCAATTTTGTAGTAGATGGTGGGTTACCTGTCACCTTGAAAATTTTACAAGAGGAAACGAGACAGGATACTGTCTTAACTAAAGTAATAGGGTTTGTTCTTAACGGCTGGCCAAATAAGGTGACAGATTTAAACCTTAAACCATATCATTTATGCAAAACGCAACTTTCTTTAGAAGATGGCTGCCTAATGAGAGGGCATAAAGTAGTTTTACCTGAGAATTTAAGGTTAAAAATTTTGAATGAATTGCATAATTCTCATCTAGGCATAGTGAAAACTAAGGCAGAAGCACGTTCTAGGTTTTGGTTTCCAGGTATAGACAAGGTTTTAGAAAATATGATTGGTTCATGCAATGTTTGTTTGCAACTAAGGTCTAGTCCTCCCAGTGCACCACTTGCTCCGTGGCCTTTCCCATCTGGTCCGTTTATCCGTATTCATTTAGACTTTTTGGGTCCAGTAAATGGTCAAACATATTTAGTTATTGTTGACGCTTTTACGAAGTGGGTGGAGGTTTATGAAATGTTTACTTCTGCTACTACCACGACTGTGTTAGATAAGTTACATGATTTTATTGCTCGTTTTGGTTTACCGGAGACTATAGTGTCTGATAATGGTACAGCTTTTACGTCATCCGAATTCAATCAATTTTGTATTTTAAACGGAATTTCTCAAGTTACTTCTCCAGCATATTGTCCATCTAGCAATGGGCAGGCAGAAAGTTTTGTAAAGATAGTTAAGAAAGGAATTAAAACTAGCATTTTTTCTGCTAAAGATACAGCGGAAAAAAGGATTAGGCTGCAGAAATATCTTTTTGACTATAGGAATTCTGTTCATTCAGTCACTGGGTTTTCGCCAGCACAATTGGTTTTTGGCCGAAAGTTAAGATCACGATTGGATTTATTAAATAAAAATTTATTGGTATCGCCAGTCTCACACGAATCCCTGGCAAACAAAGTAAAGTGTAAACAGTCTTTGCAGTGTAAGAATTATAAAGGAAGTAACCGTCAAATTTTCGAACTTGATGATAAAGTGTTATATAAAAGGTATATTGGAAATAATAAATTTAAATGGTTACAAGGATCGATTGTAAAAAAAATAGGAAAAGTTACATATCTTGTTAAGGACATTAATACTACGAATATTGTGAAGAAACATAAAAATCAGTTAATTAAAGACAGGAGTAGTTTCTCAAGCACAGACAGACTTCGTTCATACGAGTTGATTGATGATATTAAAGTACAGAGTGAATCAAATGTGACTGATACTAGGGGGGAAGAGAGAAATATGTTAGAGTGTTCTCAAAGTGTACCTGACACTCCTTTACCATCTGGGAGTACCAATACTAGACAGTTACGTGACATTCCTAGAATAGACTATAAGTCGTTACATAGAGGTTATATTTAAGTTTATTTTATGTTTTTCTGCTATTTGTTAAAATAAGAGGGAGGTGTTGTGTATCTGTGGAGACTCAGGTCCCGCGCTTTTTTTAAAGAAGTAAATCAGTACGAATACAACTAGTGTAGTTTTATTATTCCGCATACATAATACAAAATATATCGTTTGATTTTAGGTATTTATGCCGCGTTGTGCATGAAACTTAGAAACGGCCTGGTCACGCACTTCCATATAGCGACACGAAGTATTTGGGCGTCTTAACATTTTTGTTAATTTGTTTATGTTTTAACAATTTCATAGCAATTATGGAAATAACCGAAACTTTTCCACTATTTAATTCTAATGTATATCCGTCCGGCTGTTTTGTATATCACAGTCATTTTTTCCAATTAACTACACGATCTATATAATGAATGTCTGGTTCCTAACTTCTACTATTTATTCACCCGCCTTTCCAACGACGTTAGAAATTTAACATTACTTGTATGAAACATATCGTCAAAATTTAAAGATAATGCATAAAGTGAGCAGGAAGAAATAAAAAAAAGGTTATATACACAATCGCAGTTTATTCTTCCATTTTAGCATTTCCCCATAATTTAATTTCATCTTCACAAGCCGTCAGTAAAAAGTTATCAGTTGGATGGTGGCTAATCGATACAGTAGCTTTATTTCTAGTGTGTATTAGTTTTTGTGTAATACGACTACTGATTAGATCCCAATAAAATATCTCGCCAGTTTTAGATCCTGAGATAATGTGACTATCTTTTTCATTTATAGCATTTTCCAGTAATAAATCACCACTTTCGTGACCCTGAAAGGTGTTCAACAACTCTCCGCTATCTTTATCAAACAGTTTTATTGTACTGTCTGCACAACTCAAAATATAACACTGGCCATCATGAGTTAAAGTGCCGAAGGTAATCATATGACCTATATAATCAGTGACCATTTTCCCCGCCCTGATGTCATATAATCTCGTATGACAGTCCACTGACGTTGTTAATATTTCATGATTTGTCACCTGTATTGAGGTTATGCTGTCTTTAGCATCTTTTAAAACTTGGACTGGTTCTTGCCTGCGACTTGCTATATCGAATAATACGACCGTGTTATCTATTGAACCAGAAATAGCCATTGTAGATTCTTCATTGAATTTTACACATGTTACAGCACTAGCTTGGCTACGGTACCGTCTCAACGGCTGTCCAGTAGTAACATCCCATAAAATGACGGATTTATCAGCACTACAGGATACAATTTGACTGCTATCGCACGAACCAGCGGCATCCAAGATCTCATTAGCATGTCCTCCATAGGTTTTTAATAGCAGGTTTCGATGTGGATTCCATAACTTAATTTTTTTATCTGCACCACATGTTAAGCAATATGTTCCATCGACATTAAACCGTACTGCACGTATTGCTTGTTGTTTACATTTTATCGTAAATAGTGTTGTTAATTCTGTCATTTTTCTTTTGAATTGACTGGTATTAGGTAATAATTAAGTACTTTGGCATCACGAAATAAACTAAGAATACTAGATGATTTAGTAAATTCGAATTTGCTTCACTTAAACCTATATTCTTGAATTTCTTGATGTACTGTAATGAAATATAAAAAGTGCACGTTCCACTGAACTAAACCATTCTTCTTATTATTCTTAGCATAAGTTTAAATTATAATTTTTAATTGTTTATATTTGTAAGCAACACATAGTAAATATTAATAAGATTTTATATTTTAGTTTAATAGCTTTTTAGAGTTATTGTCCACGGTGGTTTTTAGACACTTAATAAGATATTATTTAATTGATTTATTTATTTTAAATTGATCATTATGCATTGTAGACATCACTATTTTGATTATTGTGATGGATGGATGAATGTGATGATGTTCATGTTGTCAAATTATTACGTTTGTCAAAGAAAGTGGAGATGATCACAACGTCGTTTTTGTTACCGATTGTTTATTTTATAAAAATTGTACCATATTGTACTTAGTAAACACGGAATACTTTTATAAAATTTCAATATAAAAGTTTCTTTTTTTCTAACAGTTTATACGAATGGGACAAAGGACTTGCCATGTTTTGTGTACAAATTCGTGCCAATATTGTTAAGTATGTTTTGAATTGTTGTGTCGGAATGTGTTGAATTAGCTCAATGACGGTCGTGGACGTCGCCTGGAGACCTTTATAGCGCATTTACGTAAGTTTATTGTATTCTAATTGGATTTCAAGGTTGTATCTTTTACTCCTTGTATGTAACTCCAGTACTTTGGTTGATTTATAGCAACCGTTATGGGGGCGTAAGTTTAAGACTTATTACAGTAAAGTTAAAACAGTTCATTGGGACATATGTTTTACTCACAAATTATTGAACAACCATAAAAAAGTTTATACACATTTTCATTAATTATTTAATTACTGGTGTCTCCCATGGTTTCTTATAAAATTGTGGTGGGGTATAGATGTAGGGCGCACTTAGGTCCAACTTTACAATAGTGGTCACTGAATTTTAAATAGTGGTGTCGCGGAGGGGGAAGGGGGAGGAGTACTTCTCCCTCCTGCAACCCTCATGTCTAGGCGACATGTAGTTTTTGAAATATGATTTTTTTTGTAAACATATCTTTACTAATTTTTTTCTAATTGGTGTACTTATTTCTTATGTCTAAAGATGAGAAATGCAGAAGAAAGGTAGCGGTCAATGTAAAAAACATTTAATACAGTCTAAAAATGCAGACTAAAGCCCACAAGCCTAGCGAGCAAAGAAAGTGTGCCATGACAGTGGTCAGCAAATGTCACAACCAATCTGTAACCACCATTTAAATAGTTATCAATGAATAAATGGTGACCAGTTGGTTCTGGCTGGTCTAAACACTAACCCAACTCAAACAACTCACCATTTGAGTCACTGGTTGCAACTTTCCATATCAAAACAAGTACTTTTGTGTTTTGATATGGATTTTTCCACATCTTGTTGTTCAACAAGTATGTTTATATAATTAAAAGAGAAATGGAATAATAAAGAAGCAAATAGAGTAAAGCAAATTATACATCAATTTTTTTAATAATGATAAATATTTTAAAAACACTACTAATTCAAACTCGCAATATATATTAAAAAAGAAAAAAAATTGTATTTAAAAATCGATATTATTGACATATCGAATTGTTAACATTTTTTTCTTCCTAAACTTATTATCCTCACAAAGTAAAAAGTGACAGTAGTACTGCGATTTATTACTATGAACTTTAAAATTATAATAACTAATTCGAAACTTGTTTATTAAGTTTACCAGTTTTAGTGTTTATATATCAGGTGTAAGTGTATTACTAAACACAAATCAAACTTTTTTTCAACAAAAGTGACATAACCTTGTTTATCAAACATATAGTTTGTTTTTATTCCATTATTAATTCAAAACTTGTTGGTGGACCCTAAAAACATGTTTCCTAGCCAAATAACAGGTCTAGTGTTATATATAAAGTGTATGTATACCCCTAAACTAAATTTTCGTTAATCTGATGCCAGTCTCTGCAAAAGTTGAGCCGCACACTTATTTTAGGGTGGGGTATAGTTAAACGGCACATTTATATATTATAGACAAATCCGAACCTTTCTAATATAGGCTAGAAGGCTAACACTTAGCCTTCGTAGTTATTTTTTTTATAACCACCCAAAGTCATACCGCACCTTATACTGTATACACACTACAATCTGCGATTTGATTGTGGCAAGTGTGTTGTGGTCTACCATCACAAACTCTACCATCCATCCAACTATCCCATCCACCCACTTACCCATTCACCCAAATTCAACCCTCTCCCACACAACCATCATTAACCAATCACCTTTCACTTTATCATTTTCTCCCATCCATCCTCTCACCCAATTTACCCTACCCAGTAGTAAAGACTTATTTACCCAATACAAGCATAAAGTAGTAGTAAAATGAGATTTTAGTATTATTAAAAATTTAATTAAAAATAATAATAAAGGAAACTAAAATCTCTGTCTTGGACAATGACAGAGGCCCTGCCTGTAAAAAGAAACAGGCCCAGTAGTGCATATTTATTTACCCAAACACAAATTAAGTAGTAGTAATACATAAGTATAACGTAACTTCATATAAATAATAAACAAATTGTAGTTGACTCTGGCAATCACGTTCACCAAGGCAAAAGGAGAGAAAAAAATCTCTAACATCTGTCCTTCATTTGTGTTGTCAGTTTGTTGCATCCATCTCTCTACATGTGCAAACCACCTTGAAATTCCTTCATTCAACAAAAAAATTAGATAGATAACATTTATTGCTCACCAAAAACAAAATGCATAATACAATACTTCTTGGCAAAACAACAGGCGGCCATATCTCTAAAAGCAATCTCTTCCAGGCAACCCAGTGTAAAATAAATTATTAACTAATCTGGCCATGTAGGTGGAGCAGAAAAATGATAGGACTGTACCATTTAAATATATATACTTACACTATGTTATAAATTTAATATTGAGGGGTGAAAGGCTATTTGTTTTAAGCGACATTTTGTGTGATACTCAACATATGATTTTCATCCTAATGTTTCAACTTAAAGAAATATAAAGAACCTGAGCTCTAGTTTCAGTCTACAGATGTTCTTTTTTTTAAATATGGACATAGTTCGTTAGTGATGTGTTCTTCTGGTCATTAGAAACTTTAAACTTTTCTCCGACAATTATAAAAGTGTCCTTTAAAACAAATAGCCTTTCACCCATCAATATGTATATTAATATAATAGATAAACTAATAAAAACTAAAGAATATATACACATATATATACAAAAAACTCGAACAACTTTGTAATTTTATGATTGTGACAGTTTATACAATAAATGTTTATTCTATCTATTCTTATATATATATAAAAAACAATGTAGATAAGTTTATTTGTTAACATTATGTGACAATTACTTTATATTAATTAACAGAATATTACAATAGATAAATAAGTAAATGTGTTATATATTAAACATATTTAATTAAAGACGGATAGTACTTAAAAAACGAAAAATTTGTTTGTCATGTCTTTATATTTATAACTATAATAATATTTTTAGATCCTTTTGTTGTGTCTCTGTCTTATTGAATATTCACTGGTTGCTACAACTCCATTATTCTTCAAAAGTCATTCTGCTACATATTTCTGCATAAAACTTATAAAAAATAACTTGAGATATAAATAAATAAGAAATATAAAGAAAAACAATTCAGCCAGATGTGTTGCTGGGGAGTTTCTTGCGAAGCGGTGTACAGACTTGGAAGTAAAATTAAATTTTAACCTATATAATGTATGACTTTCAAAAGTGTTCTCCAGTGTAGCTTATTTTGAATAAAAACTTTTGAATTTGAATTCCTCAACACTTGTTATTATGTCTTCTTTCAATCCAATATGGCGGATAGACAGACTAAAATGACTTAACCATCGTATTTGGCTCAAATAGAAATCTAATGGCAAAATGGCCCTGTTCAAAATGAAAAGTAAAATTCTACTTAACATATAAATTAGGAGTTTTATTGCACACACAGTTATAATAAGCGTAGGACAATGGCTTTCTCAAGAAAGTGTTACAGTAATATGAAAAATAAGCAGAGCATAAACCTCATTCAAATTAATTATTTTGTTTATTTCTAAATGTAATGTCAAGTACATAATATTGTTAAACTTTCGGAATTTGGACTTCTTTTATTTACTTTGAGTTTAAAATTTGTTATTAAAAAACAGTCCATTGTGTATCGTAATCTTTTAGGGCCTATTGTTTAATTGTGATCATTGCCAGGTGTCTCGTACTTAAATACAAGCTGATTCTAAGAAATTCCCCACGCGGCCGGGCAGACATATTGCAATGGTGCAATATAAAGCAATGCCCCAACTGAGAGATGATGCAGTGTAGCGATAGCCACAAGCGAAGCATGACATTAGAGAGGGACTTTGCCCGTGTGATTGAATCGTGTATTACATTTGGATTGGTTATGTACAGTTATATTTGTACCTGTGTAATACGTGTTTGTATAGTTCTAATAAATTCTATAATAAATCTAACGGCATTTTAACTCGTAAAAATATATCAAAAATATAAAATATTGTCTTGCCCTAAGTTGGCCCCTTACTCCCTCAATGGAGTTTACTGTTCCGCTCACACATAATCACATACAGTGTAAACTCTATATAACGACACTGATGGGACTGTGCCTTTTATGGTGTTATAGAGAGTTATCATTTAAGTATATTTTATACTTGTAATTTAAAAATAAGATCCAGATAGTGATCAAACCAGTTTAGTTTCAAACCCACAAATTAATATAATAAAACATTTATTTATGTTAATTTATTCATAATGTATTTTGTAAGTTTCTTATAATATATTCCAAGTAAATACCTATTTAGTATTGTTAAAGTTCTTGTCAGAGGTGCATATATTATAAAGATTGTTATTTTTTGTTGATATGTATAAGTAAAAACTCCGATAGATTTTGAAATTAGTATAGTTTTTCAATATTCATTCAAGCTGCCATTCCCGCTAGTGGTAATACCATTTTTTTTCTACTATCTGCCCCAACGATATTGAGAAGATATTATGGATTGGATGGATATTATAATCAACAATATATTATAGAAGACCGATATTATATTAGCCGAATGTTTAACAAACTTTTATTTTAATATTCCAGATTTAAAGTACAAAAATGGATATAGTACAAAATCAGAGAGTACAACAAACAACATGAACAACGAGCTCTCTTCTACGTCGAGCGAGGACAATGACCAAATATCACGAATCAACCGATATTACAAACGCTACGAAGCCACCTCCGATAATGAAGTTGAAGTAAGGAAACCAATACAGAACAGGTGAGCTCTATTGCCTCTTACCTCATTCCAACTACCCAGGCCCCGGAGTCTTTTTTAATTTTTTTATAATGAACTAGCTTCTACCCGCGATTTCGTCCGCGTGGAATAGTTAAAAAAATACAATCAAAAACTGAGGTTAACTCTAAATTATATTATATAATTTAGAAATTCACTGGAATTAGAATTAAAATAAATCCTTTGATTTTGCTGATCACTTTAATATATATATATATATATATATATATATATATATATATAATATAATATATATAATATAATATATATTAATTAAAACACAAAAAAGTAAAGAGAAATATTACAATGCTCGTCTCACAAATTCACAATCCATCTATCAACAACTCGTTGCTACGCAACCACCATACTACACTCCTGAAAAATCCTGAAAAACTAAAATGTTGACTATAGTTAACTTCATGGTGTAGGTTTTTCGTGTGACGGTGTGCGCGCGCATCGTAAAAATTTACTCTCGCGATTTTTCCCTAACGCGCCTAAAGAAGTATAACTACAAAAACGTGTGCATCTCGGGGACGACTAACAGAAGTGATAACTTGCGTGAGAAAAAGGGAAGCCAGACAGACTGGCGCCGTAACGCGTTACGTAACAGAGCAGGTTACCCTCCCATAAGAAGTTATCACTTCAAAAGTATCCCTTGTCCACCCTCGGTATTAAAATTACATATATACCGAATTTTAGATAAATCGGTCCCGTAGTTTTTCCGTAAAAGGATTACAAACGGAAGAATGAATATATTTTATCCCGGAAACTATCCCATTTTTTGGGATAAAAATAGTTCTGTGTTCATCTTGAGCATCGAAAATATATATACAACACATTTCATGAGGTGGGCAGTTTGTTTGCTTTTATCTATAAAACAAAATTGTATTGATTTCTTAAATATTTCAGATCACATTATAAAAGCATGGGCAATATACACGAGAGAGTGTACATGGGTGATTATAATAGAAATTTAGGCAAAGTACAGAACAGCATTAGCAATATTGACTTGAGTCTGCACAGTGAAGAGATTAAAAAGTTCGAGAGTTTGCAGATACCCATAGTAGGGTATGAGGTTATGGAGGAGCGAGCCAGGTATGTAACACAGCCTTAAAGAAAACCTATACGCCGTAGGCTGCGTACGGCGTGACGCTGTACTCGTTCGCAAGAAATAACTTTATTTAGCCGGTTTTCTAAGAGAAATATGCCCCGCGGCGTTTTCTACTATTACTAAGGGGATCGTATTGTCATCAAATAAAAATAATTCATCGAAATTTTCAGCTTTTTATTTTATTTATTTTTTTCTAAATTAAAAAAACCTATTTTCAGTTTTATTCAATAGTAAACTGACAAAAAAGTAAAACAATCGCCATGTAATAAACATGGCGATTGTTTTACTATACTCAAGAGTGAAAGGCACGAAAGCATATTTTTGTTGTGATTCCCATATGAAAATTGAGTTTTTGAAAACTGTTACCAATTTAATTCTATCACCAATTTATTTCAGAATATGCGTCTAATAATCCTTTTTACAAGCTTTTATTTAACTTGCAATGGATGTATGTATGTATGTAAGTTCGGGTGGAATCTTGCAAGTTAAATTTGACCAACTGCCCGGTTTCCGATTGAGCGGAAATTTTGCACGCATATGTATATCGTGTGACAATGCACTAATATGGTATCATGGAGCTGATCTGATGATGCAGTCGGAAGGTGGCTATAGGAAGTCCTGTACTAAATAAGACAGACCTGTCGTGTTTGGGCTCGTTTTTCTTGCCTTGGCTAGCACTTTGCTGCAACATGATATCCAGGATCTCAATAGCTTGTGTTTAAAAACCTTACAAAAAAAGAATACTCAAGATTTTACTCAACTTTTTTGATTTGGCGGAACAGTTTGCAAGGTGTAGAGAGTTTGCCCGTCTGGATGGCTACCACCCCTGGTCTAGAGTATGCCGCCATAACAACCTTGAGTTGTGCTTTATCATCAGTGGCCAGGTTCCAGTCTCCCTTAAGAAAGCAGCAACGCATTTGCAGCACTTTTTATGTTGTAATTGTCCACAGGTGATGGTAACCGCTTTCAATCAGGTGGGCCGTCTCCCTGTCTGCCGATCTCAGTCAATAAAAAAAATTTCATAACCTTGTGGTCAACAGAACGGACATTATTTTGAGTTTTAACTCCGAAACTCTTTCAATCAGCCCAGGGGCAGATTTCTCTTAGAAACCCGGCTGTACCATTTAGTTCTTTAATCTTCTTTTAGGTTCACAATATACAAGCTGAAAGTAGAAGATGACAAACGCGACCAATCGTGGCTTGTGTTCCGCCGCTATACTGACTTTGTTCGCCTTTACTCCCGAATTAAGGCAGAAAACCCAACCCTCATACTGCCTTTGCCTGGCAAACGGTGGTTTAGGGACAATTTCGAGCCTGCCTTCCTAGAAGACAGGGTCCGAGGTCTTCAAGTCTTCGTCAACGCTATACTATGTAAGTTGCCAAACCATCCAGTCGTTAGGGAGTTCTTCTGCCTAGACGAGCCACCGCAGGTGTTCAGTTACCAACCTGAAGTTCAAGCGGTCTACGGAGCTCTAGAAGATTCTATAAGCAGCTTGAGGATGCAGGTGAAGCAGAAGGACGCCACCATATTGCATCTACAGAAACGGTTGAACCAACTCGAAGTTCAAGTAAATAGTTGTGAAAATTGCAGTGAAAGAATTAGACATGGGTCTATGTGATGTTTGTTTAGTGCAATCTGGAGCCCAGTTCTGCTATTTAAACCTTTAAAGACGGAATTACCACAAATTTGATCTCAAGTGCCACACACGGTTAATTGGGAAGCATGACAAATTTGTGGTCTAATATAAATAATTGAAACGAACGTTGAACTGATGCTTTCTCCCTCTAACTACATAGAATTTGTACTAGAGAAAAGAGACGATATAATTCTCTTGATTTGGCGCGGCAATTTTGATGGCTTTAGACAAAACTAATATTAACTCTGTACCCTCATAAGGGTTAATAGAGCATTACGAAGACATTCAACGATTCCATTGTGATAGTGTCAAAAATTCTTATTCTGTTAAATCCACAATATCTTCTTAATGTCGCGGTGGCGGAATAATAGTATGAAAAAAACTGCTATTACCATCATCAGAAACGACGTCAGCGGTTCAATATTGAAAAGTTCATTTGAAACAATTATCCCTCGAGTTTTCGCAGAATAATTGTTAAGATAGTGGCGTTTGGGTATGCCATTGGGATTAGTAGAATACCGAAATCAAGCAAACCTGCGATTGGGACGATAGTGTCCGGCGGTTTTGACGAGTTAGTAATAGCAGAATTGGGCCCCCAGGTCTTTTTGGTGGTAATTCGAAGAGTTATATTTTCGTCAGATTCGCATATTGAGGTTTCTGTATGAAACATGAATAAAATACGTAAAAAATACAACAATTTTACTGGTGCAGCAAAAGAGGTCAGATAAAAATAACAGACTTCTCTCCATTTAACGACAACTCTCTATAACGCCATAAAATGCACAGTCCCTTTAGTGTCGTTATATAGAGTTTACAACATATTTTATTATATACAATATTTCTTTTAAATATGTAAAAATAGAATTATTATTTATTATTAATAATTCTCAATTATTACTAGTAAAAAAAAGGAGAATAATATACATTATTAAAATTATGAGTCAGTAAAAGATAATTCTTTAATATAATGATCTATATATTGTATAGAAAACCTCACTTGTTTAGTGAAATATGGCTTTTCGAGTGCCACAAAAAGACCATTTTTTGTATATTTATTTCTTAAGGAAGCTCTTCAGAACTCTTATTAGCTAAGTGATGGTAGCTAACCGCAAATTATATTAAATGGTGCCTTCTCTAATATTTTGAATGGTATTCACTTGTACTAATTAATATTAGTGATATTATTTCTATTGGATATGGTGTCTCACTCAGACAGAGTATTTTGGTTAACGTGTGAGAGAGATGGCATTCGAATTATGTAATATAAGCTCGGAGCAATGAAATCTCAGAACAATAACCGAAACTCTAGAAAGGTATAAAAATATACAAAATATAGTCGAACTATTTTCACTTAAAACATTGACAGCGTGTGGGAAAGAGATGGCTGTCGCTGGTTTAAAGCAATACAGTGTTACATAACTATGTTGCTTTGAATATGAGGTAGCTATATTAAGTTGGTCTTTCTTTACAAACAAAGGTCGTGAACAGTGTGTATTTTTAATTTAGTAGCATATTTATAGCCGAATTATAAATTAGCATCGTTGTCAATGTTGTTACGAGTTTATCGGGATTCAAATTAAAATGCAGTTAGACTTACTTTAGAGTTTATTAGAACTATACAAACACGTATAACACAGTTACCAATATAACTGAACACAACAAATCCAACCGTAATGTAGAAGGTCGTAATCCAATTAAACGCGCAAAGTCCGTCACTAATAGATTACCGAATGTACACACGTCTTGCCTTGATCGTGGTTCTCGCTCGACTGCCCCCCCCCCCCTCAATCGGGCCAACGTTTTATACTGCACAAATGCTATACGCCCGCCCGCAACGTGGACCGAATTTCCTAGAATCAGCTTGTACTTTAAAATCCGTAACACCTAGCTAATGATTACTATACAACAATAGGCTGTTCTATAGAAACGTATATCAATAAATAAGTAAACAAAAGAAGACGATCATAAAAGAATTACAATAGTTTCAATGTTATTAGTTCAAATGCGGGTAATAATTGGCTTCTATAAATCTGTACTTGGAAGGTGTTTTTGTCGGCGCCTAGGTTGTAACAATATTAATTTATGACTCCTCCGAAAGAATAGAACTTAGGACGATTTTTTTTCACTAGCTCTCATGTACATACATAACTCCACGCCAGGTCCCTTGCGGGGTAGGCACGTACAACAGAGCGCCATTCAGGCTTATTCTTACATACCTCACTTGCCTCTTCGACATTCATAGCTCTTGTCGTGCACGCTCGTCTGTGCTTAAGTCTCCTGACATCACCTTCTGTTAATAACATAACATAAAATAACGCCGGTTTCCCATAGGGGTAGGCAGAGACTATGGATCTCCACTTGCGACGATCCTGACAAACAACTTTCGCTTCACCTACGTTCATTAACGTCTTCATACATGCGCATTTATTTGAAATGCTTTTTACCTGACCTTTCTTTAACGATTCTGATAATTGTTCATGGTATGTTCGTCTCGGTCTACCGGCAACAGTTCTACCATTGACAATACTGTCATACACCTGTTTTGTGATTCTACTTTTATCCATTCTCTCTGCATGTCCAAACCATCTTAACATTCCTTTTTTCAGCTCTTGTTATTACCTCATCTTTCAAACCACAACGATCCCTTAGCACACTGTTTCTTATCCTACCATTCAAACTAACCGCACATATCTCGCACTTCTCAAAGTTCTCATTTCTGTTAATACACGATCGATTTGATCATGGAAGGTGTGTCGTGGCCTTCCGCGACTTCTGCCTCCATCCACTTTTGCATTGTATATCTGTTTAGTCATTCTTTCATCATACATTCTTTCCACATGCCCGAACCACCATCGCTCTCATGTATACTGTATAAATGACATTAAATGAATAGGAGCTGTTTCACTCGGCTTTTATTTTAGCACGCTCTCTATAGTTTCATTGTTCTGAGAACTAAATTTAATTTAACTCGCGTGATAATAAAATGTATTACATATGGTTAATTAATTATTTATCCTTACACAGAGTGTAAAATATGTATTGAATAATAATTAATGATAATTGTTCATAATATAATAAAATTAGTTTAATATACAGTGACTGCATACGATTACAATATATTTTGTGCGGGACAAATGTAGTGACTCACACGTGTACTGGTCATCACTACAAATTTGTTTCGCCACAGGTATGAAGGCCTTGACACAGTGTTTGTTTTTTGAAGTTATACTTCTTTAGGCGCGTTATGAGAGTAAATTTTTACGATGAGCGCGCACACCGTCACACGAAAAACCTACACCATGAAGTTAGCTATAGTCAACATTTTAGTTTCTCAGGATGGCCGAGTGTAGTGTGGTGGTTGCGTAGCAACGAGTTGTTTATAGATTGATTGTGAATTTGTGAGACGAGCATTGTAATATTTCTATACTTTATTGTGTTTTAATTAATGTACGAGTTTGATGATTTATAAATCATTTATTTAGTATCCTACATATATGTTGGTCGGAGAAGGCCTCGTTCTACACACTACACTTTTAATTTAGATTTAAAAGACATTTTAACATAGTTTAGACCGAGCAGCCGGTTTAGGGCACCGCTCATACTTCCAACTTCAATACTTTCTTTAAAATTCTCAAAGGTCCAACTCGACCTGTTGCCATCAACCAAATGTGCCACAAAAAATCCTTCGTCTACCGAAGTAGATACTACTAAAGTATAGAGGGCGTCTGACCCCGCTCCGAACCATAAGCTCTGCTCTCATTGGTCGTTTGTTAAATTACAATATTCATAACTTTTATTAGGTTAGAACGATCTTTAAGTTATAGAAACATTTAACAAATCAAATTAAATTGAATTAAGAATTTTAGAAGTAATTAAAATGTAAACAAATGATATTGTGTTATACATCTAAACAACAATACATCGAATCCATAGCTTCCCTCCGACATATATATATTAAAGCGATCAGCAAAATCTCTCAGTGAATTTCTAAAAAAAGTAAGTAATTATATCGCTTTTTATAATACTTGGGTGTGATTGTGGTATTTATTTTTCTTATTTAGAGTTAACCTCAGTTTTTGATTGTATCTTTCAATACGGTCGGTTAAATAAATAAAGCAAATAAATAAAGGATCTTTATTTGTTTAACCCATTTAAAGAAGTATAACTTCTAACGCGTGTACATAAGTATACACACTTTTTTTTTAATTAGGCGATTCATTAGTAGTCTTTTCCAATTATATAATGTACAAAATAGCAATATCAAATGTGCCTTATCTAGGTATGCATTTATATGTAGTTATAAGAATACATTTAGTAAATATATTTTCTTAAATATCAAATATTACTGATTTAGCGGGTCTTTAAATATCTTTCATTATATATTGATGGCTAGAAGCAGGTATGTAGAGCAGAAATCTGATGGTCAATTCGACTCTTTGAATTTGGACGAAGCAGTAGAAATGATATAATGTTAATATTTCTTTAAAGGATACGAAGATATTCAGTAATATTGTTACGAATTTGTGTGATGTCAATTTAAAATGCAGTTGGAATTATCAGACAGAAAGAAGAAACATATTTTATTTAGTACAAAAACTAAGTTAATATAAATAGAGAAAGAAACAAAATAAGTCCTAAATTGGACCCAGTCTCAGCCTAATGCTAGCCAACAAGGACTAGCGCTGTTCTTCCGTCTGGTACCATATCACAAAGCTTATTAAAAGTAGACACAGGGAGTTCACAGTTCTTACCAATACAACAAGTCCAGACCGTAAAGCGGAAAATCGTAATGACATAAGTCGTCTAAAGTTCGTCGTTATAATACATGACTTAAATTCGAAGGGGTAATTAAACACCTGTAAAGGATTAGTATCGTTTCGCAACAATATTGAGTTAGTGTTTATATGAATCACTTTGGTTTATGCATCCAAATTGAGAGATAGAAATGAACCGTCTATTTTATTGGCTTAAACAAACTTCAACCGTTCAATATCATTGAATACCTTTGTGTTATTAATATTACGTTTTTCAACCAAATTGATTAGATTGATGCGCGTAATATAGGTTGCTTATATTGAAAAAATTACATATTGCATTTCTAAAGAAAACCTATTGCTGAAGAAAAGGGTTTAAATCTATGTATAGTCAAGGTGGGGAAATAAAATTACGTTTTAGCGGTCTTAAGCGCGGTAATTTATTTGATTTTGGTTATTCCGACGTTTCGGCCGCTTTTCAGTGGCCGTGATCACGGACGACAAAGATGACATTTGTCCAACGAGGATTGTTACGTTTTATTTAGCCTACCGCCAACTTGTACATTTTGATTTTATTTATTTTTAATTTTGTTAATTACTCTATGGGAGCTAATCTAATTTACCAACATGTTGTGGCTTGAAGAGAAGAAGCGGCGCAAGAAACTCTTCAGCAACCATGCCTAGCTCTAAATTTTTTATATAATATTAAAATGGGTGGAAGGAAAAGTAAAAGAAATTATTAGTCAAGTTGGCTTATGTTCCGTTGCACGCAGAAAGAGCTCAAGCACTGTGAGCAAGACGTGTGCGTCTCGGGATGCTCGACAGAAGTGATAACTTAAACTAATTCAAGTTGACTATTTAATATTTAAAATGTTTAATTCGAGAGAAGCTAGGTTATTACTTAAATTTTATGTATAATTATATGATGATGTAAAGAAAGTTATTTATCAATAAAATGTTTCATTGATTATAAAATATATTTTATTCTTGTTACAATTCTTGAATATGTACATTGGAATTTTGTGTATGACATTATTAGACATTAGGAGGAGCCTGCCTACCGCCGCTGTATGCGAGAGAGAAAGGGAAGCCAGACTCCCATAAGAAGTTATCACTTCAAAAAAAAGTATGTATATCTGTCGATTTTTACTTTCTTGAAACTGTATTTAACGTCAAATACAATTTGGAGCCAAAATTAAATGTGTCTTAACTTTACTGAACGATTTCTCTTCGTTGCTATTCAAACACGTAAATAAAGAGAGGTGTAGGGATCTCCATTGATAGACTTCGTCACCTTGACTATATAAGCCAAGAGACAGTTTTTGTTTTTCAATACATTTCTGTCTTTTCACGCATACATACATACACACTGACACACAATGTATTTGTGTACATGTATTAAGTATTTAGTCATAGTAATTGTATACCAACGTTAAATTTTATTGTATTTACATAAGTTTTCAAATTTTTAATAAAATAAGTTTATTGAAGTATTTAAAGTTTTTCATTATATTTGTCTCTAGTTTCTGCGATCAGGAAGCCAGTGAACGGTTCGAGATTTTTGTGTAGTTTCTGAAAGAAGGACAGTTGAGTTCATCTTCTATATAAAAATTAATGTTTGTCTGTATGTTCTTCATAGAATCGTAAACTCGAGTCGAATGTATTTTGATCATGTGATGATCTTTAGCAAAGTTGTTGTGAACCAGAAAAGGTTTCTGAGTTGGTTGGTTGCTGCTGCCGGCATATCAATTGAAGCTTTTCCGGGCAGGACGACGTCTGCCGGGACAGCTAGTATTATATAAGTATTAATAACTCTCTTTCTTAATTGTCTCACATTCTTTATTATGACTGTATAACTTTACATTGATATTGGTTATTCTTAGTTACACAAATAACTTATATTGTTGCACATATCTGTCTGCTTGCCAAGGTGGCTTCTCTGGAGGAAGTGTCAGTTCTCTTTTTATTTTTTTAAATGTGAGCTTGCTTGCAGTTGAGACACCAAAGTGTCTCAACTGTAGTGCCATCTCTTATTTTATTACTGTAAAATATATTCTCATTGCAGTTACTATACATCAATGTATTGTTGCTCAATAATTAAATATCACGCTAGAGGTCACTACAGCATTTACAAGTATCGTTTGCTAACATAAGCATTGCAAAATATTAAAAACCATTGAGTTATAATTGCTAAAATAACAAGATGTTGAAAAGTATAGTAATTTTGTATTCATATTTTTTATGAATATGACAGATGTTATGGTGGTTATAATTTTTATTAAAAGCTTTTTTTGGTTTGGTTAATTTAAATGGTTTGTCGTTGTCCGCCTAAAAGGCGACCCACTTTCAGATTGTTTTGCCCAATTCTCGTTTTGAGTAGCCTACTGGCAACACTGCTTCGAGAAATAACGTATAATAATAAAAGCTTTGACTGGAGTTATCGGGGATTCCCTGACAATAGCTAAAAAAATTGCGTCATGCGCAGCGGATTGTGATTCACTTTTATACAACTAGAGATGCGAATTACAAAATATTCTTATCGATATTTATAGCGAAAGATGTTGAGTATCGATAGTCTATAAATCGCCTGCTCCATAGTGATATATCAGTACACTTAATATTTTTATTAAAGACATTATTGACATCGTTAATATTCGCTTCTCATTCAAATGAAATTATTTCAAATTCAACAGGGAATTATGTACCGCCGCCATTTTATTTCTAAATAGTTACTATTTACTATGTGCTGATGGTTAATTATACATTGTGACTAAGCTTGCATAACTAAATTACCGACTTGTAAAATCTGTAGCATCTGTTCCTCTTAAACGGTAAGATCCGAGCCCAACACTAAGGCATAGGGAATATTCAGGAACTTTCAGCGACAGCACAATAGTTATATATAAAAACATAGTGCGTAAAATACATAAACTAATGCTTGCCATAAATATAAACAGTAAGACGTGATTTTAGCAAAAGATTCCGAGCGAGGTTAATGCTAAAAGTTTTAGGTATTTGAACTAGATTTATAATTTCCACTGGATTCTGCCCGCGACTTCATCCGCGTGGAATAGTTAAAAAAAGTAAGTTAATAAAAAGGATTTTGATACATTCTTCATTGGTGCTCCGCTCTTATCGGTCTTAGCGTGATGATATATAATAGCCTGTATCCTTCCTTGACTATCTAACACTGAAAGAATTTTCAAATCAGACCAGTAGTTCCTGAGATTAACGCGTTCAAGCAAACAAAAAAGAAAAATCTTCAGCTTTATATATAGTATAAGATTTTAATTTCAATATCTCGTAGGGTTCAGAAGATATTAATATAAAATCCAAAATCGACGGGAATTAGTAGCGTACACGTCTAATTGATCATAATATTGATTAATACGATACTATCGAGATATCGTCCCAACCCTAAATGGGCGTGGGGCGGGCCGGGCGCCGGGCAGGCATAAAACAAAGCACAGACTCGGAGGAAACATACGTAGTATCCATAGTAGTTTGTGGAGGAAACACTTGCGGCGTTTGTTCATTTGTTGCGGTCTAAAATTGTAAAATACACACTACAAACAAAGTAGAAATTATAATTAAGGCGAGTTTGAGAATTCAGTAGGTAAAAAATAATTGCAATTTTGTTTATCGTTTATTGTTTACTTATCACTAATAGGTAACTATTTAATCGTTTTGATTAGATTGTCCGCCAAAGTACATAAGTGTGCATTACTTACATCGAATTGCATCATTCACGCAGCTTTGGTCAACGTAAGTAATTGTTTGTATCTTAATTACTATTATTAGCAAATTAATAAGGTGTTAGTACTTCAAAGAGGAATGTTAAAGAGGTAACATTTGTACCCTGTCGTAAGAGGCCACAAAGCATCCCGCAGCCAGGTGGTAGGGCATTTGCCCCACTGGATGGCTACCACCCCTGGTCCAGAGTATTCCGCTATAACAACTTTAAGTTGTGTTCCGGCATTAGTGGCGAGGATCTAGTTCCTCCTTCCAGGCCGGCAGCACATTGGCAGGACCTCTCCTATTGATAATGCCCATAGGCGTCTTTAACCACTTTCCACCACAGTTGGGCCGTCAGCGTGTCTGCTGTGCTTCAGTAATAAAAATATAAAATAATTCGGAATTTCCGATAGTTTCGGTTTCACATATTAGATTTTATAAGAAATGTTTTCACAATACGAAAGTATTGATAATTAAAAAAAACCGACTTCAAAAAGTATAATATAACGTATTTCTAAAGCTATTATTATTAATATGTATTATCTTAAACATCTTAAAGTCGGTGCCTTAGTAATTTTCAAACAAAATATATACCTAGTAATTTTTATGATTTACTTTGCACCGACTTCAAGATGTTTTAGATAATATACTTTTATTAATAATAATAGCTTTAGAAATAAGTTATTTTATACTTTTCTATTTCTTTTTTACTTTTATACTTTTTTACTTTTAAAGTCGGATTTTTTATTTATTTGTTACTTTTACTGTCTAGCTACGGATACGCCTACAAAAGGTGCCGCCCGGAATGGAATTTTTTTCATAAAAAATGTTCATAAAATGAAAACTACTGGGCTAAACCTTGTCAAATTTTACCAAATGGCAGCTATTCCGCGTCGAACAAAAAAATCACGTAAATCGGATCATAAATCTCGGAGTAATCGGTGAACATACATAAAAAAAACCGACGAATTGAGAACCTCCTCCTTTTTTGAAGTCTGTTAAAAACTGAAACTTAATAAAAAAAAGGGGGAAAATATCTAAAGATAAGTTATTTTTAGTTTAAGTTAAGTTATTTTAGTTTTAACTTTGGTTATTGGTCCCAAACCACTCTCACTTATTAATTTATTAAATTTGCGCCATTACATGTTGTAGGGAAATTATTGTGACAAAGTAAAAAAATAATCCTTCCGACGTGTAACCGTGCTATGCTGTCGTTGGTGTTGCCAACATCATAAAGTCGGTTCAGTAGTTTTCGCCTATTATTGGAGTAACAGCCGTGCTAACAAACCTTTTAGTTATATAATATTAATAGGGTTATTTTAAAAAAAATTATTATTCTTGCAGATTAAGACAAAATGAACGAAAATTCGAGTGATACAGATTCTCGTTCGGACTTGGGAGATACAGATAGCAGCACGTCCAGGAAAGGTATAAGCATAACCTTTCTGCTCTACCTTTCTCGCCTACCAAGATTCTCATTCCGAGAATATGGCTATAACATCATTAGCTCATAGATTTATGCAGTAGAACCTCTTTAAGTCGAACTTGTAGGGAGACGCCAAAAAATACCAAAAAGAATATGTTAAACACTTTAAACATTAATTCGTAGTGGACTGTAGATATTTTAATTATTAAAGAAAACTGCATGTCGTGTGCTTAATATATGACGATTTTAATAGCAAGAAAACATTGGTAGTCAAACTTGAGGCTGACTCAAAATGACAAATATACACACACATAATCTTTTGTAATAATCGCGATTTTTTAATAGGTGTGTGTAGGCACTGTAAAATCAAAACCAACTATTTGAAAAGGCCTTGCAGCTGTAACGCGCTGTTGTGGCAAGATACCAATTAGTTGCTTTGCAGCGATTGCCCTATGTCTAAAACATACTATACATTTATGTATTATCTTTCTAATGTGTCTTATAGCATTCACAATCTAATAACGCTGGTTTAAACTAGATAACAATAATTTGGGACCGGAGTGCAACAATTTTATGTGTTCATGCTGAATTGTAAGATCCGTTGTTCTCGAATCTTTAGGTAAAATAATCGGATCTTTCTGATTGTATGATAAATCGGAGTTATGAAGGTGTCCACCTACTCGCATTACGCCCTGTAATAAATACTTTTTGTTGGAGATTCCAATAATCGGGATATCGAGTTTTCGAATTAAGCGTATTTTGTAAGATAACATTCGACTTGTAGAGGTTAAGTATTATTAAAATAATCGAATTGTAAAGTTTGTAAAATCAAATATTGCTATCTTCGAGATACAGAGCTCCCAGTTTATTTTTTCGTGTTAAAGAGGGAAAATAATTAAGTACCGTAAATGCGTACAACATGAGACTCGAAGGTAAACTGAGACTAAACTTCCATGGCATATATTATTACATGTAGTATCATTATTATTTTGGCAACACTGACAGTTCAGTTTCAAATTTGTTGTGTGAGGTTCCATGGTTGCTTTCGTGAAGGATTCTTTACCAGGTAAGTAGGTTACTGTTTTCTATTAATGTCTATTTGTTTTTGAAATATATTGTTGTACTACATATACCTCAGAACTCTGATAATTGACTAATAAGTACTGTGATTTAAATCGATTAATCAATCCCATCTTGTGAAGCATGTTCCCATAGACAAAAAAACTCCATGTTTTAGACTATTTGTTAAATGTTGCCAGAATAAATTTAAAATTTCCGCAAACTGGACGCATTTTATTTTTCTGATGGAAAATTGAGACCATGTCTCAAATTAGGTGCTTATGAGTCAAATTAGGTGCATATGTCTCAAATTTTATTCAAATCGTTAGTGGTTCAATTTCAAGTAATTATGATAATTATTGATGATACATTATTTTTTTTTGTTTCAGTAATTATGTCTTCGCGAAGACGAAGAGTTCTCGGGGCGAAACCGTACCAAAATTATAGTGAGGACACTTTGAAAGCTGCTATGGCAGCAGTTGACACTGGCATGACTTTGAGGGAAACGGAAGAAAAATTTAAAATACCTCGAGCAACTTTAAATAGAAAACACCGAAGGTTACAATTAAACAAAGTCGGCCGTCCTAAAGTTTTCAGTGAAGCTCTGGAGGAAGTCTTTGGGCAATCAATCATTACAGCTGCTGCTTGGGGATATCCACTATCAGGTTTAGACCTATCTTTACTCGTGAAATCACATCTAGATAGGCTAGGTCTAACTGAGACACGTTTCAAAGGTAACTTACCGGGACGATATTGGCTGGAAGGTTTTCTACGGCGCCATAAAAGCACTTTATCTGTAAGGCTCTCAGAAAATATTAAACGCCAAAGAGCTGGAGTTACGCAGGAGACATTAAAATCATACTTCCAAGAATTAAAAACCACTTTGGAGGATGTAGATCCAGCCGCAATAGTAAATTTTGACGAGACTAATATGTCTGATGACCCGGGACGCCAGAAAGTGTTGGTACGTCGAGGTATCAAGCATGCTCATAAAATCATTGACTCATCAAAATCAAGTACCTCCGTAATGTTTGCTGGGACAGCGTCAGGTGTTCTGCTTCCACTGTACGTCGTTTATAAAGCGGAACATTTATATAATACTTGGACGGAAGGAGGACCTCCAAATACAGTTTACAACCGATCCCGGAGTGGATGGTTTGACACTACAATATTTGAGGATTGGTTTTTGAAGGTCATTATTCCTTATGTTGAATCGTTTAATGGCAGAGGACCCGTGGTTGTAATTGGTGACAATCTGAGCAGTCATTTTTCATTAGATGTGATACAAAAGTGTACTGACTATAATATTAAATTTGTTTGTTTACCGGCAAATAGTACGGGGTTGTGCCAACCCCTCGATGTAGCAGTGTTTCGACCATTAAAAATAAAATGGAGGTCTGTTCTGCTGTCTTGGAAGGAAAAAAATAGAGGAGTAATGCCGAAGCATGTTTTTCCGAGGCTTTTGAAGCAAACTCTGGATAATATAGAAAATATGGGAAAAAATTTGAAGTCCGGATTTGAAGCAGCTGGGATATATCCAATTAATGAAAAAAGAGTCTTAGATAGATTGCCTACACAGGAAGATCCAGAAATCCATAATAATGCATCTCAGCAATGGTTAGAAACGTTTAAAATGCATCTCGAAGATATGCGAACAAAAGAATGCAGCACTGCCCTGAAGAAAAAAAAGGTGGCAGTTATTCCAGGTAAAGGTGTAACAGTGGAGGACTTATCCGAATCATTAAAGACTAAGACGAAACGTAATAAAACGAAAAAACAAAAAAAAAAGATTGTCGATGATGAAAGCACTTCCTGCAGTGATTTCGAAGAATGGAGGGAAGCAGTTTTGAATACTGCAAACTCATCATCCGATGACAATAATGAGTTCGACACAATGTTTTTTGATGATGTTCATGACATGTTTCCTGATGATGATGAAAGATCGGCGTCACCACGTATAACTAACATCCCACATAATGAGAACCAAGAAAATGAAGATCCACTCAATGTAGACCAATCGGTCTATACTGACAAACAATTTGAAGTTTCTGTACCTAGTGATGGTGGTGCTGGTTGCTCTAAAGATATCGATACAGAAATTGTAAATAATTCGGAGATTTCACCAGATTCTTTTGTTGTTGTCGAATTACTCTACAATGAGAATACGAAAAAACAAACTGAAAAGAAGTTTATTGCTCAAGTTACGAACATGGTTAGCGACGGAAAAGTGACCTGTCGCTTCATGAGATGTTTTTCAGCTACAAAGGGTATTTACATATTTCCAGCAGTGGATGACATGATGACAATTGACACTTCTCGAATAATAAATACAATTAAGCCCACTCAAGTGAAAAGGGGAAAATACATTTTTAATATTAATATTTAATTATAAGACTAATAAAATTGTGTAAAATAATATTTTTTTGTGCGCACTTCAAAGCGTAGGTATGCCTAGGTATAGCCTATGTATCGCAATAAAACGTTCCTAATAGCTTAGACAATTTTGATCTCAATGTTTAAATTTTATTATAAATTGCAAATGTTATTAATTTACTTAGTGTTAAAGGCTAATTTGAGACATGTGGGCAAATTGAGATCTCAAATTACCTTCGGTCTCAAAATCGAGATTTATGTTGATTTACTTTTTGACGATTTATGAAGAAGTTTGTTTTTTGTTTTTGATTCTATATAATTTTTATTTGATTTTTGAAGAACTAGTAAAAGATCTGGTAAGATTTGGAGATAATATTTTGTTTTATTTAATACCTCTAGTTATAACTGATTTATTATTGTTTTAATTTGCGCAAATTCAATATTTTGTTGTTCTTTAACGTCTCAATTAACAAACATTGAAATTCTACATGGGAAACCATGACTTTTATAAGGTGTCTTATGTTTACCGCATGTTGCAGGTAAATTGAGACAAGACGAAATAAATATATATAAAAAAAACTACATTGATGGGCTCAATATTGCAATATGCTCCTATTACCTTAGATAGAGACTCATGTTCTAGTAAAATTTCAAACCATAATTATTAAGAATTACACCTTATACTGTGAATTGAAATTTAAACCTGTCTCATGTTGTATGCATTTACGGTACTGAATTTGCTTATATAGGAGTCACTAATTATTTCGAGTTAGTTTCACGGAGGTTTTGGGGTTTGAGGGGGAGGGTTTTAACTTTTTAGAGTTTGAGAGGTTTTCCACTTAAAGAGGTTCTGCTGTATTTTTATATCTGGGATGTTTAAGATAATAAAATTTTGGATCGAGGCATGGATACGATCATGAAATTCGGATTTCTCGATAGCCTCGGAGAGTTATCGATCGAAAATTGTTTCGGATTATTCGATGGTTTCAAATACTTTCAGTTTTGTATAGGTATTACATCTTTTTAAGAATTTATACTGAATATAGAAATAATTAGAATAGACGAGCGTGCATGACAAGAGCTATGAATGTCAAAGAAGCAAGTGAGTTGTGTAAGAATAAGCCTGAATGGCGCTCTGTTGTTCGTGCCTACCCCGCAAGGGACCTGGCGTTATGTTTAAATAGTTGATTTCTTTTAGCGTTGGGAGGATGTTTGAAATGAAACCTCTTTTTTATTCCATAAAGTTTTATAATTTATTTTTTTATTATTTGTCAATATATTTAAATTCGAGATTTCAAATATATATATGAAAAGTAAAAGACGTGTTTTCTGATTCTCTTAAAATTATATCTGATTTCCTTTATTAAGCTTATAAAGATATTGCTGATTAATAGAGAAATAATTAGAAAGTAACAATCTGATGGCGAATGAAAACCTAAAATGAAGTTTCGAATTTAACGTTTAAATTTCTCTAATAATTGTAGCTAGTGGTCGAAACCGAAACCATAATAATTTGTTATCAAAGACTATACTTCTATAATCACAGATTTCGTAGTTTCATAAAAAGTGGTACAAAGTTTTTGATTCAAGTATTAATATATAGATATAGTCCACAAATTCTTATCCGAAGTTTTGCTAACTTTGATATCGGATTCGGTTTTGGATATTCGATAGTTGCTTACGGTTAAAGAGCTGCCTATCATCCCTGTCCCTGATTCATTATCTAGTCAGTTTCGAGTCAGATGCTATATCTTACATCTACCTGTTTATTTCTTTTTGGAAGACAAACAGACGTGTTTTATATGTTTAAGATAATTAGGTTACACTTATTGTGTTATGAGTAGTATACAACGCACCACTACACGCTTTTATGGGGTGCCACCGAAACGAGTTCATAGACACGTCTGTGGCGCCCCTACTTATGGCTCTCACTAGAGAGCCACGGATGGGCTACCCTATTTCACCAAAAGGGGGTTGAGTTCCCGGGCTCAGCCGGTGAGAATCCTTCCCAAGCTTTACAAACCTGGCGGAAGTAATTTACGTTTATTTTTTTCAGATGAGTCCGAAGTCTGCCACGTGTGCAAGATGAAGATTCCAAAGGCGTATATGTCAGAGCATTTCGAAAGTATAATCCACAAAACGAACATTAAAATAATGAAAAGCGCTCTAATACGGTCGAAGAATCAATTAGATAATTACAAAGAACTGAAACCATCTAACAATCCAGCTACGGAAGACTTCTGTGATGTGTGCAACGTTGTGTATCACTATTTAGAATCTACCGAGCACGAGGCAACTGAGAAACATAAAAAACTTGTAGTTTACGAAAGGCTTTTGCCAAGAATGTATCAGTTGTTTAAGGACACTGATAATAATTTGCACTTGATCGATGAGATCGATGAAATATTTAAAAAATATGTAGCGAAAAAGGTAAGTAATAAAGTAACCGAAGTTGGTAAGACGTATTGTGAGATATGTGACGTATATAAATGTAGTGCTGGATTTAACGGTCACCTAAAAGGAAAGAAGCATAGAAACAATTGTGCTATCAAAAACATTCCAGTGACTATCGTAAAGAAAATAAATAAAGAAGAAAAGTACTGTGAAGTTTGCCATGTTTTTAAATCTGCTCACAATTTCGATTCGCATTTAGAATCAAATAAGCATAAAAAGAAAGCACGTAAGTTAGCCAAGGATGATGAATCTAATGATGAAATAGATGACGATCTAGATACTTATGACATACAACGATTAACGAAAGATCATGCTAAATACCTAGTCAATATACGTGGCTCTGAATCGAAACGTTGTAATATTTGCATGGCTGAGTTGGTAGATGAAGAAGAAGTTATTAAGGAGCACTTTGAACAAGAAAAACATTTGCTCGCCTACAAAGATATTCTGCTTAACAAGAACATTGTCAAACTTGCAAACGAATATTTCTGTGTACAATGTGATGAACTGATTCCTGATCTAATTGAACATGTTCGGATACCCAAACATAATAAAAGCTACCAACTTATTCATTATGAAACATATTGTGATTTGTGTAATGTCAAAGTGCCTCGCACAGGCAGCTATTTACACGAAAATGGTGCAAAGCATAGAGCAAATGAGAAAAAGAGACGGACTGAGAAAATTAAATACATAGATATTGAAATCAGCGATGATATAGATAGGAAATCTTTATCTGTGGTCAATAATAAACTCAGTTGTAATATTTGCAAGGAAACCTTTGACGGTGAAGATGCGCTCGTCGATCATTTTAAAGGAATAAAACATAAATTTGAATTGCTTAAATACAGTCAAGATAATGGCTTGGAGCCTGAAAATGAGATTTATCGCTGCAAGAAATGCGACGTTACTGTCGAAAAGAATGATATTTTGGAACATCTGAAAAGTTCTCGCCATAAAATGACTCCAAACGTCTGGATAATAAATTAATTATTAGGATTATTGTTGTCGATGTTTTTACAAATCGTGTTTGATTTGCATATAGCCTGTGAACTATGAAATTCTGAAAAAAATAAAATTAAGCCTACGTGTAGCACAGCTGAACTGTAGGTAATCAGCTAGTGCTATTCAACGGAGTTCTTGTGACAACTCAAAAGGCCACATTTGACGACACAGTTCACATTTCTCACAAAAGACATAACTACTACTCAAAAACTATCAATATCCTACAACTGTTGTTCATTTTAGAGTAATTTTACATTTTTAGAAAATAAAACTGCACAGCACATCTCCTTTCAGTTCCCGCCAAAAACTCACTATGTCACAATAGTGACAGATGCGGCGAAAGAAAAAAAAGGGAACAAGGAGGACGTGACCAAATAGGTCGGCGTTAACAGTAATTATGGGTATAATGTACTATTTGTGATGCGATATTGTTATTAATTGTTAATGACTTTAAATGTTAAGAAAATTAAGAAACTATATTGTAAACTAAGATCTGGCAAAGGCCTAGCTGCCAAGCCATAAACCTAAATAAAATAACGACGCACCGCTGTTTCCGCGCGAACCTCGCCGCGTTTTGGGTGTTGTGCTGCGTTGTACACTCGCTTACATCGACCCGCTTGCTGAAAGAAACCCACTGTATCGTTCCAGCTGGTCCACTTATCGAAGGAACCGCGAGAAGAGAAGAAAGGATCACGAGGAAGAAGTGCCTACCGCTTCGAAGCCCGCATCGTTCGTAGCGTGTCTGGTCCGGTGACCTTATCCTGTAAGTCCTTTCCTTCTCTTTTTATCCTCGCTCCCGCCCGTGCCAAGTTATATTAGTTATAGCGTTTATTATCTTTACGGAAACCCTTATTGTACGTAGATTGCATACACTTTGCATCCTCTGTAAACGACGTGTTGATATTCTTAGCCGACTAGGGCAAAGCCAGAATGCAAGGTATTATGTTTTTTAGTAGTATTTGATTGTATTTCGCGATAGCACCTAGACTACTGATCCGATTCGTCATTATGGTCTGAATGACATAGGCTACAGTTTAGCCCGACTACGGAAATGCCAAAAGGAAGGGTTATGTTTTTAGCAGTTTAAGTTTGTATTTAAGCATATTCCACGGTACTATGCGATCCAAATAAGATTAGGAGTGTCAATGACCTCTATCTGTCAAATCTCACTTGAAAAGTATGATTTGCAAAAACTTATTTGCATTTCGATAATAAATAATGTTACATCAATATTTAAATAAAAAGGTTAAATTAGTAGTAGTGTCTTAATATAATATTTAATTGTTTAAAGGTATTTAAAGAAACAATATGGCGCCAGCTCGATTCTATTCTCATTTGAATCGCATAGTAGCATAGACTACTCATGAATGTGATGTCAATTGATTCGTCAGTATGGTCTGCTACAGTTTTGCCTAGTAACTAGTGGTACATTTTTAGCAGTATAAGTTTGTATTTACGGACGTTTCACCGTAGGGCCTAAACTAATCATCTGAGTTTGATGAATGTAATGTCAATCGACTTGTTATTATAGTCCGAGTAATGTAAGCTACTATTTTTTATTCAACTGGGACGAAGCTAAAAGGAAGGGTTATAAAGTTTTGCTATTTTTTTTTTCTTAATTAATAAGTACATTATAAGCAATGTGTGGGACGTAACATGCGTTGACACTGGCGGCATCACATCTTCCAGTGATTAAGTCGGGGGCTGACAACGCTGCTTCAACAGCTGAAGATCTCAAACGGCGTAAATATAGGTACTCCTAAGAAGAGGTTACATATTTGTGTGCAAAATATTTCTTCATAGAAATTTGCAAGTAACTCTGATATCACCCGTGATCAGGTTGGTTCGTATTTCGCGCAACGAATTGGCATTGCCATACAGCCAGCCTTCTGGGCACGCTTCCCTCTGGAATCGATTTGTTAAATACTACAGACCTTATATTCATTTGTTTATAATTTAGTTTATTTTTATTCATAATTTTATAGCAATGTACGCTTGTAAACATTTTCAAATATTAAATACTTAATGATAAAGGTTTTTTACTCATTGCACACCCTTGAATATAGAACGACACGACTTACTGTCGTCTACGACATTTTTTGCAGTGACGACAGATTGTAATGACAGTGGGAACGGCTAGCACGACAGTCGTAAAACGATAAAAGATCGTTAAACATTTTTGACGGCAAACAGTCGTTATAATGGGAACAGCTAGAGACGACAGTCCTCCAACGATGAATTAACTGTTGCGACATAGTGGGAACGCGCCCTTAGTGTACTTCAGCCTCTTTATTTTCTTTCACCATATCCCAATTAATTGGGGTCTTTTCCTTCCACACTCTTCTATTCTACATACATACATACATACATAACTTCACGCCAGGTCCCTTGCGGGGTAGGCACGAACAACAGAGCGCCATTTAGGCTTATTCTTACACACCTCACTTGCTTCTTTGACATTCATAGTTCTTGTCATGCACGCTCGTCTGTTCTTAAGGCTCCTGACATCACCTTCTGCTAGTACACGATCAATTTGATCATGGAAGGTGTGTCGTGGCCTTCCGCGACTTCTTCATTAGATTAGATTAGATCTTCTGATATAGATCTTCTGTCACACCACATATCATAATATTATTATCATCCTTCACACAATCCACCTACCTTTACATTTGTGCCCATCCATCTCAGCTGAGTGGAGAAGTTTGTGGTTAGTGCACTTCAGCCCCTTTAGACAGACAACTAAAAGAGGCGTTTCGCTATGTCAGTTGTCTCACGGACAACGCATCAGCTTTGCCATTCAGCGAGGTAATGTAATTACGTTTCTCTTTCTTCAAATTAATTCTTCCTTTCTTTTCGATTTTCTATTCTATTCTGTTAACGCTCATGTCACATGTCTACAGGACCAGTACTGCTTATAGCCGGCTCCCATATATTTTTTATTGCAGGAGTTCAGCAGACAGGCAGACAGCCTACTTGATGGAAAGCTTTTACCATCGCCTATGGACATTTGCAACACCAAACGTGCTACAAATGCGCTGCTGCTCTCTTAAGGGAGACTGCAATCTGGTCACTAATGCCGGAATACAACTCAAGGTTGTTATGGCGGCATACTCTAAACCAGGGGTGGTAGCAACCCAGACGGGAAAATGTCTCATCACCCGGCTGTGGGTTGTTTTTTCGCCTCTTACCACAGGCCGCCCCAACGCAGGAAATTGTATTCTTTCTCCGTTCCTGCACGGATAACTAGAACTACACACTAGAAGCAGGTATATCACACTTCGTGCTTCTTACTTTCAAAATACGAAGTCATCACTTTGTTGTCCCCTTTCGAGTTGAATTTTCAAAAACGACGATACACAAGTACATTTGTTTCTAACCATAAAGAGGTACTTTATAAAATTCCATGCTTCTTAATTTGAAAATAACGGATTTTCATTTAAAAAAATGGCATCGTGTTCTCCATCGGTTATGGGCAGAGTATTCCAGTGAGTTTTTTTAAAAAAGAATGGAAGCTGTCGTTTTAGTGAAAAATGTGTGAGAAAATGCTAATTTTTATGCCCGCAAAAAACTACTAACCGCTCCCAGGAAAATTCCCGCGGGATTTCCGAGATAAAAAATCACATTGGAATTCATATTTTTGTAATCTGACCATTTTAAATCATTCCCACAGAAAAATAAACCGCTGGGTTCCCAGGATAAATGTATTGCAGTGTTTATGTCTAAGAATTTCCTGCCGATCAGTGTAAATCACATCGCAATCGGCCCAGTAGTTTTTACGTGATTCCCGAGCAAACAGACAAGAAATCTAAATACGATCAATTTGCTTATATATTTTTTTTAAATAGCTTCATTGCACAGACACAGCATGATTAGAATTTCATAATATAGATTAGCTGTCCCGGCAGACGTCTTCCTGCCCGAAAAAATAGGGGTTGATCGTAGCGGGTTGAAAATTTAGGGTTGTATGTATTTTTTAATGCTGTATCATAAAAAAAAATAACTAAAAAAAGTAGGGGTGGACTACCCTTAACATTTAGGGGATAAAGAATAGATGTTGTCCGATTCTCAGACCTACATATGCACACAAAATTTCATGAGAATCGAAGCTGCTTCGGAAAAGTATGGGAACAAACATTGTCAAACGAGACTTTTATATACAAGATATACCTAGTTTTATAATAACAAAAAACCACCAATTATATTTAAAAATGCACCTTTTATTCATGTAATACAATTAACATTAAAATATATATTTACTTAATACCAATTATTTAATATACAACACGTAGGTAAAACGATTAAATTCAATTTTAAAATTCTATCTATGAGATTAAAAGAAACAACATAATACTAAGGACTTATGATTGCAGGCAGTAGAAAATGGTTGCGTTCCATTAGAGACTCACAACGACCACGTTCACGACCGCGATTTTTCCCGTTCCACTCGCTTGCCGGCGTTACAATCGTAAACCCAAGTGGAACGGCTATTCGACCCACCTCTTGATATTAGTCGTTGTGAGTTTTGTGTGATCGAAAATAATGAAGTTTTCGCCATGACCACAACGACCGCGGTCGCCTTGTGGAAAGGCAGACGGAGCATTTTGAGCGTTGTGAGCTACTAGTGGAACGCCTTGAACGTGATAACAATTCATCATTCTTTTGGGTTTAAAATTAAAGCATTACGAAGTACCTGTCGGTGATAGCCTAAGACTATTGCAGATACTTACCGTGCACGGGTGCTTCAATAAGTATCTGTATCAGATGGTGGTGTTCTGCTTTCCCCTCAGTGAGACTCGCTAGACACTGAGTTTCACACGGTGGTCTAATGGCAATGGCAACCTCAGAGGTTCAAGCTCGAGGCCATCGTAGGGCCAATCGATTTGCTGAGGGGACTGGTTGAGGCCATGCTCCACAGCAACAATCACTGGTCAGCGGTTTCTTCCTTTTGTGAGGCAGTAATGCCCTGCGAGGAAACCGCTGAGAGAGTAAGGGAGACAGCTGCGCAAAATCCAGAGTCCAGAAGGGTGAAGAGATTGGTAATGTGAAAGATGGACCTTATCGACCTATCCGCCGAGATAAACTGGTTTGAAGTTTCCGAAATTTCGAAAAATCACAGATTTTCCCAGTTTTCTCAGCGGAGGTAGGTCCGATCTTTGTTGTTTTTGGTGTCACTATGACGGCCTCGTTGAGGCGCGTCTGTTGACATAGTTGGTTGGATATTGCAGAAGTGTGGTGACTACGTGGTGAGCACGTAGTTGGTGGTGTTTAGGTCGTATCTCGGCGGCCGTAGAACATGTTGGGGCGCTTCTGATGCTTACCAAGCACCTCAGGAACCCATTGAAATTACGAAGATATTATGTAAAAACCACTTTTTTTCATTTTTTGTGAATTTTGACCAAAGTAATGCACCAATTACGCGTTTCCATAGTTGGCTAGAGCATGTTGTTGCGCACACGCCGATATATCACTGGTATTTTATGTTAGAAAAACTTATTTTTGGGTTTTTTTTTCGGCGCGGAGATCTACATTTTCCGTGTTTACGCGCGGAAGGTTATATAAGAATTTTTGATACTATCGCAATGAAGTTATGGGAGCTGCAAACGTCTAGTCATCGCGGTGGACAACGAACTACTGGCTAGCGCAACGAGGGTGTACACATATTAATAGTTGCTCTATCTAGCTAGCACATCATCCGTCCCGCTCACACATTGCGCTATATATTCTACTAGTTGTACGACTTGTATTATTTGTACTTAAGGTTACCGTTTCCAAAATAAATCAGTTCACATCAGCACTCTGTAGTGAAAACTACTCTCTACCATCTCTCGCTGCTAAAGAATCATACTTTAATAAATAGCAAAATTGTGCCCTAGTATGACGATTCAGCGAGGAAACGTAGCCAGTCTTCTGGGAACTTTACCCATAGGAGATGGTGGCTTAGTGTACTACTTATAGTCTTGAGGGATTACAGATAGAATACAATACAACAAGTTAAGATTTCTTCATTGTATTCATTTATAATGACTTATAGCAGGTTCATATATTTTGCCAATTCATTTACCTGCCTTACTATTGGTTTAAATTTGACACACACAATGGTAAGGCAAGTGAATGAAGACATGTAGAATATAGGGACCGGCCATTAATCCATCTCCATCCTCTGTTTGTCTGTCAGTTATTTTTCTCAGAAACCACTGCGAGTCGCGAATTAGCTACAAATATGTGTTGCGAAATCACGAAAAAAGTAAAGATTAGAGATGACCACCATGTACTTAAGTTGGGGTTGAAAGTTTTTGAAGTGAAAACTTCTTTAAACACATTAGGCACTTTTGGGATGGGGGAAAAAGCACTGAACTCACATGACTGTCACACTCGGATATAACATTTTCACTTTTAACATGTAGTCCTGCGACTGATAGTTTTTTGCAGTGTATATATTAAACAGTTTTGTCATTCAATTTGATTCAATCAAAGTCAGACATAAACATAAATTAGAATCATTCAATGTCAGTAAATACCGCCGTGACCTTTCAACCAAATCGATTTATTTTTATTGATCCATCTAATATCAGCATAATAACCGCTTTGCTAAATGTTGCGTTAATATTTATTGTCTGCGACACTGCTGAATTCGCTCCTCTAGTTTCGTAACTCACTCGTCGCGTTTCGTAAATCACTCGTCGCGTTTCGTAATTCACTCGTCTTGTTTCGTAAGTCACTCGTCGCGTTTCGTAAATCACTCGTCGCGTTTCGTAACTCACTCGTCACGTTTCGTAACTCACTCGTCTTGTTTCGTAAGTCACTCGTCGCGTTTCGTAAATCACTCGTCACGTTTCGTAACTCACTCGTCTTGTTTCGTAAGTCACTCGTCGCGTTTCGTAAATCACTCGTCGCGTTTCGTAACTCACTCGTCGCGTTTCGTAACTCACTCGTCTTGTTTCGTAAGTCACTCGTCGCGTTTCGTAAATCACTCGTCGCGTTTCGTAACTCACTCGTCGCGTTTCGTAACTCACTCGTCTTGTTTCGTAAGTCACTCGTCGCGTTTCGTAAATCACTCGTCGCGTTTCGTAACTCACTCGTCGCGTTTCGTAACTCACTCGTCGCGTTTCGTAACTCACTCGTCACGTTTTGTAACTCAGTCGACGCGCCTTGCTGCTATATGACGCAATTTTGAGATAACTTTAAAGCGCTAGTGCCGCAAGTTGTGCTCCAATCTAGTGGTGGATGATATCCGTCAATATATAAAACCTGGCTTAAAAATCTTTCATATAAGGTGTTTATATGGATTTGTTTCCATTACTGGACACATCTAATCCAACTTATTGGTAACCAAGGTGAATCACACTATATAATAAGAGTCAAATTGAAAGTATTTCTTGCCAGGCCATAATTTTTTTAATGTAGATTTAATGCATTGTCTCCATGATTTTTTGTTTTTTTTTCTGAAAGGCATGTCCACTCTAACCTATTAGTGGTAGTCGATACCCATTCATTCCCACTTGGCCTAAAAGTCTTTCTTGCCAGACCATAACTTTTAAATAGATCAAGCAGTATCCGGCTTCGTTTCCATGAATTGGACTACTCGTTTATTGGGGAACAGCTTGTGCACCCTCTTCCTGTGAGTGTACAGAGAGGCTTTCTGTTTGAAGGTCTGATGGCAGACCTCGCAGGACAGGGGGCGCTCGAACGAGTGTATCGCCTGGTGCTGGGTCAGGGCTTTCTTGTCCTGGAACAAAAGTACATCATACAGGGAAATTAATTAAAATGTTTGAGAGTAATTTAATACATATATTTATTTAAAACTAGCTGCGGCCGCGGTTTCACCCGCGTGATGATGGAACAGGCGTCAGTGGTATGCGGGGACCGGAGGGACGGTGTGTTCCGGTGAGGGTGGGTCAAGGGAGTGCTCTCTGCTCGGAACAGCATATTTAGAATTTTGTAATATTATACCTGTTCCATACGTGTTCCTGCGGTCACGTATGACCGAGAGTTGAGTATGGAATAGAGAGCACGAAAGTAGAGTAAACGCGGTCGAGATGCGTTCGTAATACCGAAGTAAGAAAGAGAGTTGGTCTGAAAGAGAGTGTCGGGGAGAAGGTAAGGAAAGGAATGCTCCGGTGGTTCCGGCATGTGGAAAGAATGTATGATGGAAGAATTACTAAACAGATATACAATGCAAAAGTGGATGGATGCAGAAGTCGCGGAAGGCCACGACACACCTTCCAGGATCAAATTGATCGTGCGCTAGCAGAAGGTGATGTCAGGAGCCTTAAGAACAGACGAGCGTGCATGACAAGAACTATGAATGTCAAAGAAGCAAGTGAGGTGTGTAAGAATAAGCCTGTGTGGCGCTCTGTTATTCGTGCCTACCCCGCAAGGGACCTGGCGTGAGGTAATGTATGTATGTATGTAATATTATAAGTAGATGCTTACAGTGAAAGCATTCCCGCACGACTGGCACACGTGGTTCCTCGGCTTCTCCTTCCTCTCCCCGTGGACGCGCATCATGTGCCTCTCCACGTTCTTGCGCGACGCTATCGGCTGCAACATTCGCAACACATCAAATCATGGTTTCACGGTTTCCATTACATTAGATTTACCTTAATGTTAGAGAGATTTCATTCTTGTAATTGGCCCCTAACGATCGATGCAATATAATTACAGGGTGTAATGTTTACTTTGTAGATTTCAGTCGATGCGATTCCCGGGTGAAGCGAGAGAATTTTCGAAAATCTTTGAATGCAGTCTTATTTATTTTCAAAAATAAAGAAATATTTTTTTGGAGTAAAATTTGCTATCTCTATTATTTAGAGAAGATTTTCCCTCCAGGTGGCATTAAAAAATTCCATTCCCGTATATGTAAAAAGTTAAAACAACAATAAAAATAATAGCTTATGAATAAATGTGAAAAAATTATCTCACACAATCGGTGAAAAATTAAGATGAAAAATATATATTTTCGTGTCTATTAATAATAAGTTATATCGTTAACTAACACCTAAACTAGGCCGAGCCTGTTTTTTATGTGTTCCTTCCAGTGTCTTAAAGACAATTAGTTGAAAAGAAAATTGTACAATTTAAATATTGTTTAAAAAAATAATATCTAATATATAAAATTCTCGTGTCACAGTTTTCGTTGCCATACTCCTCCGAGACGGCTTGACCGATTTTGATGAAATTTTTTGTGCTTATCCGGTATCTATGAGAATCGGCCGACATCTATTTTTCATCCCCCTAAATGCTAGGGGTAGTCCACCCCTATATTTTAGTTTTTATTTTTTAGACAAAATTTTTAATTTCTATTTTTTTATGATACAACATACAAAAATACATACAACCCTAGATTTTCAACCCTCTACGATCACCCCCTATTTTTTACCGGGCAGGACGACGTCTGCCGGGACAGCTAGTAATAATAATAAGATTAAGACTAAGACTTGCTTTCGTAACTAGCTATGTTTAATAATATTTATTTCTACTAAACTTTTTTAAATTAACGGCATTAATATCTATGGTCGATTTTTCGCTCATATTTAAAAAAAAAAATTTGCAAAATGAATATGAACAACTTCTTTTAGTATATCTACTTTGTCGTTCGTTTAATTGGCAGACAATTTGGATTATATTCTGGCCCTGTATATTACATTGTTATTATTTCATTGTTAATTATTTTAATCTGCTCTGTGCTTAAATAAATTCAAATTCAAAATAAGTTCCACTGGAGAACACTTTTTGAAGGTCATACATATAGGTTAAAATTGATTGTTTATTGCTGTTAAGGAGAAGAAGCGGCAAGAAACTCCCCAGCAACACGTCTAGTTTGTTATTGTATTTATATTTAAGTTTTATACAGAAGTATGTTACAGAATGACTTTTGAAGAATTAATGGAGTTGTAGCAAACAGTTGTTACGCGATGTTCATCACAGCAGTTATGGGAACCATAGAGTATATTAATATAACATAGACAATCGTCATAGATAATAATATGATCCAGGCAGCATTATGATATAATTGGTATTTTTAGCAATATTGTAATATTATTATTTTGTAGGGTAGTTTCGTGGTATTTTCGTGTAAAAAGGCGGTGAGGCGTGTAGACGGTGTTCATTGCTTACTGTGTGGCGTGAATAGTCACACCAAAGGCTGGACAATAAAGGGGAAACTCTGCCCAGATAGTTAATATTTGGTATCTTCGGTACTTTCTTACCCAAATATCAGCAAGGCTGTTTACACAGTGTATATTCAAGACAATAAAAGGAAAGACAAATATTATTATAGTTATAAATATAGAGACATAAAATACTATTTCTTTTTTGCAATTGGGCAGAATATTGCATTTTTTATGTACAACTCACCTTCTCGCACAAGGGACACTTGTAGGCCGTTTTCCCTAAATGTTGATAGTTGAAGTGATCTTGCATTTGCTCCTTCGTTTGATAGCCTTTATTGCACATTGGACATGGGAATCTGTAAGAGGAAGATAATACTGTTACGCTATACAGGACTCGAATTAAAATGCCGTTGGAATTACTATAGAGATTATTAGAACTGTACAAAACACGTGTAAAACAGGCACACAATTATAACTGGATACCTCCAGTACACTGCACGACCCAATAACATGCGCAAAGTCCGTCGCCGATGTGCTGCACACGTCTTGCTAATATCGCCGCACCCCTCCGTTCGGGCATTGTTTTATACTAAACTGTACAAAGCATCAAAGGACCGCGTTCACTGAGTTAATCCGCACACCTGGCAAGATTCGACGCAATGCAATAACAACAAGGATTAGTTCGACACTAATGACGGCCATAAAACAAGTACGATAACAATAGGATTTTTTCTTAATTGCAAATTTTAAACACGAAGTAAACAAAAGAACTCCGAATGCAGGAGAAGTAATAAACTGCGTTTTTACGAGAGGCAGGTGTGCGAATTTCTTTGACGGAATATAACAATACTTTAATCTGTGCACAGACTGTTCCTACAACACTGTTATTTGGATTTCGGTAATCTATAATCTCATCAAATTCTAAGAATGCCGTGTATGTACATTGAAGTTATTAAAAAAAAACAACTGGGATAGACTATATTGTTACAACCTAGGCACCGACTAAGACAAGTTCCACGTACATATCTCTAGAAGCACATTTTGTTACCTGTCGGCATTTGATCGTCTTCTTTTGTTTACTTATTTATTGGCACATGTTTCTAATTATTGTGGAGAATAGTCTATTGTACTAGCGCATTAGCATCATTAGCCAGGTGTTGCAAATTGCGTCGACTCCGATACGGACACATTTGTATTTGTGAGGTATAAAACGACGGCCCGATGGTGAGGGCAGTCGAGCTACGACTACGATACGGGCGTGACGTGTGTACATTCGGTAATCTATTAGTGACGGACTTTGCGCGTTTTATTGAATTACGACCTTCTGCAGTACGTTTGTACTGGTTGCGTCCAGTTATATTCGTACCTGTGTTATACGTGGTTGTATAGTTCTAACAAACTCTATAATAAATTCAATGGCGGAGAAAACGATGTAATTTTTTAAAATATTATGTATGCTCGACAATATTTTTTTACTTTTTTGAACACCAAAGGTGCTACAAATGCGCTGCTGCTCTCTTAAGGGAGACTGGAACCTGGTCACTAATGCCGGAACACAACACAAGGTTGTTATGGCGACATACTTCAGAACAAGGGTGGTAGCCATCCAGTCCGGCAAATACCCTACCACCTGGCTGTGGGTTGTTTTGTCGCCTCTTACGACAGGCCGCCCCAACGCAGGAAATTTTATTCTTTCTCCGTTCCTGCACCGATAAAAACTAAACAATTACTACTAAGACCTTAATTAACAACCGAATCTGTTTTTAAACTACTTTACGGACTCGAGTTACGTACCCTTTTTTAAAGCTTAATTTCTAGATTTAACTTTTAAAATTTAACACACTTATTATTTTAGTTCTTGTGTGTGAAATTAATTAATTTGTGTTGAGGTGTATGTTTCTTCTAAGTGACTTATTATATTAATTTATCTTAATTATAATACTCAACTGGTACTAATGTAGAGTGTATCTGTTACATGCTGGTGATGTGAGGAAGTGCGTGTGCAGTGTGGGCCTTATGTCTACACATATATCCTAACAAGTGCCATGTGTGTTGTTTTGTCCTTTCTGTGCGTGGGTCATTAATTTTTAGTCTCTTTGTGTGTCTTGGGTTTGGTTGTGAAATGTGCGTGTAATGCAATGCGGCGGTAGTGCGCGTTGCTTTGACTATGTTTATGTCTGCTTACTGATGCCGGGAGCGGATGACACTCCGAGTATTATACAATAATAACCGTAATAATCCCGCAGGGGGCTTTGTGGTGAAGCCTTAGGTGAGTAGCGACACCTCGGACCTGACTTCGAGGGTCCACGCGAGGCTTCCGCCTCCGTGCTCGCCTTAGCCAGCCGACACGGAGTGGAGATCGCTAGAGCTAAGACTCAAGCTCCAGGGGGGAAGTGATAAATGGCATCACGTCAGAAGTAGCTTCGGTGAACCTGCAGACCACCTCTCTACACCCCTTAGCCACTCACACCCATGCTGCCCCTGCCTTTTATGGTATTTTTTGGGGCCCATGCAGGGAGTGGCGAATCACCGTCTGCCCATTTTTCCATGTTCCCTGAACGTTGCGACGGGCAGACGCCATAGTCCCCATATTCCCAGAACCCCAGTACCACTAGCAGTTCACTACAATAGCCCGGTACTTTTTGTCCTCGTTTTCCACAATAGTCCTACACTGGCCGGGGCTTGTCCCTGGGTGAATTAGTATATGGTGTAGACAGGGATAATCGCCGGTCAGGGTCACGCCACATTTACATTAAATTTGTCAAAAGGCCTCTACGTGTTGGCTTTTCCATGGCCCCGCGCAAACCCTCTAAAAGTCCGGGCCATTTTTATGGCCCGTGGTCTTGAAAGACATACATTGACGGTAATAAGAATAGTACTAATTATCAGAGACAATGTTCCACATCCACATCCAATAATCAAGCAGTACTGACTGTTAAGAGAGTGGTCCGTGCACCACGACGCAATCGTTCAAAGTGCGTGCCATCTCAACTGCGCAGCTCGTTTTATAGGCGATTGCTAGGGAGGGGAGACGTCAGAATATTGTACTGGTTGATCGAATGACTAAATTATAATCTTCAAGTGCACGTTCCACTAGCGCCATCTAGTCGCCGTCACTCGCAGCCGGTATGCAGAATGGCTGCCGTCATGTATAAGTGTTGTTGTTAGTTTATGACTTTGTGTGGTGTTGTAATTGTTGTGAGATGAATCTGGGCGTTGGCACGGCACTCACTTGAATATCTGGTCGGTGGCGTGCGCACGGGAGTACTTGAAGTGCGCCTGGTAGGTGGCGAGGTGCGAGAAGATCTTCTTGCACTCCACGCACTCGTAGCGGCCCTTGTTCTGGTGCCGCTGGATGTGGTACTTGAGCTGGATCTTCCTCACCATCTTGTGGCACAGGGGGCACTCCTCGCGCGGCAGCGGACCCTCGTGCAGTCTGACCAAACGTTTAACAGACTTCAATGAAAAACAAATCAACAATTTTCTCTTTGGAACGAAGTTCCTTATCGCGCGTTGCGAAAGGGGGCTAGCCAGGAAAAATTAAGACAAAGTTGTAACTTTTCTGTCTGTCTCTCTCTCTCATAGAAAGCAAGCCTGTCATTTTCGTTTCGTCTTTCTATTTCGCATTGAACAGTGTGGTGTCGCGACGATTATTTATTACATTATGTTTGTTAATAATAATAAAAATATTATTAGAACTAAAAAAATAATACAATTCCTTCACTAATTAATCGAAAGGAACTTCGTTCCATCCGGGTGTCCCTTGACACCTCTCAAGTTTTTTTTCTTTTTACTTTGTTCAATATTGACTTAATGTAAATTAAATAGACATTTTATGTAATTTTCGTATAATTGTATTTCATGCATGTATAATACGGCCGGCGTAACTTGGCGAATGTGAACATAGGCTCTGCATACTTTAGAGCATGTACACTCGTGTGATGAGTGGGCATACGACTCGTCAGTGAATACAATTGGTCGCCCTTCATCCCTGTATTTTTACCTTGCTTTGTACTAGTTGGTCACTTTATTTTCTTCACGAGTTTACATGCGCTAAAGTTCGCAGAGCCTGTGTTCACATTCGCCAAGTTACGACGGCCGTATTATACGAAGAGGTTAATGAAAGTAGGTGAACCGAAAGTTGTTTGTCAAGATCGACGAAAGTGGAGACCCATAGTCTCTGCCTACCCCCATGGGGAACAGGTGTGATATTATGTATGAATGTGTGTTGTATTTCTTTTTTTCTTTGTAATCAGCTGTTTGAGCCAATTTTTATTTTTATTATATAAATTATTTTATAGTGGAAACTTGATTGATATATGTATTCATTTTGTGTTTTTATATTTAAGAATATTAATTATTGTATGTTTCCCAAACAAATTAAATTAAACAACAACAAATTTACAAAATATAGTCATTTCTATGTTTTACAGCTTTTATTTAACTTGCAATGGATGAAGTTCGGGTGGAATATTGCAAGTTAAATTTGACCAACTTTCCGGTTTCCGATTGAGCTGAAATTTCGCACGAATGTGTATATCGTGTGACAATGCAATAATATTGTACCACGGAGCCGATCTAATAATGGAGTCGGAAGGTGGCCATAGGAACTCCTGTACCAAACAAGATAGACCCGTCGTGTTTGGGCTCGTTTCACTCTTCTTGGCTACCACTCTGCTGCTACATAATGTCCAGGATCTCAAAAGCATGTATTTTTTTTAAATTGCAGGAGTTCAGCAGACAGGCAGAAGGCCCACTTGATGGAAAGCGGTTACTATCGCCTGTGGACATTTGAAACACCAAAGGTGCTACAAATGGACTGCTGCTCTCTTAAGGGAGACTGGAACCTGGTCATTAATGCCGGAACACAACTCAAGGTTGTTATGGCGACATGCTCTAGAGCAGGGGTGGTCGCCATCCAGTCCAGCAAATACCCTACCACCCGGCTGTGGGTTGTTTCATCGTCTCTTACGACAGGCCGTCTCGATGCAGGTAGTTGTATTTCTCCGTTCCTGCACGGATAAAAGATGAGAGAGACTGTTTGTAGTTCTTTTTGTATGTTTGTTACGTGATTTCTATATCAATTGTGGACCGATTTTCAATTTGTATTTAATTCGGAATAGCATACTCTTTTGGTGTTCCCATTGTTATCAAGTCAGGATCTGAAGAGTGAGTTGCAGGAAAACCGAAAGCAACTCTTGTTGAAGACATTCTACGCCGCCGCGTGCCAGTAGTGCAATTTTACAGGCACTTACAACAGTTTTTTTTAACAAAAACGACTTCTAACTAATAAACGAAAAATATTTTGGATTGAAATATTTTTTATGCGCCCTACAAGAGGAGTAAAGAAAACGCGTTATGCCTCCAGACGACCTTTAACGTAATTTTCATTATACAATTTCGTACTTTAGTGCAATGAAATAAGATTTTGTTCGGCCGCATTCGGGCGCTGTCGTCGCGCAACTTTCCTGCTAACCAAATAAAAACGTAAATACCTTAAATGTGTTGCCAGTGTTGTTCTATTGACGAATCTTTTCTTGCAATGGTCACACTGGAAGCCCTCCCTATGGAACCTCATCACATGAGTCTTACGTGCGCGGGAGTTTCTGAAACAATAAATTTACACGAGTGACCTATGTTTTGTGGGTACTTATATATATATATATATATATATATATATATATATATATATATATATATATATATATATATATATATATATATATATATATATATATATATATATATATATATATATATATATATATATATATATATAAGTATATTACTATGGTTTATGTATTACGTATATAATAATATTAATACAAAAACGCGTGATATCTTTCGAATGGGAAGTCCGAATTGAATAATTCAAAAAGTTATATAAAGGTTAAAGCACTCTTGAATGTGAAGTAATTTACTGAAGTGAAATTTCTATATAGACGGGTTCTTACGATTTTACCGTCACGAAAAAGCGTCACGGCCGCGTGATCTATTTTTGTATTTTTAGATACAATCAATTTTTTTTATATTCTACAACTAAGCCCTTCCTTAGCTTTTATGCTGGAAGAGATATACCCCCCTCCCACCCCTTGTCACACTTCGTTGACCCCCCTAGCTTGTGACGTAATTTATGGACGGTCACTTATCACTCACTCTAGGAATGACTTGTCTATGGCAAACATGGTATAGGAACTCACTTGAAGAACATGTCACACTCGAGACACTGGTAGCACTCTATGGTGGTCTTCGATAGCATCTTCCTCAAGTCACCGGGCTTTGGCTGCACAGCATTCTGAGATTCTTGCTTCTTCTTCCTTCCCTGGAAAAGAAAGAAATAAGAAAATCTTCCACGCCAGTAAAAAGACACCTTTGTCGTCCGTGACCAGGGCCACTGCAAAGCGGCCGAGACGTCGGAATAACCAAAATCAAATAAATTACCGCGCTTAAAACCGTTAAAACGTAGTTTTATTAAATAAGAGACAGCTTATCCGTTTCGGGTAAAAACAAACCCGAATCAGATAAGTAAAATAAAAAAACTTCGTTTAAAAAAACCGACTTCAAAAACTAAAAAGTATAAAAAATAACTTATTTCTAAAGCTATGCATTATTATTAATATAAATTATTTAAAACATCTTAAAGTAAAACCAAAGTGGATAAGTACATTGAATTTACTTATCACACGAATTTTTTACTTTTAATAATTGAAGACATGAGTGGATGAAGGTGATAAGTCGCATAATTCCAATTCTGAGTAAATCGAGATAAAAGTTTTACTTTTATTTGAAACTGAACTGAACTTAACACCTTTAGCAACGTTTTATTTCTTAAATATGCCTTATATCTATGGTCTAAGGTCTTTAGTCATTAGGTATCGACTTATAACATTCATCTAAGCAAAAAAAAACAAAAAACCGAATATGCGACATATCACCTTCATCCACTCATGTCCTCAATTAATACTGACCTTAGTGTTTTTAACAGTATCCCCGATCTTGATTAACGCGTTGGGCTGTCTCTCACTATGCGTGATTGAGTGGTTTTCGAGACTCTTTATGCTTTGATCTCTATAACCACACAACTTGCATATATAGCGGTAGTAATGTTGCTCTGTGTGTTCACCAATCTTATTTTCGTCTATATACATGAAGCAGACTTTACAGGCCGTTGCACCTGGCCGCTGAAATAAAATTATGTATATATATAAAAAAAAAGAATCATAGATGTATGTATGTAGGCGCATAACTTGAGAACGACTTTACCGATTCTGATGATTTTATTTTTGTGTGTTTGAGTGAGTTCCCGGATGGTTTCGATTCGCAATTTGAACCGGTAGGTGGCGCTGAGGTCGGGTTCTAGGATCATCCTAATCACCTGGAGCGATTTTCATGATTTTGCGTTTGTGTCATGAAACAAAGTCTTAGGGATTCAGAAAATATAGCGGTACGAAGTTCGCCGGGCAAGCTACTTTCTTATAAATCAAAGTTGCGTGATATACTTGGTCCTATAAATATTATAAACGCGAACGTTTGTAAGAATGTGTATGATGTATGTTTGTTACTATTTCACCCAAAAACTACCGAGTGGATTTTGATGAAACAACTTACTTTAATCACTATAGTTAAATGTCTGGCCACTGACCATAATTGGTCCATTGAATAAAAATTGTTGCATTAAATGAATGTATCTATTGTTCGAATGTATATATATTTATAACTAGCTGTCCCGGCAGACGTCATGCTGCCCGGTAAAAAATAGGGGTTGATCGTAGAGGGTTGAAAATCTAGGGTTGTATGTATTTTTGTATGTTGTATCATAAAAAAATAGAAATTAAAAATGTTGTCTAAAAAATAAAAACTAAAATATAGGGCGGACTACCCCTAACATTTAGGGGGATGAAAAATAGATGTTGGCCGATTCTCATAGATACCGGATAAGCACAAAAAATTTCATCAAAATCGGTCAAGCCGTCTCGGAGGAGTATGGCAACGAAAACTGTGACACGAGAATTTTATATATTAGATATCAACATATATCTAACAATATCTGTATATATGAGACACCACCTAAAATGTTCTATTGAAATTGCGTTTACAATCTCCTTAGACATCGGGTTGCCTGGAAGAGATCGTTGTGAGCAATAAGGTTGCCCATCGTTCTAATGCAAATGTATATTCAAACTCGGGCAATATAAAGAAGAGGTTCAAAATTATTAATGTCGATTTAAATACTCACTTATAATTTTGATATTGTCATTATAATGTAGTTATTTATGTTTCTAAGGTTTAGTTTAATTTAAGTATCATTGTAACTGCAAGTATAATTTGTAACATTTTTTAGTTCAATAAAATTTTATTATTTAATTGAATACAATGTAAGAAAACTTAACTTATTTGTATTGTATTCTACCCATAGTCCCTCAAGACTATAAGTAGAATATTGAGCCCAGATCACCATCTTCTATGGGTAAGGTGCCCAGAAGGCTGGCTATGTTTCCTCGCTGGATCGCCATACTGATCCGTTGGCCGAGGTAGGCACCAGCCCTCTGATCACCTGAAGAGTCGATGAGTCGTTTTGATAAATTTTGGTAGAGGCTCATGGCCTCAGGACCCCACGGTCCAAGCGTCTCGACAGCAAACGGCACAAACATATAATATATTGGATTATATATTATACTAGCGACCCGCCCCGGCTTTGCACGGGCATCACTACATAGAAACCTCTAAAATTAGCAATGTTGCCTTAGTATATGATGCATGTATTATACATATAAACCTTCCTCTTGAATCACTCTATCTATTGGAAAAAACCACATCAAAATTCGTTGGGTAGTTTTAAAGATTTAAGCGCACATAGGGATATAGGGACAGAAAAGGCGACTTTGTTTTATACTATGTAGTGATGATTATATATATTATTTATATTATATTGCCAGGTGGTAGGGCATTTGCCCGACTGGATGGCTACCACCCCTGGTCTAGAGTATGTCGCCATAACAACCTTGTGTTGTGTTCCGGCATTAGTGACCAGGTTCCAGGCTTCCTAAAGAGAGCAGCAGCGCATTCGTAGCATCTTTGGTGTTGCAAATGTCCATAGGCGATGGTAACCGCTGTCCATCAAGTGGGCCGTCTGCCTGTCTGCTGATCTCCTGCAATAAAAAAAAAAAAAAAAAAAATTGGATTTATTTATTGATATGGATCAATTGTCTAGATTTAAGTTTATGGTGAACAATAAAGAGTTTTCAATCATTCATATAGTTTACACATCAGAACAACACATATATGCTATAATTTATAAAGATATAGTGCGAAATATCCAAAGTATAACGATTTTCTAACACGCGGGTAAAGCCGCGGGCGCAGCTAGTATAGTCATATTTCACTTACTGATTTATGGGCCGTCACAAAATGATCTCTCACTTGCTGCTGATTATAGAACCCTATTACGCACAATTCGCATTTGTAAGCTGAACTTGCATATTTCACTTTCAATTTTGCTTCTTCTCTGTAACAGATACATACAATAGTCATTCATGACATTAGGGGGGTTCGATAGCCATTGGCGTTGGAGCTCACCTGCAAGCCTGAAGTTCTTCCTCTGTCATGTATTGCGTGATGTAACTCTGTTTGGTTTCGTCTTTCTCCTCTATTTTAGTCTTCTGGCACACTATTACAGCTTCTATGTCGGGAGCACCTATCGGCCTGAAAAAGTACCTACATCGTCGTCGTACTAGCAGAAGGTGATGTCAGGAGCCTTAAGAACAGACGAGCGTGCATGACAAGAGCTATGAATGTCAAAGAAGCAAGTGAGGTGTGTAAAGCCTGAATGGCGCTCTGTTGTTCGTGCCTACCCCGCAAGGGACCCGGCGTGAAGTTATGTATGTATATATATCTAAAATATGTTAATTGAATGTGGGTATTTTTATTACACGATAGGGTATTTTTAGCAAAAACACACATCGATAAGTTACATCGATTAAAACTTATTTATAAATAAAGTCGATTTTTATAACAAACTATAGTGGAATTATTTTCTCCGTGCAGTTTGGGTCACAAATCAAACTCGGCGTCACCCCGGCTAGGGCGGTGAGCATGTTGCGCGGGCGCAACGCTATTGTCGATAAAAACTCATTTTATTTTATTTTATTTTATCAAAGAAAGATCATCATTCTTCTAAAAACCATTATTATTTTTTTGCTGTTAATTTTAAACTTAGATAAAAGTATTTATATTTATTTTTAATATAACTTGTTACATTCTAAACTGTTGTACTTATAGTTTTTTTAATACATAGATACCTAATTAATAATTTATTTCAAATAATTATTATTCTTATTTTAATAAATACGTTGTTTTATTTTTTTTTCTTTCATTTATATCACTAACCCACAAAATGACAAAACTAAATACACTATCGATAACGCTTATCGACAACAATAATGCGTATCACTATGCCTGCCCATAAGGGCCGTGAGTGGAAGAGAGAGCGAAATACTCGCTTCACTGCACCGATTATTTATGACCCAAACTGCACGGAGAAAATAATTCTACTTGGCGGCCCCGGTAGACGTTGTCCTGCTTTGAAAAAGTAAAATTCTAGAGCCAGACCACAACGCCACCTATCGGTTCTAATTGCGAATCTAAACAATCCGGAAACCCACTCAAACACACAAAAACATCTGATCTGTAATAAAGCTGTCAAAAGCAAAATAAATTCTTGGAAAGGGTAAGTGAAATTATGAAACTTTTTTGACGATAATTACTTATTTTATTTATTAACATACCCAACTGTCAACACCGGCATTGTCTGTCGTTTGAGAGTCATCGTGAAGTTCTCGCTTGTATTGACCACATTATGGTCATTTCCCACTACAATGTGTGTCATTGCATTGTCCAAAACCATTTCAGGCACTGAAAGGAAACACATAGAAAATTTCAAACGCTTTCCATGATTGGGAAATCCTTCAAAATTCAAATCGATTTTAAGTAAATCGTGGTAGCATAATGGCCAGCGCAAGCTTGAGAAACTCGAAGGGCGCGCGTTCGAATCCTGATCCGGAACGCATGCACCACTTAGGAAGTTTTCTGACCTATTGCACATATTGTTACAATTACCATGTCCTAACGACGGTGAAGGAAAATATCGTGATGCAACCTGCACATCGAGATAACCGATGTGTCAAGCCTGCTAACCCGCCTTGGACAAGCGTCGCGGGTATACTGTCCGTTCCCCTATGATGGGAAGTTCGAACCTAGCAGTAGGACATTTATGGATATTGCTACAACCTAGGCGCCGACAGACACAAAATCCACCTGCATATTTGAAACAAAGCACATTTATTACCCGTCGGCATTTGAACTAATAACATTGAAATTCTTTTATGGTCGTCTTCTTTTGTTTACTTATTGGTATACGACCTATTGTTGTAACGTAATTATTAGCCAGGTGTTACGGATTTTAAAGTAAAAGCCGATTCTAGGAAATTCTGTCCACGTTGCCGGGCGGACATTTTGCATTCGTCAGTATAAAACAAGAACCTAATGGAGGGGGGAGGCAGTCGAGCGAGAATTACGAGCGAAGCGAGACGTGTTTACTACAATCGGGAATCTAACAAGTGGCGGACTTTACGCGTTTTAATGAACGCATAGAGAGAGACAAAAAAGTTCCTAAACCTCAAAGTAATAATCATCACAATAGACCCGTTTGATGGCAAGTCTTGTTCAGGTTATGTCACATTTATTAGTTTGTTTGATAGTTTGATACATAATGATGCAAGATTAGATAATATTCAAAAGCGTCACTATCTTAGGGCCTTTTTAAAATATGAAGCTTTGGATTTAATTAAAGATTTGCCTCTATCTGATAGTAGTCACTCGGAAGCAAGAAATCTGTTAAAAGACAGGTTTTTTAATAAACATCAAGTTGTCACAGAACATATAATAGCTTTATTAGATTTACCGTTGCTCGCAAGGGGTGGTAGCATTAGGGCCTTCATATCACAAATAAAACAAAACCTTAGTGCACTTAAAAATTTGGATATTAAGATGGATGATTGGGATCCTATTTTAGTAGATTTTTATGCGTAAGTTGGACGGGTGTACTGCAAAGGCTTTTGAGTTGAAAAGATATATAAAAGCTACACCCACAATTTCTGAATTTATTGGCTACCTTGAGAAAAGAGCATTGGCTTTGGAAAACACTGCAACCACATCGCCCAGTGTATGGAAGCCAGCTGAAAGATTATCAAGTCATGCTGCCGCTCATCAACCAGCCTGCATAAAGTGTAAATTAGATTCACACAAAATATTTAATTGTAAGGTGTTTAAATTAATGGCATCTGCAGAGCGTATTGAATTTGCTAAGGATAATAAGTTGTGCAATGTTTGTCTTAACAATCATATAGGAAAAATGTAAATTTCATCAGAAGGTGATGTCAGGAGCCTTAAGAACAGACGAGCGTGCATGACAAGAGCTATGAATGTCAAAGAAGCAAGTGAGGTGTGTAAGAATGGGCCTGTGTGGCGCTCTGTTGTTCGTGCCTACCCCGCAAGGGACCTGGCGTGAAGTTATGTATGTATGTAAATTTCATTTTAGGTGTATGTACTGCAAAAAAAGTACCAATTCTTTATTGCATCCTAATGAACAAGATCCAGTAACGTTGTTTTCGAATACATGCAACAACGTTTTTAATTCCCACAGCTCGCATTAAATTATTTTCTCGAGACGATAGGGAAGTACATGTGAAGTCAGTACTAGACACTGGATCTCAAGTTTCGTTAGTTACTTCAAAGGTCTTGGATGTACTTGGCTTGACTCCTACAACCTTCTGCATTACATTTGGACTTGTTATGTTCGGTTATATTTGTACCTGTGTTATACGTGTTTGTATAGTTCCAATAAACTCTATAGTAATTCTAACGGTGTTTTAATTCGAGTCTCGCGACTCGTAACAATATTATAACAATGTTGAAGGAAAACATTGTGATGCAACCTGCACTTTAGAGATAAGCGATGTGTCAAACCTGCCAACCAGTCTTGGACAAGCGTGGCGGGTATGCTGTCTGTTCCCCTGTAGTGTGAAGCCTGAGCCCCAGAAGTGGTACGTTTATAGGCTGTTAATATCTATTAATAATAATTATTATTAATAGATACTATTAATATTATTAAATCGTATGTAATCAAGGTAATAGGTATTTCAGCATGGCACTACCACGATAGACACTCAAAACATTCTTTCGTCTTTACCTTCTAGAATGTCCTCTTGTATATCCAAACTTATGTTATTACTTCCAGTTGGGACTCCATCATAATGTTCACGCTTCACACTCAGTGGCGTCCCGCTGATCTCCAAGAAATGCTCTTTCTCTTCTTGAGAGATGAAATTTAAATACATTCTATCGTATTCGGTTTTGGTTGTGACCTCAAGCGAAGACAGGGACTGCGACATGTATGTGTGGTCCATACTCTGAGACAATAAGAGTGGGTATGTCATGGATATGTTAAAATAATTTCAAAAGCAATTCACATATAAATGAGCATACAACTATTAGGGCGCACTCCATGTAAAGCTCACAAGTACCACAATTTTTCCTGTGAAAATCAAGTGGATTATGGAACCTTAATGTCATTGATTGATGTAGGGTTGATATGATAGTCTGTGTAAAATTCTCGATAGAGAAAATTAATGTTCTGTGGTCGACGCCTATATGAGCCTACTTCGACCCAACTCGAGATGGATCCTTGAGAGCGCTGTGTGAGCGAAAATGAAGACATCATTAGAGACGTTTTCGCGGCGACCATAACAACCATACAAAAGTGGTACGGCTAAAGGAGCATTGTGAGCCACAAGTGGAAGATGGCCTCAGTTATAAATGAACATCACTAGTTTATAGTTTTCTCTATGGTCTGTTTTTGTCTATTATTCTGTAAATAAAAAGTTAAAAAAGAATGGGTCAAACAGTATGGATAATTTCTGTACAAAAATTATGTGTGGCATAAGAAAATGGGCACCACATACTGTGGTTGGCAGCCAGATGCTATATAATAATATAGATGGATAAACACAAATATCTACCAACTGACCTCTTGGGTTCTGCTTAGACTGAGTATCCTCAGGTGATCCTGGGCATTTTGTACCTGCCATTTGAACTTGAGGACCCTCTTCATCAGCGCCAAGCACTCCCAGCACACTAGTTGCTCTATATCTGGCATTTCGGCTAACTAAACAAAGCAATTTAATCTCAGTTTATTCATAGTAGGGATGTTAAAGATATCCCATCATTTCCGATCTGAAAATGGTTATATGCATAATATGATGCAAGAATCCATAACATCTCTGCTTATTTTTTTTTTAGTTTTATCACTTGGCAGCTAGGCCTTTAAGCCAGATCTTAATTTACAATATAGTTTCTTCATTTTCTAAAGCCTATGTGTAGCACAGCTGAACTGTAGGTAATCAACTAGTGCCAGCCAAGGGAGTTGTTGTGAGAACTCAAAAGGCCACATTTGACTATACAGTTCACATTTCACACAAAACACATAATTACTACTCAAATCCTATCAATATCCTACAACTATTGTTCGTTTTAGAGTGATTTTACACATTTTTAGAAAATAAAACTGCACAGCACGACATATCCTTTCAGTTCCCGCCAAAAACTAACATATCTGCTCTATCTGGGATAACATTAGTGATGTGATAACACTGATAATGACTATTACATTAGAGCAGTGCTTTTCAATCTTTTTGAATACACAACCCCTTTACAGGTTGAATAATTTTGGAGACCCCTTGGGATATAGACATACAAAAAGTTAGAAATTTAAATGACTATGAATACATTATTTTGTTACCTATATTCATTAATACAACCTATCTTTTTGAAAAAGCTGTTGAGCTTAGAAAGTACCTAAGTATGAAGTATAAAATTAAATTGCCATGTTCCTTTTACCGGTGAACCCCCGAGCAAGGCTCTGCGACCCCCTTAGGGTGTCACGATGCACAGGTTGAAAAACACTGCCTAATGGTATTATAATATGTATTTATCAATTTTCTACTCTCCCTGTTAAATTGAAAAAAATAAGTATATTAGTAATATTTTATCTGTGCAGGAATGAAAGAATACAATATCCTGTGGCCTACTCTAACTCTGTTTTAATTACAAAACTATACATTTCCAACAGCGGGAAATGGTGGAGTTCCCCCAACCTTTAATTCTAACTTAACAAGACGAGTTAGTATGAAATGTTTACGAAATCCAGGGCTACTGTTTATTATATTAATAAATCTTCATCTGGTAGTGTAACAGTTAGGGCATGCTTCCCAAACTCAAATGCATGGCTTCAAATCCTGGCCGGAACGCATGCACTACTTGCGCAGGTTTCTGACCTAATGTGTATATTCTTACAATCACCAATGTCCTACAACGGTGAAGGAAAATATCTGATGAACCTGCGCTTCGAGATAACCAACATGTCGAACCCACCAAGGCTTAGACAAGTGTGGCGGGTATACTGGCTGTTTCCCTATAACAGAACAGAAGCAGGAGCACAGAAATGGTGTAGGGGTGACTCCATCCCACTTCCCAGATTCCAACTCAAAACTTTTTAGAAACTTCAAAATCAACCCTATTAGTACCTATCCCACCAATCTTCTTTCCTGCTATTTAATAAACATTTGTGACAAGTTTTATGAAAGAAGTAAAAGGAAAAACATTCCCCTTAACAAAAATGGAGCAGCAAAATAATTATTTCAAAATAATAATTTTCTAAGGTTTGAAAGTAAAGGACGAAGTAGAAGAGCAAATACTAGTGTTAATTTAATCGACCTATTTACGTAATGCATAAGAATTGGAGGGTCCGTATTTTAAACTTATAATAAGTTTTCAAAACTTTGATACTTACTCGGTCTGCCGCGAAATCGAACATGAGCAATTTGAATATTTGATTAATTTGTGGTAAATTACTAAGCGAATACAAATCGCGGTCGGTACTTAGACATGTAGTACACACGGTTCTATAACCACTGTCGACGTCTTGCTCCATTTTGCTAAGTAAATAATTTAGAAAATAACTTTTTTGAACTTAAGTAGCGGCGACCTTTTCGTAATCACAAACAAAAAGTAATACAACCATGTAAAATAGACGAAAATTGTTGAACAAGCTATGAAGTTAACTACGACACCACAAAATGGCCGCTTAACCTGGTGTTGTCATATGAAAAAAACTTCTGGTTGAGTCGACGTTCTTGACCTTGCATCATCATCATTGATTGATCACAGCAGCAGCTCAATGAACAAAGCGGTTTAATGAAATAGAAAACCTAGCAACAGGCACCCATAAACGTGCCTGCATTGTAATGCAGAGTGACCTAGGCTTGCAGGACGTAACTCAGACACGGTCTTGCATTGCAGTCGTAACACACCTTGTAACACACCATTGTAACACACCTTGAATTCCGAAAGTACAGTAGAAAAATCCTCAAAATTAATTAGAAAACGTCTAATAATTACAATATTGTTAGGTTTATAACTATAACAATCCTAAAACGAGTAACTCCATTAGTATTACGAAAGCGTACAATAGAAATCCTTAACGACAAATAGCATGAACGCGCAAATTGAAATAGGAGTTTTGTTTCATCGACTACGTATTCCAGTAGCTACCTTATTAGGTATATTAGGAAGTAACTTCAATAGTAACTAAAAACCAAAAAGTAAATATTTGAACATCTTAAAGTGGATGCCAAGTAAAAAATTACAGTAATTACTGCATACATTTCGAAAACAACAAGATATTGACAAGTATAGTAACTAATTTTCATATTATTATTTTTTATTAATTTGACAGACCTCAGGGTGGTATAAGTTTTATTTAAAGAAAATATTAACTTGTTGTTTTATAGTAGTTTAATAGGCAATCAATCGCCTTTCAGATATTTTCATCACCAATCGCCATCGCTACGTTGGCATCACTTGCATCAAGCAGTCCGCCAATCCTACCGCCTAGCGATGCGCCAACTAAATTACCAATGAGATCAGTGATTTATAAATCTTTTTCTTTGAAAGAATTAAATCACTCTTTAATCTTAAACTCTTTTAAATCTTTGATTTCGAATGAGATAATTCATTCAGTTGACCGGTTTTAAACTAACCATAGAGAGTCTAATTTACTGTGTATCATTATTGTATTTCTTAAAGTGCGCATGTTATCTCATTTCAATTCGCAATATCGTATCTACTGTCTCAAACTACATCCAAGTATCTGAGTTGTTAGTTTTCATCATTCCATGTAGCGATGCGCAAACTAAATTACCAATGAGATCAGTGATTTATAAATATTTTTCCTTAAAAGATGCAAATCTTAAATCTTTAACTCTTTTAAATCTTTGGTTTCGAATGATATAATTTATTCAGTTGACCGGTTTTAAGCTTTACAGTAACGCCACAGAGTTTAATTTACTGTGTATCATCATTGTATTTCTTAGAGTGCGCATGTTATCTCTTTTCAATTCACAATATCCTGCATCTATTGTCGCATACTACATCTAAGTATCTGATTTGTTAGTTTTCATCATTCCATGTGACTAAAATCAATCTTAACGTAGTGAGTTAAAGATGTATTTTCCAAACCAAAGATTTAAAGACTGATTTCGAATTTTGAAAGATTATACATCTTTTAAATCAATCACTCCTTAGTTACACATCTTTAATTCCATGTGACTGAAATCAATCTTAACGTAGTGAGTTAAAGATGTATTTTAAAATCAAAGATTTAAAGAGTGATTTCGAATTTTGAAAGATTATATATCTTTTAAATCAATCACTCCTGAGTTACACATCTGTACTACCACCCTGCGTGGCGGACTGCAAATGGTCCTGCATGTATTTGGTACTTTAAAAAATCTTATTGCCAAGCAATAAACTAAAAAAAAGCCAACCAATGACCAATTAATGACATTAAAATATTATAAAATAATTTTCTGTGGTTAGAGAAAGCAAATTGTTTTGTTTATTTTTTTTAAAGAGAATTTTCTTTTGAAGTCTTATAATCGGCAATATTTTCATATCAAGTCTTAGTGTTTTTTAATTTCTTTCACAATGAAGTAATGAGAATGTGCTATGAGCAGAATGCCTAACAATTTATCCAAACGAGCCGGCATAAAAGCTGCTACACAACGATCTCCTTGGACTTCTGAAACGAGCGCACATCCTGGGCTTGGAAACGAAATTTAGATCCAATTAAAGAAACAAAGTGAGTCGTTGTATGTTTCTTTCTTCTGCAGTAAAACTTTTCCCTTTCGTCTGCTTCTGGGAAGGTTTTTCATTTACAACAAAAAGTAAAATTACACCACAGTCCACACTAGATCTTATAGGTCACGGGTTTCTGTATGTATACGCAGAGTAAATTACATCAAAAAGTATTCATTGCTAAACCTATATTTACTGAGAAACATCCGTTAATAGCTACTGTTTTAGAAATTTAATTCATGTGTTTAAACAATACAACTACTGCGGTAAATCTAAAGTGTTTGATGTGGACTGCAAAATCTCAGAAACATTGTTTTGTACACAAATATTTGTATTTGTATGGGGTTGGGTTTAAATATATATCCCCGGATGATTTCCTGGGTGATTTTAATGGTTAATGTGTTAAGGAATATATTTTAGACTTATTTATAACAACTGAAATTGGTTTTGAGTGGAAAAAATACATATTCAATTAATTATCGAAGTTTAAAATTCACGACAATGATGTGGTAATTTTGTCGCCGAGACGTTTTTTTGTGCACTGGAATGTGTACATTTTGAAGATGACAGCATTTATTTAAATAGGAGACTGTATGTATCCGAAAATTTAAATATGTGGAGTTTTAAACAGTCGGTTAGGTTAGGTTTTGTGTAGACCAAAGCGCCAGAACCGACTGGTAACCATTCACTATTTATATAAGTGAAATATTAGTGAAAAACAGAAGTGAGGTTAGATTGAAAAAGACATTAATAACTCAGGAACTATACCTTTCCGCCACATAGGAGTTGCAGAAGGGGTAAGTTTTCCCTCACAAAAGGCTATTTTCTACCGATTTATAATGTGTTAATTCCAGGATGGAGTCCAAAGACGAAATGCCCGTTAAGTTGCTGTGTATGGCATGTCTATGTTTTGGGAGAAATCTTCGAGAGTTGAAGAATGAGAAGTTTAAAGAATATTATTTGGATGCTTTGAGAGAAGTTCCTGTGAGTATATTTTACTATTGTTGTAGGTCTCTCTGTTACTGTGACATTGTCCCAATCAATGCCAGTATCCTTGAAGTCGAATCGCCAAAAATAGAATAGAATAGAATATTATATTGATGTTCTCTCATAGGTAATTTTTATCCATGCAGGAACAGAGAAAGAATACAATTTCCTGCATAAGATGTGACAAAACAACCCACAGAGAGGTGGTAGGCCATTTGCCTGTCTGGATGGCTACCACCCCTGGTATAAAGTATGTCACCATAACAACCTTGAGTTGTGTTTCCGCATTAGTAACCAGGTTCAAGTTACCCTTAAGAGAGCAGCAGTGTATTTGTAGCACCTTTTGTGTGCAAATGTCCATAGGCGATGGTAACCACCTTCCATCTAGTGCAATAAAAATAATTAAAAAGCAATACATTTTTATATAAGTGACATGTTAGATTAAGGGCATCTGCCGCTAGAAGCTCACAACACTCAAAATGCTCCTTCAGCTGTTCTAGTTAATGACCATGGTTGTTCAAAATTCTTGAGTTATGACATCATCACCAATGTTTTAGTTATTATTTGAGTGCTGTGTAAGCAGCACGCAACAACCCATCTGAAGAGGTGGGTGGAAGTGGGTCTTGATCCCAGAACATTAATATCACAACTTGACAAAAGAGTGATTTTCATATCAACCATACATCAACAAATTATTTCAAAAGTGAAGCTTGTCGGTTTTTAGCTAGATGATGTTTCTCTTGAGTATGTGCCATGTCATTGCACTGATCTTGTTACATTAGTTACATATATAAAATGGCTCCCGTAAATGTTTTCATATTTTTTGGTCCAAATAAAACAAGTTAATTACAATAGTGATGTTTTTTATTAAATTAAAATTCACACAGATGTAAAATGGGACATGTAGATGGCAGATGTTGAGGATTATGTTTTCACTAAAATTAATACAGATTCCTAAAACTACTTACATTATTAGTAATAATTTATTACATAACTTCTTAATTTTATTCCCGCTACAAATATATAAAAATAGCTTTTATTTTCATTGTCTTTTATATATTTTTTTAACATACTACCAGCAGTCAATTTGCCTCCTTGGCATAGGCCTCTTCCAAATATGCCATTTATCTCTCACCAATGTTCTCCGATCTTTTATCTTCCCATCTTCTTTCCGGTCTCTCCCTTCTCCTTTAGTTGTCATGTGGATACTAGTCCTTAAAATATTTAGTCCGTTTTTCTTATTTGACCACACAGTCCAACTCCACTTCATTGTTTTAGCCTCATATAGTGTATTATTTTAATTTCTAGTTGTATGGCACCTTGCCGATGAGTCCAGTGGTATGTTGGGAATGTGAGGCACTGTTGAAGAGGGCGTTTTCGTTTAAAGAACAATGCAAGGACTCATATAGGATTTTGCAGACTTACACTAATGAGGTAATTAACAATCATAGAATAACAAATAGGTTATGTACTCACCATTCATTCACTCATTTCCGTTCCTTTTTCAAAATGTCAAGTCTATATGGGTATGTAGATGAGTGACTCTGCACTCTTATGTGTTTGCGTGTGACATGGCTCTTGTTGTCCCGCGCAAGGTTGTTGGTCGGCACCAGTATCTATAGCAATCCTACAGTATCGGCAGACTGTTGGAACGGTATAGGGTTGGTTGTATATTTATCAACAATGTGACTCATATATTCCGAGGTTCTTATTTGTAAGCATCAGTTCAATGTTCCTTTCAATTGTCTGAGTTTGACCACAAATTTGGGGTGCTTCCCAATTCGGTAGTTGTGAATTTTTGAGAAACAGGTTTATTTTGAGCCTAATGTTCTATTTTACCCAAAATATTAATATTGCAGCAAAAAAACAACATCAACATATTTAATTTAGCAATTTTATAAATATTGACATTTCGTTACAAAATGCGTCAAGCTGTCATGACGTCTCGCATGACGTCACAGTGTGTAAAACAAACATCTGTTTCGTTGAAGTGTTATCTGAGAAGTCATTGATAACTTGTTGTGTTTTGCACATTATGACGTCACGCGCTCTGATCGGCGTTCATTGTCACGTGGATAATGGGTGCAATATAACAATTTTATTACTCAAAAATATCAATTGATATTTAATATTTTAGTTAAAACAATTTATTTTTGACATATTTAGATCGTAATCTACGATATATATTAAAATCAGCCTATATTATTCATACTGTCAAGTACCGAATTTGCCGTGGGTGACACTCGTAAACAAACGTCACAAATCATTTAATAACATTCAGCCATATCAAAACCTTGGTTTACTTTCAGCATCTCAGTGATCGGTTCTTTTCTGAGGTTATGTGTCAGCCAACGTTGAAAATACATAAACATGAGTCTATATCCATAGAGCCGAAATATGAAGATGTCAATTTGGAAGGGGTTTTCGTGCATGATGTCAAAATGGAGAATGGTAGTAAGTTGTGTGCCTGTAAAGGTAGATACATTAATTAGAAACATTTTTACCAATTGTCTTAATACAAGCATTGTAGAGGACTGTGCGAAGTGGAGAAAAGAATTTGGAAAGATGACCGTGGATATCAAAGCAAATGCTTAATAGAATAGATGCCTTATCGAAGTGGAACTTCTATGCAACAAAATTTTAACTTGAAGTTTTATGGCCAGGTTTTCAAATTGGACAAGTAATTAACAATCTGCCCGTAACACTTCAAGTTAAAATTTTGTTGCGATTCATTTTGTTACTTGTCAGTTGAAGATTTTCCACTTGTCCGTTGTGATGCGTTTTTCTATTTGTCTGTTGCGATTCGTTTTTCCACTTGTCCGCTGCGTTTCGTTTTTCCACTTGTCCGTTGAAATTTCACTTGTAATATGTGTCCCAGCACACATGTCGATTTTTGTACACATACACATTATATCAACAATTTACAGTAATCAGATTAAATACTAAAGGTAGCGACAATGGGTGGTCTTATCGCTGTAGAGGGATCTCTTCCATACAATGCGGGCTATAGATTGTATAAACACAATCACCTCCATGTGTAAGAACGGATAAAAAATAGCGGGTGGCCTGTTGTAAGAGGCGACAAAACAGCCCACAGCCAGGTGGTAGGGTGTTTGCCAGTCTGGATGGCTACCACCCCTGGTCAGACTTAGAGTAAAAAAAGTGATCGGCAGACAAACACACACTTTGTCCATCCCCAAATTAAGCAAGTTACGTTTGTGTTATGGTAATATAGAACCGACCACTCTGGGGCCGATCCCAGACACCCTGACTATGGTAAATAACGGAGAAAATACATTTCCGAAATTCACTATACCAGTAATCAAGCCCGGAGCCTCTGCATTGCAGTGGTAGGCTGGCAAAGGCTTAGCCTGCTCAACCACGGGCTGTCTATGCCTCCATAACAACCTTGAGTTGTGATCCGGCATTAATGACCAGGTTCCAGTCTCCCTTAAGAGGCAGCAGCGCGTTTCTAGCACTTTGGTATTGCAAATGTCCATAGGCGATGTAACTGCTTTCCATCAGGTAAACCGTCTATCTGTCTTCAGAACTGAAGCTATAAAAAATGTAGTAGTAAAGGTGAAACTAATCATGAGAGCAATGGATTTAGAAATGCGGTCTTGTCATTCTCGTCGCCGTGAAAACGCTATCGGAGAGCCATCTTCTTGGCTGTATGCTCCATCCCTCAGGAATAGTACTTTTTCTGGATGAACCGTACCCTATGTCCTTTTCTATACCCCTGACAACGTGTCTGCAAAATTTTATAAGAAAGAAAGAAAAATATTTATTTCCAATTGCTGTGGCGAACCGTAGCCCGACACAGCGCTGATTTTCAGTGCCCACCTCCTCAATCACACATATGGCATGCGACCAGTATTAAACATTAATATTTTTTTATAAAAAACGCATGCAGACAAATGTATGTTGCTATTACAACGTAATAAAAATGGACTTTAATAGTTCTTAGGACTTTTTTAGTTTAGTGTACTCATAATACACTAAACTGTTAAAGTCCTAAGGAAAGAAAACTAATATATAATCACACAAAATATTTACAATATATTTAAACCTGTAAGCTCATGACGAGCCTATTCATCAGAAGTTATCATGGCATGACATGATGTATATGGGTATATTCATGGATTGACATCTTTCGTGATCTTTGCCAATATAGTGTTTCTATTGTTTAAATAACAATCATCTTTTCTAAATCACAATGCACTTTGATAATAGCGATTTGTTGCACACTTGATGCTCTTGCGACCACATAACATCATATATCCAATATCAAATGTACTATTTTGATCAACAACGCTCGAGACATGTCCCGACATGTCTATCCGGGTGGTCGCTTCCAAAAAGCATAGATATGCAACACTCCGCTAAAGTGTCATTGTCAATATATTATCCTTGGCGATGGTTCGCCGACAAACCTAATACCGATTTATATTTATAAATAAACTAGCGGCCCCGGCAGACGTTGTCCTGCTCTGAAAAAATAAAAATCTATGACCCGATCCCAGCGCCACCTACCGGTTCCAATTGTGGATTTAAACCATCCGGGGACCCACTCAAACACACAAAAACAAAATCGCTCCCCGTTGTTAAGAGGATTCTAGAACCCGATCTCAGCGCCACCTACCGGTTCCAACGGTATAAAAACTATCCTATCTTTCAAGTTGGATCAAACTGCACACGGTGTGCAAATTTGATTAAAATCGGTTGAGTAGTTTAGGAGTCCATCGCGGACAAACATCGTGACACGAGATTTATATATATTAAGATATGCATATTAACAAAGCTGTGTTAATTCAGTTTCTTTGCCTCTACACAATGAATTTATGAGGGTCTGTTGCGCGTTTTAAAGGGTGAAGACGTAATAAACCAAATTCACATTTACATTTTTAAAATTAGGATTCTAATTTGAAAATTTCCAGAGCGACAACACAATAAAAACAATGAACTAGAAGATTACCATGAACAGTTGAAACATAAACATAAAGATGACTTAAAGGAAGAAGTTTACGATCTTAATGAAGATGAAAATGGTATGTACAAGTAAAAATAATTTCATTTTCAGCTAAATACATGTCTTAAGGAAGAATTTCATAGATTGAAGTGTTAATTGTATTTAGTTTGTAAGAACCTAGCTTCTGATATGGTTGGGCGCCTTGTATTCCTGCCTTTCCTCTCGTTTCCAAAAACCAGACGCTGGATAGAGACTGGCCGTGCCACCTGTCGGCCGACCACGATTCGTGCCGACGGGTGGCCCAGTTCGTCTATGGTACGCGAGCTTCGTTAAGTGCAATGGTGGAATACATTTTTTATCTATAAGTGCTCTCCTATTGTTGGTGTATAGACTCTGTGACCAATTGAACATACGTCTAATCTGAAGACTTGATGAAGAGTCCATAGTACGAGGATGGGGATTGGCAGGTGAGTGCCGGTTTGATTCTAGCCGGCTGTGGATTTCTCCCTGCTTCTACCACCAACAATTTTCACCTTTGCCATTCGCAGCACCATGATAGATATCTCTTTTCTTACCTTTTTCAATTATATAACTTGACTTGACTTTTTAATTGAATGGCAATTGGCTCGTTCTTTATCGAACCACCATTACTGCCAGTGTCAGGTGTGAAAAAAAAAGTCTTTACTAAATAGTGATTACGGCTGATATAACAAAATGAAATTGAGATAAATGAATATAAAAAAATCTCGTTCCGATGTGCAGATTATATAAGTTTGGGATGATATGTCTTTCCTTCCATACTATTCTAACATACGTCTGCTGTCACACCACAGATCATAATTATCCTTCACACAATACACTTATTTTCTTTCTGAACTACCTTCACATTTATACTCATCAATCTTCCATTTTGACACTCGTTTTGTCACGTGACTTTCATCCCATCTCCTTAACATGTCCATACCTTACTCTCTTCCTCTCAATTTTTCAGTAACGGGTGTTATTTTCGATACTTACATACTCATTTCTCACCTTATCTCTATTTCCAACATCACACGTCCATCTCAGCTGAGAGGAGATGATTTTGGTCTATCACTTTGTGGCGCAACATTTCCAGCTTTTGATAGATGAATGAATGAACAATAGTGACGATTGTGAACAATAAAGTGATTCCATTCATTCATTCACTCATTCGCGAATGTATATTTCCAGATTTAGAAGAGTCAGATGTGTTAGATATCACAAATGAATTGAACGGTACAGAGAATGAGAGAATGTCCAAACAGAAGTGTGTGTATGTTAAAGAGGAGGGTTCAGAGCTCGACGGAGATGAAAATGGTGGGTATTGTAGAAATTGTTATTTAAAATATATTAAAATTTTGAAAATGCCGTGTCTGTGCATTGAAACTATTAAAAAATGATGATAACAATTACTCGCCTCTGCTCCTATCTTATACTAATAGTCCATTGAAATTTTACATGAGCTTTGCATTTCTTAGAGGACGCAATTTTATTTTTGGGACATGTGTGAGGGGTCAATAGAAGCTTAACCTCAAGTTTGTGGGGTCGCCACCCTTGTCCCCCGGCCGCCATCTTGGAAAAAGGGGTGAAAACACTTTTTTCGCGATATCTCATAAACTATGCACGCCTTCGGACTCTACCTCATAGGTGGCGGGGAAAACGGGGGACCTTTTCTACCTGCTTAACATTCGATAAGTTAAATTTGGTAAGGTCTATGGTAAAGAAAAGAGAGGAATGAATAAAAAAATCTCAATTTTTTGCTTATTACTTCTTTAATTTTTAATTTAGGACAAAACGTTATATAAGCATATTTGTAGGCAAAACAATTTGCCACAAATTATGACTTTACAAAGTTTTTGTAAGACGCATAGTTTCCGAGATATTGCGAAAAAAGTTTTTTCACCCCTTTTTCCAAGATGGCGGCCGGGGGGACAGGGGTGGCGACCCCACAAACTTTAGGTTAAGCTTCTATTGACCCCCCCCCCACACATGTCCCAAAAATAAAATTGCGTCCTCTAAAAAATGCAATATTCGGTCCTTAAATTGTAAGATTTCAATGGATTATAATATAAAGCTGAAAAGTTTGTTTGTTTGCTTGAACGCGCTAATCTCAGGGACGAACGGTCTGATTTGAAAAATTCTTTCATTGTTAGATAGCACATTTATCGAGGATGGCTTTAGGCTATATATCATCACGCTAAGAGCAATAGGAGCGTAGCATCAATGAAGAATGTTTCAAAATGTTTTTTTTTTTACTATTCCACGTGAACGAAGTCGCGGGAAGAAGCTAATTTTTGATATACCAATATTGTATACTAATACACGACTCTCGTTACCGACCACGATAATTTGTTTTTCAAGACACTTTACATATTTCTCTTCCTTGATCACGGCTACTGAAGAGTGGCCGAAATGTCGGAATGAAAATGAAAATCAAATAATATGCCGCGCTTAAAACCGTTAAAATGTAGTTTTATTTATGTTTATTTGTCGGTAAAAAATAACGTGTACAGGATTTTGATTTGTGTTCTTCAATTTTCAAAATTAGATGTTTCAGATGCGTTGGACGCTAAGCAATGTGAATCTAGTTTGGTGGGAGTAAGAGTTGGTCTGAAAACATTGACAGGAGAAAAGAGAGACAGTAGGAGGAAAAAGAAGTCGTGCAGAGTCAAAGGGAAGAAGAGGATGAAAAGTAATAAGGAGGTGAGTAATTGTTTTGGTTTATGTAATAACTTTGAATTGAGACACTCATGGTCGCAAATCTTTTATCCATGCTGGAATGGAGAAAGAATACAGTGTCTTGCGTCGGGGCGGCCTGTCGTAACAGGCGACAAAACAACTCATATTCAGGTGGTAGGGTATTTGCCCGTTGGGATTGCTACCACCCCTGGTCTAGAGTTTGCCGTCATAGCAACCTTGAATTGTGTTATAAGCGATGGTAACTGCTTTCCATCAGGTGGGCCGTCTTCTGAGCTCTTCCATAAAGTAAAAATCAAGTTTTTTGTCAATAAATTGTAATAGTTTTAGTGCATCTATATCATTTACCAATAGTAGTGGTCCGTGGTCGAAATTCGACTATAATAATTTGTTGTCATAGACTTCTATAATCACAGATTTCGCCAAGGTTACACTGTTAGTTTGACTTCAACAATAAACAAAAGAGTATGTGTTCCGTCCTTGCCTATAATAGGTAGGTGAAACATCGCTCCGCTGATTTTGTTGACTACCCTCTTTCTGTGTGAGGCGACGGCCAATGCGCAGCAGGGAAAGGGGCAGCCATTTTTTGAACAGTCTCGGTCAATATCTCGAATACAACTATTATTACTGGCCGTGCCAATTACTTTTATAGACTTAACCTATGTACATACAGTGGTAGCGCGTAAAGTGAAACATAGTGCCGTGCTCTGTTCCCGAGTTCCCGAGTGCAACCTGAACCGAGCCAGGAGAGGGCTGATCTCAAGGTTGGCGGAGCTTCTGCTTTTATAGTGCAAGGATCTAGGTCATATCTCTCTCATACAGTCCATATAAATCAAACCACTTTCACCGTGGGCTATAAGCGCCCCACAGTATGTGTGTGTATTTTTTTATTGATTTAATTAATTTTTGCATAATTAAATTAATATTAGCATTCGTCGCTTCTTCTATGATATTTTCTTTTATATTTTCACACTCCTCGGTCCGCGCAATTTTCGCAAAAGTACGTACAAAGTTTTTGCTTCACATATTAATTATATAGATGTTGTATGTTTGTTACAGAATCTGAAACAGTGCCATCTAGTGGAAGACACGTGTGCTTTATTGAAAGTCAACAAACATGAATCGGACGCAACGGAAACGAATGACCAGAGTGTTAATGTGGAAGGTGTTTTCGTGTGCGCAGATCTCAAAACTGAAGATGGGAGTCACTTGGGTACTTAATTGTTGTTTATAAATCAAGTGATCATTGCCCTGAAGATTTGTTTATCGTTATATTGTTGTTGAAAAGATGTAGAAAATATTTATTGAAGTGAAACTTCTATAGATAGATAGATAGACGGGGTCTTACGATTTTTCGCTCACGAAAAAGCGTCACGGTCACGTGGTCTAGTACTTACATTTTTAAACTCGTGATATCTTTCGAATGGAATGTCCAAATTGAATAATTCAAAAAGTTATATAAAGGTATTGAGGCAGTCTTGAATATGAAGTATTTTATTTTGATAAGGCGGTGGCATTATAATTAAAATTAAAAAAAAAAATCTTATTGTGGCATAACTATATTAGTTAGATACATAGTGTCGCGACACTTCTTAAATAATGATGTGTTCTGCAAAGTCGTAGGACATTATTTATTTATCATCAATAGTTTTCGCAGTGCATGCGATTTTGGGTATTTTTTTTGCACCTTCGGTAACATTATTGGAGTTTTAGTAAAGACCTCTAATTTATTTGTAAATATAATATAGCCTATGTCACCCGGGGATAGTGTAGCTTGCCAAAAGTGAAAGAATTTTTCAAATCGATTCAGTAGTTTTTGTTTCATGTCGTTAATTATTGTTAATAAAAACCATCTTCCGGGTAGTGTTCCCGGAAGAATTGTTTAGAATGGTGCCTTCTTCCTCTTTCTACCATCGCACCGCTCGCCATCAGTTAGGAGTTCACCCCCACTTCCTTGAGCCACTTCGCTCATGTACGCAACGTAGAACGTTTCTCTTGCTTGGTGATTTGAAATGAGTTTTTCAAAATGGTTGTCATAACATTTCTTCGAGTTCGGCAGCGCGTTGGTGACATCTCTGGTGCTACAAACGTCCATAGGCGACGGTAACCGCTTTCCATCAGGTGGGCCGTCAGCCTGTCAGTTGTACTCCAACTATAAAAAATAAAATAAAAATCCCAAGACCTGTGACGTAAGGGAAATCGTCAGGTCCTCCTCCTTAGCCACAGAATAAGTTTAGGTGGGTCAATGAACACTATGAGACAATTATTATTCAATCGGTTCCGTAACAGCCGGTGGACTTCCCTACACAAAAGGTACACTGGCCTGTCGAAGCCTTTATTGCTCTTCAAGTCCAGATGTTCCACCGCTCTTGTTTTAGCTCGACTGGTGATTGTCCACGTCGGGTATGTGTTGACTTGGTTTTTTAGGGTTTTCCTAGGTAGGTAAGGGTAACTTCGGTCCCCAGCGGGAACACGTAGTTATTTAATTAACTTTAAAAGAAGTTTTTAACAGTGTGGAGTAATATTTGTAATAGATTTTTAGCAGTCGCTATATTTGAAGTTCGAGCGAGTTTTAAAATTAACCGCCGTTACAGTTTTTTTATTTGTCACTCTCTTGACAGTGACATTGATTGACATTGGCTATGTCTGGTATTTTTTTAAATGATGGAAGTGCAACGTACATTCGGTCCATTTAGATGAATTCTGAGCAGAAGGTTGTATTTGTTAGAGAAACAATGGCACATCACTAGAGTTTGTCTACGGATATACTTATATTTATCTATTGTATGCTTCCTGTTCCGTCATCTTATGTTCTCGTAATGGCTGACGTGCTAACATGTAGTAATATGTGTGTATTAAATAAACCCATTTTGGAAGTACTTCGTTCATTCAACCTCAACAGTATTTTATATGTCCTTTTAGAAATAATATTATTAATATTATCCGTGCAGGAACGGAGAAAATACAATTTCCTGCGTTGGGCGGCTGTTGTAAGAGCGACAAAACAACCAGGTGTAGGCATTTGGACTGGATGGCTACACCCTGGTCTAGAGTATGTCGCATAACAACTTGTGTTTGGCATTAGTGACCAGGTTCAGCTCCTAAAGAGAGCAGCGCATTCGTAGCACTTTGGTGTTGCAATGTCCATAGGCGATGGTAACGGCTGTCCATCAAGTGGCGTCTGCTGTCTGCTGATTCCTGCAATAAAAAAAAATATATGTAAGGTTACTGTAGAAATTGTATTACTGGCATACATTTGTACGCGTCTTAGTTTGTCTTTCGGTGTGTATAGGCGATCTTCAAGGGTTGTGCTCGATTTACCTGCTGTCCACTCGTCAGATTCTGAATTGGTGATAATGTGACCACTTTAGGCGTATGCTCTTTCGAAGAAATTTTTTTTAGATTTGATCCACAATTCATCAAGAAAATGAGTAAAAACAAACATGACAAAGTATATATATTTGAATTTAGAACCTCCTTTTGGAAGACGGTTAATATAGGCTAGAGAGAGAGAAAGAGACAGGGAACCGACAAGGTGTTTTCCAGAGCTACGGAGGCCTTAAAATACCTGTTTCTTTTTAGAAGTGAACACATCGAACCAAAAAATGCACAAGCATGAGTCTTCCGATAATTTCGAGGGCCCGGTGAAAAACCAAGAGACTGATGAGTTTAAAAAGGAGATTCAAGACATATCTTTAGACGAGTTGGAAAATGGTATTACTTTGTTTTATTAATATTATCATTAGCGGAGCTAATGTATTTCGGATAGATGGGATTCAGATAAAGGTTCTTTTATATTTATCCCATATTCTATAATTTTCTTGGGTTTTGGTTTCGAAATCAACTAATAACCGACCAATCAATCACGAAGATCGAAAGAGTGTGTCAAATATATGTAATTTATATTATAGTTACATGTATTAACGCCTGCTCTTTAAACAAGAAGCACGCACTAGAGGTTGACCCGCGTTGCAACCGCGGCGATAACTATTACCAATAAAATTTACATACATTTTTGATACACTCCTTCGATCTTTGCGATCGATTAGTTGGTTGGTTACTATAGTGGAATTATTTTGTCCGTGCAGTTTGGGCCATAAATCATAGCACGGCTAAGGCGGTGAGCATGTTGCGCGGGCGCAACGCCATTATCGACCAAATTCATTCTTATCAAAGAAAGATTATAACTTTATAAAAATCATTATTATCTTTTTTACTGATAATTTTAAACTTGAGATATAAGTATTTATATTTATTTTTATTTTTAATATAACTTGATTTTATAACTTTATTTAATGCATAGATACCTATTTAATAATTTATTTTAAACCATTATTAATCTTTTTTAATAAATACGTTGTTTTATCTATTTTTTTCTTTCACTTTTATCACTAACCTACAAAATGACAAAACTAAATACATTATCGATAACGCTTATCGACAACAATAATGCGCGTCACTATGCCCGCCCATACGGCCCGTGAGTGGAAGAGAGAGCGAAATACTCGCTTCACCGCCCCGATTATTTATGACCCAAACTGCACGGACAAAATAATTCTACTATAGTTGGTTCGAGAACAAAAAATAAGATAATAATAGGATGTGGGATAAATATAGAAGAATCTTTATAGGAATCCCATCCAGCCCAAATACCGTTAGCTTTAAATAAGTACACATACATTAATAGTGTAATAGTGAGTAGTCATCGGCAAAACTGCTCGCGGCTTATGTATATATAATATACTAGCTTCTGCCCGCGGCTTCGTCCGCGTGGAATAACAAAAAAGAAGGTAAGCTAAAAAACCCGATTTTGAAACATTCTTCATTGGTACTCCGCTCCTATTGATCTTATCGCGATGATATATAGCTAATGGGTTATTTACCACTGAAAGAATTTTCAAATCAGACAGTGGTTCCTGAGATTAGCGCGTTCAAGCATACATTCAGGCTCTTCTGCTTTATATGTTAAGACTATAGTTGTTTCTAACATAGAGGTTATGTTAAATCATGTTCCTCTTTTATGAGCTAGAAAACAAATGAACCAAGGATAAATGCCTGTCTTTTGTTTTATGGGAGAAAATAAATTAATAAACAAACAAATTGAGAAAACATGGTAAAAGGCTCATACAATTTGAAAAATATATAGCCTATAACCATCTAAGATTAATTGCACGTCGAATGGTTGTGGTTTCATGCTGATGGGTCCAGTAGTTTTCGAGTTTACCTCGGACAAAGAAAACAAACTTTGCTTATATATATAGCAGGGTTGTAACGGAACATCGCTTCCGCCTCCGTTACTGCGGAAGTTCCGCAAGAAATCGTACCTCCGCCTCCGCATCCGTGTAATTTTTGCGGAGTCGTAACGGAGGCTTATTTACGAATCATACGCAAGCAGCGACGAATCAGCCGTCGCGCCGCGCGTAGCAAATGAACAAAAATCAGCGCGTGCGCGGCAGGAACGCGGTTGGGGTGGGGCGGGGGTCTTGCAAACGTCATTTGTCAAATTAATGATATGCTACAGGAATCAACCTTTCGAATTGCTTAGACGCGTTAGACGTACGTACGAAGTTTTACCGACGCGATGTAATGTATAAACCATAAACTACTATTTTTTCTATATCCAATTTCACTTCTGCCTCCGCCTCCGTTAACCTCCGCATCCGCGGAGATGAAACCCGTTCCCTCCGCATCCGCCTCCGCCTCCGCTAAGAAGGCCTCCGTTACAACCCTAATATATAGATTATTGATGAACTGATAAAAGTGAATTTCGATTAATTTATCAGAATTTGTTGATTACACACGAAAAATGTCTATATGGGTATCTTTCGTTACCCTATTATACGGCCCATCATTCAATCTCCCCGATATCAATGCGATAAATTGTATTTCAGATGTAGATAACTTAAGCGCGCTGAGTGATATACAAAATGAGGGTACTTCGACATTGGTGGGTATAGAAGTGGCGTTGAAAACGTTAATAGAGAAAAAGGGAGATAAAAAGAGAAAAAAGAAGTTGAGTAGAGTCAATGAGAAGAAGAAAATGAGGAGTAATAAGGTAAGTTTATTATTACACTGTTACAAAGACTATATGTAGATCATTAAATTTACAAAGAATTTGAAATACTACTTTTTGGAGGGAAAGCTGAAAAATTTGAGAAGTGAAGAGATGTGTCTCGATATTTTTTGACTTACTATTTTCTGGGTTTTTTTTCCATTTGCTCGAAATTTTATGATACATACATAACTTCACGCCAGGTCCCTTGCGGGGTAGGCACGCACAACAGAGCGCCATACAGGCTTATTCTTACACACCTCACTTGCTTCTTTGACATTTATAGCTCTCGTCATGCACGCTCGTCTGTTCTTAAGGCTCCTGACATCACCTTTTATGATCTGTGACATAATACCAGTGTTATGTTTGTTTATTATACAGTATCTAACTTTAATGCAATGAAATAAGATTTAACATAATATCCATCATTTTGTTTTATTTATTTAGAATACACACTAAAGTTACATAAGAAAAAAAAACAGTATATAGTAGTGTTACAACTCTGGTCCCGATAAAAACAAAATCCACCTGCATATCTGAAACAAAGCACATTTATTGCCCGTCGGCATTTGAACTAACAACATTTAAATTCTTTTATGGTCGTATTCTTTTGTTTACTTTGCGTTTAAAATTTGTGATTAGAAAATAGTCCATTATTGTAGTAATCGTGTGTCGGATTAAGTCGCCTTAGATCCGGGTACATTGCTGTTGTGCAGTATAAAACGATGATCTGATGGAGGAGGGAGTCAGTCGAGCGAGAACCATGAAGGAAGCGAGACGTGTGTACTACAATCGGGAATCTTTTAGTGAGGGACTTTGCGCGTTTTATTGAATTGCGACCTTTCACATTACGTTTGGACTTGTTGTGTTCGGTTATATTTGTAACAGTGTTACACGTGTTTGCATAGTTCTAATAAACTCTATAGTAATTTTAACGGCATTTTAATTCAGTCTCGCGATGATAATAATAGTATGAAATCAGTGCTTATCCAACTACTTTATCCATTCACCAAAATATGGTAGTGTACAATACATTAAAAGTAATATGGGACACATTCAAAAATACACACACAAACACACCCACACACACACCCACCCACACATACACACAAGTCATTTTTTGTTGCATGACTATCATATTAAGTAGTAGTGAATTTATCTTTCAGGTGGAGTAAACTAGGGGATTAAAAATAGTAGAAGTATAGGGAAAATCTAGTATATGTAATGTTCTTCACCATTCTATTAAATCTTTTTTAGATGAAACCAAAATTAACAACGAAAATTCTCACTGTGGATATGACATACGAAGAGATGATAAGAGATAGAGAAAGAGAGGGGAAAAGAGAGAGATATGTAAAGAGTGAGTATAAGTGCGAGAGTTGCCTGCTGGGGTTCAGCCACGAGGGGGCGTACAAGGAACATAACAAAAGGAGACATGATAAGGTAAGTTCCATGATTTGGTCTAAGAGATGCTGTAGATCCACTTTCACTCATTTGATAAACGCTTGGAAACTGTTTTGAGGGATGATTTTTAAGTATGACTACTTTCGATAATTTGGTAGTTGTAAATTTTTGAGAAACAGGTTTATTTTGAGCCTTATGGTCTATTTTAGCCAAAATATTAATATTTCAGAAAAAAAAACAACATTAACATATTTAATTTAGCAATTTATAAATATTTTGACATTTCGTCACAAAAACGCGTCAAGCTGTCATGGCATCTCGCATGACGTCACAGTGTGCAAAACAAACATCTGTTTCGTGGAAGTGTTATCTGAGAAGTCATTGATAACTTGTTGTGTTTTGCACACTATGAGTCATTTTTAGTATGACTACTTTCTATAATTCGGTAGTTGTCAATTTTTGAGAATCAGGTTTATTTTGAACCTTATGGTCTATTTTAGCCAAAATATTAATATTTCAGCAAAAAAACAACATTAACATACTTAATTTAGCAATTTTATAAATATTTTGACATTTCGTCACAAAAACGCGTCAAGCTGTCATGGCGTCTCGCATGACGTCACAGCGTGCAAAACAAACATCTGTTTCGTCGAAGTGTCATCTGAGAAGTCATTGATAACTTGTTGTGTTTTGCACACTATGACGTCACGCGCTCTGATCGGCGTTCATTGTCACGTGGCCAATGGCTGCAATACAACAATTTTATTTCTCAAAAATATCAATTAATATTTAATATTTTAGTTATGACAATTTATTTTTGTCATATTTAGATCGTAACCTACGATATATGTTAAAATCAGCCTATATTATTCATACTGTCAAGTACCGAATTGTATTTTAATAAGTTTTCTATCACCAAGTGGTAAAGGGGGGTCCACTTGACTAACTATGATATTTTTCTAACGTTTAGTTTAAATTATGTCTCATTTTAACTGAAAGTAAAATTTGTAACATTGTTCAGTTAAATAAAATTAAATTTGTTTTTTTTGACAGGCATTAGGCAACCATAGCTGTCCGGTTTGCAGGACTGTGATACCGTCCGTGGAATCATTCACGCACATTACAAAAGGCACACGAGAAGGTATGTGCTTAGTGTATATTTAATACTGTTACAACTTAGGTTCCGACAGAAAAAATCCACTCCTAATCTATAAATACATATTTTATTATCTGTTGGCATTTGAACCAATTGTAAGTCTTTTATGATCGTCTTTTTTGTATACTTATTGATATACATTTCTAGAGAACATTCTATTGTTCTATTCGGCTGAATCATTTGCCAGGTGTTGCGGATTATGTCGACTACGTGCGGGCACATTGCATTGTTGCAGTATAAAACGATGGTCTGATTGAGGGAGGGGGGCAGTCGAGCGAGAACCACGATCAAAGCGGGATGTGTGTATTACAATCAGGAATCTAATACTGACTTCGCGTGTTTTATTGAATTACGACCTTCTGCATTACGTTTGGATTTGTTATGTTCGGTTATATTTGTACCTGTTTTAAACGTGATTGTATAGTTCTAATAAACTCTATACTAATTCCAACGTCATTTTACTTCGTCGCTCGCCGCAACTCAACAATCTAATATATAAAATTCTCGTGTCACAGTTGCCATACTCCTCCGAAACGGCTTGACCGATTTTGATGAAATTTTTTGTGCTTATCCGGTATCTATGAGAATCGGCCAACATCTATTTTTAATCCCCCTAAATGTTAGGGGTAGTCCACCCCTAAATTTTATTTTTTATTTTTTAGACAAAATTTTTAATTTCTATTTTTATATGATACAACATACAAAAATACATACAACCCTAGATTTTCAACCCTCTACGATCAACCCCTATTTTTTACCGGGCAGGACGACGTCTGCCGGGACAGCTAGTTTTATATAATTCTGAACATGCCGTATCTATATATGAAAATTATTAAAAAAAAATAACTGTAATAGATTATATAAACGATGGAGAACACAATGCAATTTTTTATAACTCTTGTTTGTTTGTTCGGGATTCATGTAAAAACTACTGGGCAGATTTCGATACAGTTTTCGCTAGTCAACAGCAAATTCTTAGACTTAAGATGTGCACTACTTTGTATCCCGCGGGACAAACTTCAGGCTCATTCTTATGAGCTAAATAATATTAGAAATAAATTTAATTTGATTTTCAACAAAATGTGTGGGGACGTGAAGTAGTTTTTAAAAAAGACTACTAACTGCATTCATATGAGGCGTATAATGAACTGAGGATTACAGGATCTTACAGACTATATTGAAACCTTACGCTACTAATTAATGTTAAGGAATGTTTCAACTTCCTTTATACGTCACATACCCTCAATTTGCTGTCCACTAATAACCTCCTGTTAACGGCACCTGCACACTCTTCAACATTTTATTGCAACTCCTTCGCCGTGCAGGCTGTCTTACTTTGGAACTCTCTGACGTCAAAAGGCTAAATCTTTTGCCATATTTAAAAATTCACTCAGGAATCATTATGTTAGTCTTACACAAAAATGTATATGCTAGTTTACAATATTTATATTTGCTAGTTAATAATTTTTTTACAATCTTTTATTTAACTTTCTATGGATGTACCTATGTATTAAGTAAGTTCTGGTGGAATCTTGCAAGTTAAATTTGACCAATTTCCCGGTTCCCGATTGAGCTGGAATTTGCACACATGTATACATACATACTATTTGAGAATCTATAACCTTTTTAAAAAGGTTTTTAAATACAAGCTTTTGAGATCCTGGATATCATGCAGCAGCAGAGTGCTAGCCAAGACAAGTAAAACGAGCCCAAACACGATCAAGCTATCTTGTTTAGTACAGGAGTTCCTATGGCCACCTTCCGACTCCATCATCAGATCAGCTCCATGGTACCATACTATTGCATTGTCACGCGATATACACATGTGTGCAAAATTTCAGCTCAATCGGGAACCGGGATGTTGGTCAAATTTAACTTGCAAGATTCCACCCGAATTTACATAGATACATACATAGGTGCATCCATTGCAAGTTAAATAAAAGCTTGTGAATAAAAACTTTTTAGATACGAGTGCGCCATCTGTCACAAGCGCACGTTGGACTTGAAGGTGATGCAGCAACACTATTACACGACACACGAAATAGCACTGAAGGAGTACAAGTGTAATATCTGCGGGAAAATTTCAAAGTATGTTTTCGTTTTTAGTGCCTTTATTGTTTACTAGTTTTTGCCCGCGGGTTTACTCGTATCCCACACACCCTCCGGCAGGGTCGCCGGATTAAATTTACGAAAATTTCCCATATCCGTCAGAACTTGGGAAACTTTTCCCCGTTCATATTATGGGTCTGAAAATTGGATTGAAGCAATGGACAAGTGCGGGTTGGATTACGCACTTTGAAGGAATTCATAGAGGCGAACAACTTTCGTTATTTTTTGTAAAGGTCTTTAAAAGAGCTGTGTCAGTTTACCGTGTAAATATTTTTTAAATAATTTGTGGAGGTAGTGTAACTGTATAAAATGTGAAACTGAGGAAAATGTAAGTGTAAATAAAGTGTAACTGTGGAGAAAGTGTAACTGTGAAGGAAGTGTTACTGTGAAGGAAGTGTAACTGTGGGGTAAAGAAAGTGTCACTTTTGAGAAAGTGTAACTGTGAAGGAAGTGTTACTGTGAAGGAAGTGTTACTGTGAAGGAAGTGTTACTGTGAAGGAAGTGTTCCTGTGAAGGAAGTGTTACGGTGAAGGAAGTGTAACTTTGTAGAAAATTTAAGTTTAAAGAAAGTGTTTAGGATGTATAATGCGTGTGTTTGTCTGTCGAATAATAAAAAAAGAAAAAGAGTTCGTGTAACGTTCACACGCGATTGAAGTAAAACCACAGATGACAGTGTAAAAAAGACTATCTATTGACAAAATCAAAAATATTTGAAAACCAGATGGTACAGAAACGTAACGCCATATTGCGACTCCATATTGCCGTAACGGACTTCCGTTGCATTGTCGTCCAGTTACCTCCTAGTCGCGCCTAAAGAAGTTTTACTTCAGCAATATATATATTATAACAGCCCATAAATGTCCCACTGCTGGACTAGAGTCTCGGACAGTATATCTCCGCCACGCTTTCAGAAGGCGGTTTGGCAGGTTTGACATATCGGTTATCTCGATTCATCGGTTTCATCACGATGTTTTCCTTCATCGTCGTCAGTACGTGGTAATTGTAACAATATGCACATTAGGTCAGAAAACTGCATAAGTGGTACTTGCGTTATGGCCAGGATTAAACCCATGCCCAGTTTGGGACGCGTGCGTTAGCCATTACGCTATCATGACTTAATTTGACCGATGGACTAAATTTAAATTAATTTACCATGTACTTCAACTCATATAACCCTGCAGATATATCCGGGGCAACAGAAATAAAATTATGTCCCCTTTTTCAGGTCGATCGAGGCTCATAGATACCATAGGGACTCCCATAAAGCGAGGATCCAGTGTCCTGAATGCGAGAAGACGTACAGACACCGCGCTGGCCTCATGAATCATAGGGTGTGAGTTGAGTATCATATTATTACAATTATTTTGTACTCTATTTACCTAATGTTCTAAAAAATTAATTTTCAGCGCAGTTCATGAGTTCCGCAACGCGTTTCCGTGTAACAAATGCGATAAAGTGTTCAGATGGAAGACGAGTCTGAAGCGGCATTTTGAAAAACACGACGCCAAGGTACGTGTAGAATAGTGTTTTGGGTGTAAAAGGAGAGAAAGATAAAAAAACCGTGTGCGTCTCGGGACGCCCGACAAAAGTGATAGCTTAAGCTAATCTAAGTTGAACTATTTAGTATTGAAATTGTTTAACTTGAGAAACGCTTAGGTTCAATATTGGGTCGTTTTCGTCCTACGCCAAAAGGAAGGTTTGCACTGAAAATCAGCGTTGTGTCGGATATAATTCCGGCACAGCAACATGCTGAGTGCAAACCTTGTTTGCTAAAAATGCGGCGTAGAATTTTTCATAATATGTAATATGTGTAAAACAATATATATGGAATGTAATTACGTCGCTATTTTTTTGCAAATAAACTTTTTCTTTCTTTCTTTTCTTTTCAATATTAATTAGGTGAAGTTATCACTTCTTCACTTCTTTCGGGCGTCCCGAGACGCACACGGTTTTTAAAAAATTAAATTGACAATAATGATTTTCAGAGTTCGTCAAATCAGGCGTCGGCTTTCTGCTCGTTGTGTAACGTCAGTTTCGCATCAATAAGTTCCTATCAGAGGCATCTCAAGAATAGCTTGAAACATGTCACTCAGGACCAACTCAAGTAAGGATTCATTTTAATCATTAATAAAATCCTGTCTCTGTGGCTAAGTGTGCATAAACTAAAATTAACAATCCTCGCATGCATACATACACTCACACACACATCCCAAACTCACACACACATCACAGACACACACATCACACACACACACACACACACACACACACACCACACACCACACACCACACACCACACACACAGACACACACACACACACACACACACAGACACACACACAGACACACACACAGACACACACACAGACACACACACACACAGACACACACACACACACACACACACAGACACACACACACACACAGACACACAGACACACACACAGACACACACACAGAGAGAAAGAGAGACAAAAGAGAGAAGAGAACAGACAGAGAGAGAGAGAGAGAGAGAGAGAGAGAGAGAGAGAGAGAGAGAGAGAGAGAGAGAGAGAGAGAGAGAGAGAGAGAGAGAGAGAGAGAGAGAGAGAGAGAGAGAGAGAGAGAGAGAGAGAGAGAGAGAGAGAGACGCGCACACACGCACGCACACACACGCACGCACACACACAGAGACACATACTCATTCACTCACACACACACATATTTGGCACTTCGGCCGAACTAAAATTCGTGACATCTCCAGAGGAAATTAATTAAACTGAAAAAAGTATCTAGACAGTTTTTAAAATTCCACAGTATTTTGAAACTGTTTGAGACGTAGATGTAAAAAGTAATTAAAATCGTATTTAACACAGTTAAATTATAGTTTAACTATCAGTAATTTATGATTGAATTGAAATATATTTTTGAGTAATATGTACGTTTTTTTCATCATTCGGTATTTGGCCGGTTATCGACTAGTTAAAAAAGTGGCCGAATACCAAATATCAGCCGAATAATCGTGGCATGTTTAAAATAAGTAACAAGTGTGCGTGTACTAGTGTACATACATAATACTAAGAAGTGAGACTTCTTTATGACCTTATTTTTCGAAAAATGATCTACTGTATGCAACTTTACAAAAATTGGTTAAATAAAGTTAAATTATAATTTTGCTGATCACTTTAATATAATATGTCGGAGGGAAGCTATAAATCGGTTAATTGTTGTTGTTTGGATTTATAACGCACAATATTATTTGTTTTCATTTTAACTACTTTTAAAATTTAATTCAATTTTATTTGATTTGTTAAATGTTTCTATAACTTAAAGATCGTTCTAACCTAATCAAAGTTATGAATATTGTAATTTAACGAACGACCAATGAGAGCAGAGTTTATGGCTCGGAGCGGGGTCAGACGCCCTCTATACTTTAGTACTATCTACTTCGGTAGACGGAGGAGTTTTTGTGGCACATTTGGTTGGTGGCAATAGGTCGAGTTGGACCTTTGAGAATTTTAAAGAAAGTATTGAAGTTGGAAGTATTAGCGGTGCCCTGAACCCGCTGCTCGGTCTCAACTATGTTAAAACATCTTTGAAATCTAAATTAAAAGTGTATAAACCGTGGCTATCGTGTTTTATGCTCGCATTTTACCCTGATGACGCCCACTTGACCTGCAATAACTAAAGGAGATGTCGTGAGAACGAGGCCTTCTCCGACAAACATATATGTAGGATACTAAATAAATGATTTATAAATCATCAAACTCGTATATTAATTAAAACACAATAAAGTAAAGAAATATTACAATGTTCTTCTTCGGAAAAATGTGACGGTAATTTTTTTCCAACGCCGATAAAGAAGTTTCACTTCAAAAAAGTGGCCGAATACCGAATATCGAATAACCTTGGCATGTATAATTTCATTTGTCTCAGGTACATTTGCGACCACTGCGATCGCCGCTTCGCGGACAAAACCAAGTTGAGGGATCACATCGAAGAGAAACACCTCTATAAGAAGTTCCAATGTCATATATGTTTCAAGGTGTGTTGTCTCTTTCTACCATTTGTAAGGTTACGTAACCCAAAGCTATTGCTAATATTTTGTTTCTTATAAAATTGTATGTTTAGATTGTTTATTTAAAAAACTTATTTATTTTTATTAACCGACTTCAAAAAAAGGAAGGAAAGGAGGTTCTCAATTCGTCGGAATCTTTTTGTTTTTTTTATGTATGTTCACCGATTACTCAGAGATTTATAATCCGATTTACGTGTTTTTTTTTGTTCGACGCGTAATAGCTGTCATTTGGTCCCCTAAAAAATTTACATAGTTTGGCCCAGTATTGGCCCAGTAGTTTTCATTTTATGAACATTTTTTATGATTTTTTTTAAATTTATATTGTTTATTCGGAATGGCTCATCCAAATATCAACTCAAAGCACTGGAGTTGATTGAGCGGAGAGCCAGGTCAGCCAGGAGGCATGCGTTGAGCAGACAGACGGCCCACTTGATGGAAAGAGGTTACCTTTACCTATGGACATTTGCAACACCAAAGGTGCTACAAATGCGCTGCTGCTCTTTTAAGGGAGACTGGAACCTGATCACTGATGCCGGAACACAACGCAAGGTTGTTATAGCGAATTAATTAAGACCAGAGGTGGTAGCCATCCAGTCTGGCAAATGTCCTACCACCTGGCTGTGGGTTGTTTTGTCGCCTCTTACGACAGGTTACCCTACCGCATCGAAACTGTATTCTTTCTCCGTTCCTGCACGGATTGAGGACCATGAGCCGCGACAAGCACAGAAACTTGGGGAATAGTTTGCGACCCGTGAGTGGGATTCGCCAGGTCGGGGGTGGCACTAGCATGCCCAGTCAGAACTGGTGCCACGCCATTGCCACTCCCCAGTTAGGGATACCCACTAAAACCCATGGGTGCTCCGTCCTGCGCCTTATGCTAGGGCTACAGGTAGACCTACCCTCTCCGCAGCCCTGGCAGGCGTGGGCCTCGCATGACCTCTTCTACTGCCGGGGGACTACTTCTATCCCCCGCCATCTTTCAGGTCTAAGGGCGCGTTCCCACTTTGTCGTGACGAGAGACAATCGTTTAGTTTTAAGTGTCGTGGCTTATATATTTAAATGGAGGTGTTCACATATAGAACGACACGATTTACTGTCGTCTACGGCATTTTTTGCAGTGACGACAGATTGTCATGTCAGTTGGAACGGCTAGCACGGCAGTCGTAAAAGATAAAAAATCGTTACGACTAAATCGTGACGGCAAATCTGTCGTAGCCACGATAAAAATATCGTCTCGTCGTTTACACGTGTTTTCCCTTCCCCCTCGCTAACGATGTGTAAACGAAAAAGCGACTGCCGTGAAACGATGAAATGTCGTCGCGATCCAATGGGAACACAACTAGATACGATAGTCGCTAAATGATAAAACTGTTGACCACAAACAATAGTTATAATGGGAACAGCTAGAGACGACAGTTGTCCAACGATAAATTAATCGTTACGACATAGTGGGCACGCTCCCTAATCCAGACCGTGGGGAGGTTTGTAATTTACCCCATGGGAGGTGATGACAAGATGATCGCGCTCTCATCTCGAGGAAAGCACTTGCTAGGTTAACAAATGGTACAGCTGAGCAGCTTAATATGCTTTTTTCAGCCATCGAAGAATCGCGTTGGCTTAGACCAGCACATAAGAAACGTGCACAAGGGAAGGCCGTACAATGCGGTCTGTCATTACTGTGGGAAACGATTCCCTGTGAGTATACCCGCATTTTTTTTACAAGCTTTTATTTAGCTTGCAATGGATGTATTATCCCCGCAAATTGCTATTGCGCCTGGCCGCCATTTTGGTGACGTAACCGTATCCGAACACTCAGTACTGTTAGCATCACTGGCCGGCGAGTACGCGTACATATCGAGTTGCGGATGACGTCACGTGAATGTTAATTTGCAAGGTTCCTGCGCATTAGCAATTTGCGGGGATAATACCTGTGTATATATGTAAGTTCGGGTGGAATCTAAGTTAAATTTGACCAACTTCCCGGTTTTCGATTGAGCTGATTTTTGCACGCATATGTATATCACGTGACAATGCAATAATATGGTACCGTGGAGCTGATCTGATGATGGAGTCGGAAGGTGGCCATAGGAACTCCTGTACTAAACAAGATAGACCCGTCGTATTTGGGCTCGTTTCGCTTGTCATGGCTAGCACTCTGCTGCTGCATGGTATCCAGGATCTCAAAAGCTTGTATTTAAAAATCTTTTTGAAAAAGCTTATTAATTTAGATACGATAGTGCCGTTTTGGAATCATTATCATAATTTCAGCTCTTAGGGCCGCGCTGGCTCGATCGGCGTGATACGGCGCTCTCACAGAATATCGTTGTGAAACGGTTGTCCTTGAGCTATATATAATAATAAGTTTTTTTTGTTACAAAGGTTAATTAAATAGTGTGGGGCGCTATAGTCCACGGGTAATAATACCTGAAAGGGCAAAAACATGTGAAATATAAAATAATATACCGTCATCTATGTTTTTGCTAACCATGTTTTTAATCAAACAAATGATTGTATTTGATTTGAAAGTAATTCTCTCGTAAGAAACCGTTAATACAGGTTTATGTAACACCCGACACACGAGTTAACATTCCGAACGAAATAGTTAACTAACATCCGGTTATAATCGGTTCGAAGCCCCCTGTCCTGTCCTTTGCAGGTGTTTTATTAGTCCTTTGAATTTGAGTTGTATATTGTTTACGCCGCCGTCATAAAACCTTCTTTCTTCTGTTTGCATTTGATGCAAATTAACATGTAGCGGCTGGAATTGCTGAATCAGAAAAGTAGGAATCGATGCGAGGTGAAGTCGAAGCGAGCCAGTCGCTTACTCACGCCCGCCTCGTCACCTTGTATTGTAAATTAAACTTTTATTATTATAATAAATGATGGTTTAATAATTATTGTGCGTAATTGAAGAGGCGTGATCCCAAGACTAAAGTACACCTAGAAGAAAACCAATAAACAAAAGCCGTAATAGCCATAAAGCTTACAAATTCGTAGGAATGGTGGGCATGTTATTAAAAGCCATGTCTAAACAAATGGATTGGTTCGGTCAGTCACGGAAGGAGTCGTAGTGTTCTGACTGCGAACGAAGCGTTACCTAGTGCAATTTCGGAGCGCATATCCTATAACGACGGATTTTGCGCTATTTATATGATTACTAATTTCTGCACCCCGATTTGGACTTGTAGTATTCGGTTGTACTTGTAAGAACTTTTATTATATGTATATACTTCTAATAAACTTTGTGATAATTCCAAAGCTATTTTTGAATTTACACCCCACAAATCCGTAACAATAGTGATGTGGGCTTTCGTTTTTAGACCCGCGTGCAACTCGAGTCGCATGTTAGGACGCATACGGGCGAGAGGCCGTTCATCTGCGAGTATTGTCCCACTACTTTCTCGCAGCAGTCCAACTTGTATAAGCACAACAGACAGGTGAGTGTTTAGAAACGGCCGTGTGCGAGTAGGCTCTGTAAAATTTAAGAATTTTCTTAATTCTTCGCTATTAGTACACACATTTAAAAGTTAGGTCGCCTTTTATTAATGTACTGCGTCTGTTTATTTTGGTGAGCAATAAAGACATAGACATACATGGACAACACTTTATCGGTCACCAAAACAAAAATTACAAAAAAATTCACAAGAAGACAATAGTTAATTGGAAAAGAAAAGGCAAAAGATAAAATGAAGTGTTATATCTATCTATCTATCTATCAAAATTACGTTTTAATGCGAGGTTGCGACATATTAATTCCATTTTTAGTTCCGACGTTTCGGCCGTTTTCCAATAACCGTGATCACGGAAGACAAAGATATCAAATGTCAATGAGTAAATAATAACCAAAAATTAAATAATTCGAATAAACAAGTTTGCGGCAGGCTAAATAATAATGTTAACATTACTCATTGACATTTAACATGATATCTTTGTCTTCCGTGATCGCGGCTACTAAAAAGTGGCCGAAATGTCGGAAATAAAATCAAATAAAATCTCCCGTTAAAAATTAGTTTTAATTATTCTACTGTACTAGTCGCGAAGACCTTACAATGTACGATCAGTGCCTTTTTAAATTCATGAAATCTACGGAAATGAAAAGGATCTAATGTAGGTAGTGTATTAGACGGATCAACCACATTGTTAAGAAACGCCTGCTAAATTGGCAACACCAATTTCGAATACATGGCATTTTACAGGCGCTTAATATTAACCGACCATTTTCATATCCACCGTCATAAAAGTTAACTCACATCCATCGATTACAAGAAAGAACAGAATATCTCAAAATGTCCACTCTTTTATTTTATCCTGTCTCCGCAACACAGATTGAATTCAATTTTATGTTTATAGGGATGACTTTGATTGATACATTCAAAGTGTAAGGTGGAAATCATCCATTTAATATTGGCTCAATTAATAGTTCCAATTTATGACTAACTAGCTGTGGTCGCAACGTCGTCCGCGTGGTTTTTTTTCGCGCAAACCAAAAAAAAGTAGCCTAAGTTACTTGTCATAACATCAGCTATCTGCCAGTGCAAGTCCCGTCAAAATTGGTCCAGCCGTGGCAGAGATTAGCCGGAACATCCAGACAGAGAGTAAAAATTCTCATAACATCATTTTGGGGAAACCCCCTGATTTTTTCACCTTTTCATTTGGACATTACAAACAGACATTTTAGTTTTATTGGAACGAAGTTCCTTATCGCGCGTTGCGAAAGGGGGCTAGACGGAAAAAATTAAGACCAAATGTTGAAACGACACTTTTTGCTGTAGTCGTAAGCCGTGCGGTGTTATCAATGCGTATGTATTCAGCAAGCCGTGCGTGTTCTGACCTATACGCTGTTGTGTTCACGAAGTCGAGAGAGTTCTGTTTACAACGTCCCGCGCATCTATGACGTGTACGAAAGAATAGACAGAGTGCATATATATATATATATATCTCAAAAAATGTTAGCAGACCTTTTTTGTAGAGCGTTCAATTTTCTACAAAGATTGGAACAACGATTTATTAGTCAACCAGTCGTTTGAACGGTACAAAAATGAGAAGAAGCAAAAATAAATTTTCCTGTGTTATTCTTATGGGAATTAAAAAAATGCGATGAGGACTATCGTAATATTAATATTATGGGCTCATCTTTTCACAGAATTTTTTTTACACCCAAAGGAAACTTTTGAGCCTGTTTAGAAAAAAAAATTTTTTTTTTGGATCATCCTAATATATATATATATATATATGTGTGTGTGTGTGTGTGTGTGTGTGTGTGTGTGTGTGTAACTTCGTTCCATCCGGGTGTACCTTGACACCTCTCAAGTTTTTTATCTGTATAGAACAGTCCTTTTCGATCTTTTTGAATACACGAACCCTTTACAGGTTGAAAAATTTTGGCGACCCCCTTAGGTCAACCCCCAGACAAAAAGTTAGTAATTTAAAAGACTACGTTTATGTTTTTCTCTATATTGTCACCTATATTCATTATTAGAACCTATACTCTACAAAAACCTACTGAGCGTAGAAAGTACCTAAGTACGAGGTATAAATTTAAATTGCCTTTTCCCTTTTGCCGGCGACCCCCGTAGGGGTCGCTACCCACAGGTTGATAAACATTGGTATAGAAGATTAAAAATATGAATTAAATATTAAAGTTCGATTGAAAAATTTACACGAGATTTTTATTAATTAACACATGAGCGGTGTCCTTTTTCTATTATACCATTGTAGTTATTTTTTTTAAACAGGTACATCTGAATATCAAATCGAAGAGACTGTTGCTATGTAAGAAGAGGAAAGAAGACTGTCCGCAGAATACCCTCGAGAATCCCACAGTTGGGCAAACGTTCCCCACGCCCGCGGCGGTGTGGAGGTACTCCCCGCAGCGAGGGATAATCATGTGAACCGGTCTCAATAGGGGTTTGGTTTAATAGGGTTGTGGACGGAAATAAAAGTGAGTTTTAACAGTTTTAAGCGCGGCATTTTATTGGTCGCGGAAGGCCACGACACACCTTCCATGATCAAATTGATCCTGTATTAGCAGAAGGTGATGTTAGGAGCCTTAAGAACAGACGAGCGTGCATGACAGGGGCTATGAATGTTAAAGAAGCAAGTGAGGTGTGTAAGAATAGGCCTGAATGGCGCTCTGTTGTTCGTGCCTACCCCACAAGGGACCTGGCGTGAAGTTATGTATGTATGTATTTTATTGGTTTTTTGCTTCTCATGTTTCGGCCACTTTTTCAGCGGCTGTGATCACGGAAAACAAAGACGTCAAGTGTCAATGAGTGATGTTTAAGTTATTATTTAGTCTACCCCCAACTTTTTTATTTTGACTCTTTTTAATTTTTGTTTTTGTTATACTCTATGGGAACTTCATCTAATTATCACCGCTTCGCCAAATGTTGTAGTTTGAAGAGAAGAAGTGAGGTTAGAAACTTAAGCCTAGCTCTAATGATTTTATATACATTTGAATTGGTGAGAGGTATAAATACCGCGCTTAAAACCGTTAAAAAGTAATTTTATTATGTGAACAGATGTTACAATAAGTTTAGCGACACATCTGCCGAGAATAAGGCGCTGAAGGTTCGGCTAAATACGCTCGCAGTATTTTTTATGACAGCCGAAATTACGTAGCGTTCGGCGTAATGCCGAATCTTTCGGCATGATAACGCATTCAATGTATTTTGAATAATAATCAACACATCATGCGAGGCGTTACGCGACCGAAGTTCGGCGAACATAGTGTTACGACCTGAGCCCCAGCAAAAGACAAACTCACATCTGCCGACGTCTTATTACCTTTGCGCCATGTGGACATCTTTTGTTTACTTTGTGTTTAGAATTTTTAATTAGTAACACAGCCCATTGTGTATTGTATAATCTTTTATGATACTCATTAGCCAGGTGTGATTCTTGGAAAATTCAGTCCACGCGGTCGAGCAGACATATTGTTTTTGTACAGTATAAAGCAATGCCGCTACGAAGGGGTGAGGCAGTTGAGCGATAAGCACAAGCGAAGCAAGACGTGTACTACACTCGGTTATCTATTTAGTGAAGGACTTTGCGCGCGGGTGTGTGTGTATTATATTTGTACCTGTGTCATACGTGTTTGTATAGTTTTAATAAATTGTATAGTAATTCTAAGGGCATTTTAATTCGAGTCCTGCAACTCGTAACAATAGTGTAACCATTTTATGTATATGCTCCGATACTTTTATGGATCTAAAAGTACATATTGCCAACACTGATGAAATTAATACTTTAAAGAAATAAGTAGGTAGCATGATGGTTGCTATTCAAAATACATTGAATGCGTTCTCACGGAAGCAGCCATTGGCGAAAGAATCTGCATTACGCCGAACGCTACGTTACTTCGGCTGATTTGTCATAGGTTACTTAAAAAACACTGCGACATATTTAGCCGAATTTTCAATGTCCTACTTTCGGCAGATGTGTCTGTTTAGCCGAATTTTCAGCGTCGTATTTTCGGCATGTGTAGCTAGCCTAGCTTCTAACCGTGCTATTCATGGGCGTCGGCGGTATGCGCGGGAATTGTGTTGTCTGTCCGCAATGATGATGGTAGGGACTCACATGTATTGTGCAATAAATATTAAATGCATATATCATTGATTTTGTTTATTTTAAGACCTTATCCCAAACAAGTAGACGTGGATGGCTTCAAAATTTTGAACGTTGTAATTTTTAAATTATTAGCATCTAGAAGTGGCGTAGCTTAGTGGGGGCGCGAAAATTCACAATAAATAATATAAATGTTTAAACCATTTCATATTTTTATCGCACCTACAAATTCAGCCAATTTAAAAGAATTCGGACTTTTTCGTTACTTATTCTGTGACGATTCGGGGAATCCCCTTTCTTTGAATGATATTTTGTGCCCGCTGCTGGCAACAAAAAAAAAGAATTTAAATGGGTTCAGTAGATCCAGAGATATCCGCTACAACGTCACAAATACACAAACTTTAGCTCTTTTTAATATTTGTATAAATATAGTATGAATTAAATTTAAATACCTAAATAAAAGGGCGGCAAAATAATCTCCCGCCCGCGCGGCCGTCACCTACGCTACGTTGTTGTGTTCTAGTAAATCAAGAACTCTCGCTTTTAAACCCGAAGTAAGGATTTTAATATGTTTACTGTATATGGAAAATAGAATATTTCGTTGAAAAACTTGTGAGCGTTGTGTGATCGAAGTAGATGACGGTGTTAGTGACGTTTTCGCCAGGACCGTAACGACCGCGGTCGCCTTGTGGAACGGTAGACTTAGCATTTTGGGAGTTGTGAGATACAAACAGCGGGTACACATTGGGCACTTTGAAACGCGCGTTTTGAGATCCAAAACTTCTTATTGAAGTGTACACATGGAAATCAGAATTTCGCTGGAACGCGCGTTGCGCGGGCGTTAGCTGCGCGCTTGTAGATACAGTGTTGCCAGATGGAGAGGATCCCCTGCAAATTCGGGGATTTTTTTGACGTCTGGGGGGAGATTCGGGGGTAAAGATTCTTTGGGGCGACTTTCGGGGAAAGTATTTTGTTGTGAGTAATTTTGGAGAGATATTTTAAGTATCAATAATTCATCTACAAACAATTCTCATCACTACAATTATTATATCTAAGTCACAATACGGTATTATTACTTTATCTTAGAATTACACTCTACTAGTGTATCATACTTCAATTCAATAGTTCATTTTAATAATCCAATTCATTCGTTCGTTTATTTACGTTATTTATTTATTAAGCCGTCTCTACTCGTATACGTCGTATCCCATAGGTTACTTTCCGTTAGAGATTGACAATGATCACGTTCACAACTGCGGTTTTTCCCGTTTTCCCGTAAACTCAAGTGGAATGGTTATTTAACGCACCTATTGACACGGGTCGTTGTGAGCGCCCCGTGAGAGAAAATGATGACGTCATTAGTGACGTTTTCGCTACGACGGTGGTGTTGCTTTTTTCTTTATCCTTTAAAATAAGTAAAATCTATTTTGGGGGTAATATTCTTAAAAAGCTTATTTTTGGGGTTTTTGAAAAAAAATTGAGGGTTAATTGTCATGGTCATTTGGCAACGCTGTGTAGATACGTACGCCGCCATTTTGCTTTACATTTGATCGCGCGCTTCCTTGTAGGGTGCACGTGTATTATGGAGATCGAAAACTTCAATACAGATTTATTTATAGATGAAATCTAAAAGCGTCCCGCTATATGGGACATACAAGTACAGATTATAAAATAAAATATTAAAAAACGCACTAGCGAGGAAATAGAATTTTTTAGTGACTGTGAAGACAATTTGGAAAAAAAAAACTGTTGGGTGAGTATAAGTCCATTTCCGAACTGAGCTAGTAGTATGAACTAGGGTTGTAACGGAACTTCGCTTCCGCCTCCGCTACTGCGGAAGTTCCGCAAGGAATCGTACCTCCGCCTCCGCATCCGTGTAATTTTTGCGGAGTCATAGCGTAGGTTTATTTACGAATCATACGCAAGCAGCGACGCTCGCGACGAATCAGCCGTCCGGCCGCGCGCAGCAAATGAACAAAAATCAACGCGTGCGCGGCGGGAACGCGGTTGGGGTGGGGCGGGGGGCCTGCAAACCTCATTTCTCAAATGAATAATACGCTACAGGAATCAACCTCTTGAATTGCTTAGACGCATTAGACGTACGTACGAAGTTTTATCGACGCGATGTAATGTATAAACCATAAACTACTTTTTTTCTGCATCCAATTTCACTTCCGCCTCCGCCTACGTTAACATCCGCATCCGCGGAGGTGAAACCCGTCGCCTCCGCTAAGAAGGCCTCCGTTACAACCCTAGTATGAACACCTTGGTATAAGCGCGCAGTATGTATGCTACAAGCGAGTGTGAATGTGTCCCCGATGTACTATGTGCCCACAAAAGCGCTGTTCTTGGTCACCTGACAGGCAATAGTTCCCATTGAAATCACTCACCTTTTTATACCAATATTACTTTATTAAAAATGTCAACGTGCCTCACACTTATTTTTTTTTAACTTTATGAAAGCCTGGCGTAAGTTAATACCTGGCTTTTATATTGTTCAGCTACCTATTAGTTGCCAATCTAAAAATGTTTACTTATACAATTTGGATTAATGAAACAAAGGTTTTTCATTTTCTTAGCATGTGTTTATTACTTTGTAACTTGATGAAATTCACTGCCACATTCAGAGTCGATAACTTACTCATTTAACCTAAATTAATTCTTCAAATTATATAAGGCAAAAAGAGTAATAAACAAAAACCAAAACTAAATAATTAAAATGAACAAGTTGACGGCAGGCCAAAATATAACTAACCATTCTAATTGACACTTGATATTGTTGTGTTCTGTGACCACGGCTACTGAAACGTGGCCTAAACGTCGGAATAATAAAAATCAAATAAAATACTACGTGTGTTAATAATATATAAAATAATTCTATTTTTCAATTCGTTTACAAACTAGGTAAAAAAATACTCTTGATTTTTATGTTCCTTCATTGTGATATTGCGAAGGGTTACATTCATTTCAAAGTGTTACAATCATCCCGAAGAGATTAATTCAATCTGAAGCCTGCATTCACTCTGAAAGGTGCTGTTCATCCCAAAGAATTGAAGACGTGAGTGGATGAAGGTGATATGTCGCATATTCGGTTTTTTGCTTTTTTTGCGTAGATAAGGTTATAAGTAGATACCAAATGACTACAGACCTTAAACCATAGATATAAGGCATATTAAAAAAATAAAAAGTTGAAAAGGGTGTTAACTTCAGTTCAGTTTCAAATAAAAGTAAAACTTTTATCTCGATTTACTCAGAATTGGAATTATGCGAATTATCACCTTCATCCACTCATGTCTTCAATTGTATACAGCCCAAAGAGAAGCATTCATACCAAATTGTCACTCATCTGGAACAGTCTCCTTCATTCCAAAACCTGCATTCAAAGTGCTATTAACCTATGTAGTAGTATAAATCCCAAAGGGAAGCACTCATCCTGAAAATATGTTTTAGTATCAAAAGAATTAACTCCGAAAGGCGGCATTAATTTCGAAGTATTGCATTCATTGAACTTTCTCAAGTTGTCGTGACTAGCCCGCATAATAACACAGCATTTAAACGGTTTTTAAGCGCGATATTTTATTTCATTTTTATTCCGACGTTTCGGCTACTGCAGCGGCCGTGATATTGTATTCATATCAAAGTTAAAATTCAACCGAAGGGTTTCATTCAATCTGAAGAGTGGCACTCATCCCCAAGAACTGTACTCATCCTGAAGAATTGCACTCATTCCGCAGGTTAAATTCAATTTTATATAGTTGCATTAACTTCGAAGATTACATTACATTACTTTACTATGTTTATACCGAAAGCAGCGTCTCCACATACAAAAATTTTCATCCCCATACATTTTGGGGTCGAAAAACTTTAAGATAGGTATAATATAATTGTTTTGAAACCGAAAATTCGAGTCAAGCACTATTATGTATCTAAGATGACGGTCTGTATGTCATATTATGGCATATATTTTGGCATTATAAGATCAGCAAATTGGGGAGATTTCCAAAACTGAATCTAGAGACATTCATCTTGAGGTTTGTAAATTCTCCAACAATAATTAACTAATTAATTGTTTTATTTAGTGATTCCTCTTATTGTATAGTAAAGGTGACTCCGGTCTGCGCCTCTTCCTCCTGGCAGGCGGCGCGGCACACAGACCGGCGTGCGCCTGCGCCGCCAACAACATGCCCAACTGGCACTGGGCCTGAAAGTAACGAATTCACTTATAGCCGTTTCCTATATCTTACCGACCGTTTAGCTTACTATCCGGTCCGTTCATTAGTTATGTCAGGCGTTTAAAGCGGGTGGGGTTAAGCAGAATCTCACCCTATGGGGAGAGGGGGGTCTCGGCGAATATCACGGAAAAATTTCTGCAAGAAAAATATGCCATATATTCATACATAACAACAAAATAAAAGCAAAATTAAAACTTCAAATCTAAACAAATATAGTTATTTTTGATACAAACATTTCGATTATTTCAGAAATTATTAAAGCTATACTACTTCCTTTTCTTTATTTTCTCGATGACAGCTCCTGTGGAAACTTGAACGAGCGTCTTTTTTACATTATTTAATAAAAATATGACGCTTACGCACGTACAAGGTCATAGCAGAGTCGGAGAAACTGATAGGGATGGAGCTATCGATAAACGTAACACGATAACAGATCCGATATTTTTTTACAAAGTGTAAGAAACTAAACTATTGTCGGATAATTTTGTACAAATTTATTAACTAATATTACATTCCGTTACAAGATGTAATTATAAAATATAAAAGAATTTTTATTGTCACCAAAAATATAACAAAATTTGTCTTAAAATTAAGACTAGATGGAAACTAACACCTAGACTAGGCCAAGCCTGTATCCTAGGTGTTAGTTGCTTCCGGTGACATAAACCTAAACTTATTTAACAAATTAATTCCATGTTAGAAATAAGAATTACAACAAAAATAGTCCCAAAATTACCAATGTAGCAATGAGCTTATTAAATACGGCCTTGAATCGCCCACAGAACGAGAATTATGTAATCTGGGGACTTAGGGACATTTTTTCTTGTGAGTTTGTGAGTACAAATTTTATTATTTATATACTACTTATATTATTTATATTATATTGATTCTTTATTTATTTATTTTAATCAAAATCTGATGAATCGTCACTGTCACTCGATGAGCTCTCCCCAACATTTATTATAAGTTCCTGTACTTCTATATTATCGAATGCCACATGAATTTCCCAAGGCGACGCTATAATGTTTTGGGTTCTTCTCACAATGCATTTTTTATTAAATCTAACATCTTGTTTAAATAAAAAACGACGTTACGCTTTTTATTTAAATCGATAATGTAAAAAAACTCGGCAAATACTATATAGCACGACCGTCTTGTTGCGAGTGACAGATTAAAACAAACACAAAATGGCGATGGGCAATTCATTGAGTGTTCCCAGCTTGAAAAAATATATTTGAATGTTTTTGTTGTATTTGTCTTTGTTCAAATCATAATAAGTATATCGAGGGGTGAAAGGCTATTTGTTTTAAGCGACATTTTGTGTGAAACTCAACACGATGGATTTTTCATCCTAATGTCTCAACTTAAGAAATATAAAGAACCTGATCTCTAGTTTTAGTCTACAAATGTTCTTTTTTTTTAAAATATGGGACATAGTTCGTTAGTGATGTGTTTTTCTGGGTCATTAGAAACTTCAAACTTTTCTCCCGACAATTTATAAAAGTGTCGTTTAAAACAAATAGCCTTTCACCCATCGATATGACATCGATACTTATTTGGTCACAACACTACAACTATCGAATTTGTACTGTCATCGAGAAAATAAAGAAATGGAAATAGTATAGTGATATGAAACGTGGCATACACTATTTTAATTTTTGGATGTCTTTGGTGCCACGGAAGATGGCAACGTCCCATCTTCCTGATGTGGCTGTGGAAGCTGGTGCATGGGGTCCAGAAGCCCATCGCCTTTAATAGAGACCTATCAAAACGGCTGATAGATGTCTCACGGAACCAAAACGCTGGCTTGTATTCTGGGCAACGCATAAGCGCTGCGTTACCATACAACGTGGTAATGCGGCCAGCGTTTTGGAGACGTTCCCAACTGACGGTGATTCGGAACCTATTTGAAGATTTTTCTTTTGTAAATTAAATTGTATTTACATATTATTCGAATAGGTAAATTGGAATATATTTTATTAAAACATTTTAATTTCAAAATTACCATTAATTTAGGATAGAAATTGATAGTCTATGCATTAGTTGGGTCACAGAAAGGCAATACTACGTCGCTTGGAACAATGAAGTATGACAATTGTGACATATGAAATTTACTATCAAAAAATGCACATCTTGATGAGCGTACGAACGTCAAAAGTACCTAAAATAAATCGTTGGACATAGTTACTATTGACGTCGGTTTCATTTTTGGTAGAAATATTTTATTAATCCATGTTGTTGTTACCTTCTAAATTACCTACCCTACCTAAATTACCTACCTTAACTAAGTTACCTACCTTACCTAAGTTACCTAAATTACCTACCTTACCTAAATTTGACTTGATTTGACTTACCTCCTCGTGCATCTCCTTGGCCATAGAGTAGACGCTGTGCTCGCAGCTGTTATACATCAACGCGTTCGACAACATCAACAGCACGTCGCGCTGGAATTGCGCAGTGGTCCTGAAAAACGTCAAAAGCATCAGAACATTGTTACGACCGACAAAGAACAACTCACGCCTGCAGTTTATTACCTTTGCGGCATTGGACTTCTTTTGTTTACTTGGTGTTTAAAAATTGAAATTGGAAGCCTATTGTGTATTGTAATATTCTATGGTAGGCTTTAGTCAAGTGTGATTCTTGGAAACTATTGTTTATGCGGCCGAGTATTGTGTCGAGGCATATTGTATAGTTTTAGTATAAAACTATACCCGAACGGAGGGATGAGGCAGTCTAGCAATCATGGCACAAAAATAAAAATGGCACAAGCGACACAAGACGTGTGTGTGTACATTCGATAAGCTATATAGTGACGGACTTGGCGCGTGTTGTTCGTACAGTTTGTACTGGTTGTGTCCAGTTACATTTGTACATGTGTTATGCGTGTTTGTATAGTTAGGTACTTATAGCTTATTGTCTTAAATAGAGTACGGACCACACATACGTGTCCAAAGTCCCTATCTTCGCTTGAGGCATAACCTTTTTTTAAAGTCGGTTAATAGTTGGTCCTTCGAGAAGGATTAACGATTAATGTTCGCAAGCCTGATTACCTGATGACGCCGGACTCGATGTTCTTCCTGATGGCGGTGAGGTCCATGGGCCTCTTGATGACTATGGAGTAGCCGGGCGCCTCCTCGTCGCTGATCGGCCTCAGGAACAGCGAGGCGTACTTGTGCGCGCACAATCTGCACGATTACAATGACAAATATATTGGTGCGTTGTTCAGTTATTCAAATTCAAAAGTTTTTATTCAAAATAAGTTTCACTGGAGAATATTTCTTAAAGGTCATACAGGTTAAAATTTAGTTTCACTTCCTAGTCTATGTACACCGCTTCGCAACGTGTTATTGCTTAAGGAGAAGAAGCGAGTGGCGCCGTAACGCGTTACGTAACGAAGCGGTTTACCGCCCTATAAGCCCTATAAGATGTTATCACTTCAAAAAATGAGTAAAGCAACGTTCGCGCAAGAAGGCTTATTACACGACGAAAGATTCCGTATACGATCGTACCGCATTATTTTGTTGGACTTTATCTATACTCATATTATAAGGAGGTAAAATTTGTGACGTTGTAGGGGGTAATCTCTGGATCTACTAAACCGATTTTGAATATTCTTATACTGTTCAAAAGCTACATAAACCGTCTTCTCCTTTAACAGTGACTAAAACTGCTTTGGAAGTGGTGGTAGACTTATGACATTCAATACGTAACCGTGAGATTTCTTAAAAAAAAAAGTTTGCGTGCACTAGTGTACACACATAAGTGAAACTTCTTTATGAAGTTATTTTTCGAAAAATAATCTACTATATTCAACTTTACAGAAATTGGTAAAATAGATAAAGCCCCTACCACGGTCGACTCCACCGTGGTAGGGGCAAGAAAACAATGACGCGTAAACGAAAAAAGTGACGGTAAATTTTTATCCAACGCCGATAAAGAAGTTTCACTTCAATAAATAAATTCATTCCCATTTTTCTGTAAGAATGTTCGTATAAAAGAGCGGGCGTACAAATACGCATGCCATCCTTGACAACGTCAAATGCCAACATTTCTTCTTCTTGTTCTTTGTTCATAATGGCTTGGCACGGTTTGTGCATTCAGCCAGTCATGTGTAATCGCTTTTAAAACGAGGGAAACGTAACGCGACAAAATAGAAAATTTCACCGAAAATTTGGAATAAAATGTCAAAATAATTACTAAATATGTACAAACTACTAAAATTACAGTTTAATTTGATTATTTATAATAAATGAAATTAACATACTATATACATCAAATTTACAAACCATAAGTAATAAGGACATAGAAGTAGGAAGAGGAACGGAAAGAGAAATTAAAGATTCGTAAAGAGAAGTGTGATCATACATAGGACAGGACAAGAAAACATAGTTCATGACGACCCTTGATCCGACCACTCTCGCTCCAGCACATGTTCCTCGAATCATGGGGGTATGTGGTAGGCAAAGAAGCAAGATCATGGCCAAAATTCCTATACGGATGAATATCTCCATCCATAGTAGCATCGTTCGCACCAACATTTCTTGCCCGCCCCCTCTTAACGTATGAAGTGTAATGTATGCATGGCACCTTGTGTGTAAGCATTTGTGTGTGTGTGTGTGTGTGTGTGTGTGTGTGTGTGTGTGTGTGTGTGTGTGTGTGTGTGTGTGTGTGTGTGTGTGTGTGTGTGTGTGTGCGCGCGCGCGTGCGCGTGTGCGTGTGTGTGTGGGTGTATGTACAACCGACCTGCTGTACACGAGCATGACGGACTTCTTCCAGAGGCGGTGCTGGCGCTCGGCGTCGGAGGCGCCTGCGCAAGGCGACTCCGGCGCGGACGCCTCCGCGGCGCTCTCGGAGCCCGAGCAAGCTGACACAAACACAAACGCTCTTATCGTAATCGCAACCTTCTATCATAGATAAATAATTGAATAGATAGATAGACAACACTTTATTGTACACCATTACAGAAAATACAGAAGAACTTATAGTTTAAAAAAAATCTTCGTTTAAAAAAACCGACTTCAAAATCTAAAATGTATAAAATAACATATTTATAAAGCTATTATTGTTAATATATATTATCTATGTGTGTGCAGAGAGTCACACAGAGCTATGAATGTCAAAGAAGCAAGTGAGGTATGTAAGAATAAGCCTGTATGGCACTCTGTTGTTCGTGCCTACCCCGCAAGGGACCTGGCGTGAAGTTATGTATGTATGTATGTATATATTATCTAAAACATCTTGAAGTCTTTGCAAAGTAAAACATACAAACTACTGTATTTTGAAAATTACTTAGTTACTAAGTAATTACTTGTCCCTTCGGGCTGAGCGGGTTAAGCCGGGTTCGATCTCTAGCATAGTATTTTTCGGAAAGGTATTTTCTCCGTTATTTACTACGGTCTAGGTAACTACCTAAATAAAACTGCAAATGATCGTTGAAAACTAAAAAACCACGTCAAGGTCTATTTTTTATTAATATTTTAAGAATAATTGTCTGTGACCATGTGGTTTTTTTGTATGACTGCTATGCGATATCCCCGTCAATTTCGATTTAAATTTTTATTTCTTTATTCGAAAGTGTACACTCCCGAGATGCTCTCACTCCAAGTCAGGGTCTGATGAGTGGATCCCAGGAAACTTAAGAGCGACCCTTGTCGATAAGCGTCGAATGCCTACACTCTTCGAAAGGCAATACAACGTGCCAATAGTACATTTTTACATGCCCTTAAACAATTATTAATTCAAGAAACTACAAAATTGTAAAATGCACCAACTTCAAGATGTTGCAGAAAATTAATTAATTTTTTAGCTTAAAGTCGATTTGTGTTTGTTTTTTTTCATTACATATGTTATTTTTAACTATATGCTAGAAAACTACTCACTTCTCGATTCGGATTTCTTCTTGCGCGAATAGTCCCTCTTCTTTTTACCGTCTTTCTCTTCTTCGCGACTCAACTGAAATAGAGATGCAGATGTCTATCAAATAATGTATGAGCGGTGCATACGTCTAGTCGTCGCAGCGGACAACGAATCACTGACTAGTAGATGTGTGTAACTCCTGAGTGATTAACTCAAAAGATATATATCCGACGCGAAGAGTGATTAGATCTGTATATCACGTGCGTTCAAAATGTGTCTTTATATCTTTAGTTCATTCCTGTTACACGCGATGAGAGAGAATGATTAGCCCACGCACTGCGCATGCGCAGTGAGTGAACGAGGAAACCGAATATAATAGCAAGCCAAAATAAATCGTAACATTATAGTTTTATGGTGTAAATTTGTAATATTTACTAAAAGCCAAAGGCCATCTAAATGGCGTGTATGTTATTTAAATGTCAGATATTTTGTGTTGCCACAGATACACGTGTGGGCTCTGCTAGTATATCACTCACAGATAATAACTCATCTTGTCTGCAATTGACACTGAGACTATTCACTGTAAGATAAAAATATATTAAAGAGTTAAATATAAAAGAGAGAGTATTTTTTATTTTTCATATTTTTCATCTTAACGTAAAACTATGTATCTTTGGTGTCAATAAAACATTATTATTATTTATCTTTCTATCAAAAAGATATATATCTTTTCTTCTTGGTGAGTGGTAATTCCCATGACTACCGACTAGCGCAACGCGGGAGCGCACATATTAGCAGTTATCTCGCTCCCACATCATCCGTCCCGCTCACACATTGTACTAGCAGCAGCAGTACGACTTGTTAGCATTTGTACTTAAGGTTACCGTTCCCAAAATAAATCAGTTCAGATTAGCACTCGACAGTGTATACTACTCTCTGCCATCTGAAGTATCATTAACCTTTACCTCTCGCTGCTACGAAGACATAAAAATAATGTTTCACTCGTGTATTAACTTTTGACTTTTATCCAGCACCAGAGTTTGCACCGCAACTGCGCCGCATCTCAAACCCTAAGCACTTTATTGTACTTACACAAAAACTAAATTCGGTTGTTTACATATATACCTTGTCAAATTTTATTATACTAATATTTCATTTTTACATTTTGACATTGTATTCTATATGGAATAACTCTGCACTTGACATATTATCCACAATTACTGTATAGTTCTAGAAAAAAAAGGAAAACTAATGTCTATGGATTGAGTGGGTTATTGCTAATTAGTTGATTTCAACTTTTAAATACTATTTGTATGCCTGAAAGGGCAAAAACATTTGAAACAAAATAACATATTGTCAACTAATGTTTTTTACCAACCATATTTTTGAGCAAATAAATGATTTGATTTGATGTACATATAATAATAACAAAGAAACCAAGCCCATATAATTTAGACCACTTGGCAAGAACACAAGGTAAGTCGAAGCCAACCTAATTTGAAGTAATACAAGGAATGACATGTTGGTTACGACAATGGAGGTATTTGTTTGTGAATTGAAAAAACGCGATTGCAACGCCATCTATTTAGCTAATTTGTCTATTCTAATATTTTAACAACATTACAACTAAATGACCACAGACTAGAATAATTACCTCCATTGGTGTGTCGTCGTCAGTCTCCGTGTGAGCATCTTCTTGTATTATCTTCTCTTCTTTGGGCATAGACAATTCTTCTCGCATCATCTGCTTCAGGGGTATTGAGTCCTAACACCATACAAGAAACAACATTAATTACGGCAAAAAAAATCATTTAAATATGAAATAGACCATTTCAATATTAATATGGCCATTAGTCGCAATCTTCGATTTCACATGATGTTCTGGCAACACCTGCGTTTAAGGTTAATGTTATTTACTGTGTCTAAATTAGACTTATTTACTGGGTTAAAAATAACCCGTTAACCATTAGAGACCTTCCACTTATTACGTTACACGAATTATATATTTTTGAATATTTTTTTTTTAAAAGATGGTCACAGCATAGGACCCATCCTATGAACTTTTTTTAAAATTTTATTTATTTAACCTTAAAACAAAATTATTACAACTTATTGAAATTATACACAGTATAGAAAACCTCTGCGGTTTATATTAGCGCTATGGATATCTATGTACGTATTACTACGTTAAACAAATTTTACATTACATTTGGATTAAAAAGTGCAATTTAAGTTAATTTTTAATATTTTTTGTTGTAATGCTTTGGTTGGTTTTTGGAAGAGACCTAGTGAGGGATGCCTACGCCTGCCAGGGCTGCGGAGTTGCCAGGTATAATACCAGTAACCCTGGCATAAGATGAAGAACGGATCACCCAGGGGTTTCAGTGGGTATCCCTAACCCGGGGTGGCAACAGCATGGCACCTAATAATAATATAAAACGTAGCGCAATTGACACTATAGATATATAGGCGTATACATTTTCATAGCGTCAGCATTAATGTTATAAATAATAAATAAATTACTAATAACACTATACATGCTTATAAAAAAGAAAATGTTACATATATAAGGATAGGATATTAGACGTAGTCGGCCTGCGTTTCGATAAATAAATAAAAATGTAGTAGATAAAGTTGCTAATGTAAAAAATCAGATTATCCTAAATTATTATATAGTATCAGTTAAAATATTCTAGACCCATAGTTCCCACTTTCTTAAATAATGAAAGAGGTTATTTTGAAGAGAAAAAAAACAAACAACAAAAAAAATAGCCTGGCACCACCCCCGATCCGGCGAATCTCACTCACGGATCGCGAACATCCCCCCAGGCTTCTGTGCCTGTCGCGACTCAGTCCTCAAACGGGTTTCCCGTGGCTAAGAAAAAAAAAGGTTCAACTTAACTGACCAATATTAGGGGTCTTAGTTATAAACGTTTCTTAAATTTAAAGAAACTGCTCAGCAACTGATTAGTGAAAATCTTACTATTATTTATTATTAGTTATTAAACTCTTCTTTAGTTGAATACTTTGGGTACAATTTATGTTAATCATTCAAATTTTGTTTATCTGTGCTCCTCTTAGGTAAACAACAGGTGATACACGTTTTTAAGTGAAAAAAAGATATTCATTGATTAGGGTCTGATTCTGATTCTCTTACTTAAGAGATGCCTAATCGTTTCTTAACGAGATTATTATAAGTAAGGCCACAAGTGGTTATCTATTCCATATCTTTGGTTTGACGTTTTGTTGTTGATGTTTTTGATTGATATAAATAAATATTAGATATTCTATCTTAAATAGATCCATCTAGTGGTGAGTTTTGGTACTAGTTGTAGGTTAACAGTTAACCAAAGTTTATCGGTTACATAACTTTATGGTATCAATTGCTATTGAACTCAAACTGGTAACCTCAGAAACGAGTCATTTTTCGGAAAAACTACTAGGCCTATACGAGTAAAATTTTGTAGAAAGCTGTACTACTATACAGTGGTATAGAGAAAATGTGGAAAAACTAAAAATTAAGTGTGCTCGCGATACATATCATTCATGCCCTTAATGTCAAAAAGCAAACGAACCTCCCCTTGGGCAGGAAAGCGGACCCTAGGCGTCAAAATAAACGCTCGAAAGCAACCAGGATTAACGCTCTGATGATGATTTGACGGCCTCTGTGGTTGAGCGGGTTAAGCCTTTGCTGGGCTACCTCTCTGCAACGCAGGGACTCCGGGTTCGATTCCTGGTATAGTAAATTTCGAAAACGTATTTTCTCCGTTATTTACTATGGTCTGGGAGTCTGGGATCGGCCCCAGAGGAATCCGCTGTATATTATCCATAACATACAATGTGTGTGTTTGTCTGCTGATTAAAAAAAAAGATAATGTCATAACCAGTCTTCTTCTTCTATAGCGACAGAACTCTGAAAAAGTTACCTCGGCATCTTCGTCCCTCTTTATATCTTCCGCCAGCTTCTCTTCTGCGCTGGCAACTTCTTCGCTCTTCGGCTCAACGATTTCCGTTTCTTCCTTCTCGATCTTCACTTCTGCTGTACTTCTTGCTTGGGTTCTTCTATATCTTGCACTTGTTCGATTGGGGGTAGTTCGGGTTCTACTAAATAATAAAAGTAAGTAGTAAGTTCTAAATAATTAAATTCAAGCAAAGCAAGTAACACTTATTATTGTTATTAATATTTCTTAAAACTACTGAATTTAACGTAAAAGAACAATCAAAATCGGTTCAGAAAAAATATGGCTTAACAAAGAACATACATAAAAAAACATGATGATTTGAGAATCTCCTATTTTTTTAAGTTAGAAAAAATATTATAACTACTCACCTTCTATCTCTTGCTGTATATCTTCTTTTACTTCTGTTACATTCTGTGTATCTTCTTCTTGTATTTCTGGTTCCACTTTAACTTCAGGCACTTCTTCTTCTACTTTTGTCACTTCAGAGACCGGTTCTTCTACGATAGTTTGGGTTTCAGGTTCAATTTGTTCTTCTCGTATACTGAAATCCATATAAGCATATAAACATCCCACTGTTGGACCCGAGTATTCGTATATTCGGAAACAGATAGTACATCCATTGCATTTGTCCAAGGCAGATTAGCGGGTTTGACACATCAGTTATCTCAATGTGCAGTTTTGAAATTAGGACATGCAAATTATTGTCACTACCACATATGATGAAGGGAAACAGCACAAGGAGACTCGCATACCAAGATTTACGTCTTATGTGAGAAACCTGATAATCCATCTTGGACGAGTGAGAAAGAATATCATTTCCTGGGTTAGGGTGGTATGGGTATTAGCTGGTCTGGATTGCTACCACCCCTGGTCTAGAGTATGCCGCGATAACAACCCTGAGTTGGGTTCCAGCATTAGTGACCAGGTTCCAGTCTCTCTTTAGAGAGCAACAGCACATTTTTTTTAAATTTATTTGGACAAAAAACCAGTATTGTACAGAATTTAGTATTATGACATTTATTCATAAGTAGTTTGTTGCGTTTTGTTGTATTAATAGAACACAAACATCATTAACTACATATTGAGTAATTACAAATATACTAGCTACCATAAGTAAAAACAAAAAAGAGAGAGAGAGAGAGAGAAAGAAAAAACAAAATTAGGTATACAGTTTCCTGCGGCCGGGTGGCTTGACGTAAGAGGCGACAAACAATCCACAGCCAGGTGGTAGGGCTAATGCCCGACTGGATGGCTACCACTCCTGGTCTAAAGTATGCCATAACAGCCTTGAGTTGTGTTCTGGCATTAGTGACCAGGTTCCAGTCTCCCTAAAGAGAGCAGTAGCGCATTTGTAGCACCTTTGGTGTCGCAAATGTCCATAGGCAATGGTAACCGCTTTCCATCAAGTGGGCCGTCTGCCTGTCTGCTGAACTCCTCCAATAAAAAAACAATATCTAAAACGAACAAGAAAAAGGAAAGAAGCAGAAAGGGAGACCTCACCAGAACACAGAGCTGCAGCCAAGATCAGACCGAATGCCTGCGACCAGTCGCAAGGAGGACATAATTGCCAGAAATACTTGATAAAATAAATGCTGGACTCTATCTATTAAGTAGAAATTGTGATTATACAAATGCACTAGCTGGTACAGCGGACATTTGTAAAACGATGGTAGTCACTTTCCATCAGATGAGCCGTCTGCCGGTCTGCTGAACTCATGCAGCAAACACAAGTATCCATCTATCAAACCTTTCCTCCTCTGTAACGGGAATAACAGCCTCTTCCTTCTCTTCTTCGGGTTCAACCACTTGGGGTGGTTCAGGCTCCAATGGCGTCACTTCCGGTTCCTTCGTTTCTTCTTTTATCTGAAAGAATCGAGTAATGTGCGCAGTAGAGTAATATGTTATTTCTGTATAGAGAATACTTTTTTTTAATGACCTAAACAAAACCGACTTGCAACTAAAAGGCAAAAAATTATTCAACAGACTTCTTCCGACAACTTCGCACCATCCTCAAGATGTTGTAGAAAGAAGTCTTTTAAACTGGAAGGTTGACAGCTACAAATGTAAAAGTAACACAAAAACGTGATGGATGTATTGTTGTATGATGACTTGTGGTGCGACAGAGAACATATGTCAGAATAGAGGAGTGTTAGAGGACAATCTTAATATTAATATTAAGGGCTCATCTATTCACAGAATTTTTTTTACAACCAAAAAAAACTTTGAGCTTGTTTGGAAAAAAAAAATTTTTGGATTATATATATACATATTCCATAGGTTTTTCACACTAATATATAGCCGACGAGCGTCATCTGTCTATTGGTTCTGAGGAGGGCGAGACGACGCCCCCCGGTGCTGTTCCTTTTATCACTGGTTTTGCGATTTCCAAACAGAAGCGCTCAAAGTGCGGTGATTTCTTTTCTGCAATGAGTTCTTTTATTGTGTCCTCTGTCAGTCTTGTTTTTGTAGCTATTTCCAGGTCGCACCTATGCGCCCATTTATTTGGCTTTCGAGCATCAGGTGTTGGATCGTCTCGTCCGCCCCGGACCCACACAAACAGGCTGGACTGTCTTTTATTTTGAATCAGTCAGTACTTGTCAAATGTGCCGTTTGATACAGTTGTGCCGATCGCACCTGTTAAATTCAGTCAACTTGCTAAGGGGTGTTTCATTTAGGGCGACCCCTGCGCCCGCACGCCCAGCAAGGAGTATGAAGAAAGACATCCCGACATCAAATGATTGGGAGAAGGTGAAATAAAAGAGAGAATGAATATCTAACCTGCTGTTCTTCATGGTGTATGACCTTGATTTCGGTAGTTGGAAACTTGACTTCCGGGAATGCGATTCGCACTTCCGTTTCCGGCGTCATCTCTCTGCTCACTGGCGCCGGGTTCACTTCTTCGTGTAATGCGGGTTGTTCGGGTTGCTAGAAATAAAGGCCAATGCCCAGTTCGTTAGGAGAGTTGGGCTTCATCTTGATATATAATCTTCTTATATATAAAAAAGAATGTTTGTGTGTATGTCTTTGTGTGATCTTTAGTAAGTAGTAGGACGACGTCTGCCGGGACAGACAAACGCACTAATTGTGTATCTACAAATTATGCTTGTGTTATGGATTATGGGTAATACATAAGGGACTACTCTGGGGCGATCCCAGGTACCCAGACCATAGCAAATACCGGAGTGAATTGGTTTCCAAAGTTTACTATACCAGGAATCGAACCCGGAGCTTCTGTGTTGCATTAAGGTAAGCTATCAAAGGTTTAGCCCGGTCAACCACAGACGCAGTCGAAATTGCACGAGACTGATGTTTACACTATTTTGTTGGAGATTTAAATAACTATTACGTACATTAAAAATAATTAAATCATTAAACCAGGTTTGAGAGAAATCTTCATCTGTCTAGAGCAATATTTCTTAGAAAACCATTAATTCAAAATTACAATTTTCAAAAACATGTTTATAAAATTTCTGTGCTGGTTTAAAAAAAATCTATAATATAACAACACTGTTTTTGAGCGTCGAAAATTTAAGAAAATATTAAATTCTGCAGGTTTACTATACTTAAAAACATAGAAATAATGTAAGATTTTAAAAAGATATTTGGTCATGGGTCATCCAGTTTCAGGGGTCCCAAAATGGGCATGTAAACCTTTGTTTATTTAGCCAGCAAGGTTTCGTAACCACAGATTGCATAGCATAAAAATTCGCACTTAGCGACTCCGTTGCAAAATATTGTGTTTTTTACCATAACTAATTCTTCATGTACAGTCTGTTCTTCGGTTACTTCCACATTGACAGGCACTATTTTGACTTCTTCCTCGTGAAGTTGCGCGACAGACACTTCCGGTTCCACTGCTACTTCAATTTCCGGTTCCTCCCTCTTCATTACCGGTTTGTCTATGACTCTGGAAAAATAAACGCTTAATATATCCATATCTATACCCTTTTTTATCACTTCTTTTTGGGGGAACGCTAATTCTCGAAAGTGTAAGTCTTTAATTTTTTGTTTGCAGCTACACTCCAACCAACCTATTAAAAATCCTTTTTTTGTAAAGGTAACACAAAATTGATTTTTTTCATTTTTTATGGAAATTTTTCGAAATTTACTTTAAGGGCACTGCGTGTCCCCGCGTGCCTCCACAAAAGGCCCTGCCTATACCTATGATATTATAAAATTCTAAACATGCCGTGTCTGTACATTGAAGATATTTAAACTGGAATAGACTATACAGTGGAGAACACGATGCATTTTTTTTACATTTCTTGTCTGTTTGTTCGGGATTCATGTCAAAACGACTGGGTCGATTTCGAATCGTTTTTCGCTAGTCGAAAGCAAATTATTAGACTTAAATATTAATAATAAATATGGCGCGATTAGCCAGACTAAAAAGAATCGAATCTTAATGCGATTTTGTCACTGTTGTATAATTTTTCCGGGAGCGGTTTGTAGTCAATCAGGTGCATAAAATTAGCTTATTCCGAGATAGTTTTCACTAAAACGATAACTTACTTTCTTATTTGAATGCTGCGGTACTTTGTGTTCCGGGAATCCGACGGGAATTTTTCCGGGAGTGTTACAAAGTCCCGGATTATATTATTTTAGTATCAATCGGACCCGAACCAGCTAATTATGATGTGTACTACCCATATCGTAATTAGCTGATTTGGATCCGATTATTTTCCGGGATTTGCTAACTACGAAACCACGTGATATTAGGACTTGCTTAATATGACAGTTTCTATATTTATTAGTCATCCTTAGTGGAACAGGTTTAATCAAAGAACCAAAATTTAAAAAGGAACTCACCGACCCGTCTCACCTTGAGGACAATCCCCATGGGTGGTACGTTCTTTGATGTCAGTCGATACTGTACAATTTGGATGAAGTATACTGAAGTCTTATTACATCAAATGAGGCAGCATGGACCCAGTTCCTTCGCCTGCATTTGCCACCAATCAAACAACATCAAAGAACCAAAACTCAAAAAGGAACTCACCGACCCTTGAGACAATCCATGGTACCGATCAGTCATACTGTACAATTGATGAAAACAATCTTATTAATAGGCAGCATGACCCGTTTGCCACCAATCAAACAACATCAAAGAACCAAAACTCAAAAAGGAACTCACCGACCCGTCCCCCCTTGAGGACAATCCCCATGGGTGGTACGTTCTTTGATGTCAGTCGATACTGTACAATTTGGATGAAGTATACTGAAGTCTTATTACATCAAATGAGGCAGCATGGACCCAGTTCCTTCGCCTGCATTTGCCACCAATCAAACAACATCAAAGAACCAAAACTCAAAAAGGAACTCACCGACCCGTCCCCCCTTGAGGACAATCCCCATGGGTGGTACGTTCTTTGATGTCAGTCGATACTGTACAATTTGGATGAAGTATACTGAAGTCTTATTACATCAAATAAGGCTGTATGGACCCAGTTCCTTCGTCTGCATTTGCCACCAAAGAACCTAAATTTAAAAAAGGAACGCGCAGACTCGTCCCTACACGGGTGGTATGTTCTTAGACGTCAGTCGGGACCGTACAATTTGGCTTTGACTTATTACGTCAAATGAAGCTGTATGGACCAAGTTCCATCGCCTACTATTATAGTCAACTGAATAACGAACAACATCAAAGAACCAAAATTCAAAAAAGGAACTCACCGAGTCGCCCCCTTGTGAATGGTGCCCACAGGCGGGATGTGTATGTCTATGTCCCTAAACGCGTACACGTCTTCCGCCTTGATCTCTATATCGTCTATGTCCACGGCGGGTACCGCTGCGCCCAAGGGAGCGGGGGCGGGGGGCATAGCCGCGACGGGGGCCGGGGGCGTCGTGCTGGCTGAAAACGTCATAGATAACACTTTATTGCCCCCCAAAATACACGATAACCATTATTCATTTAAATTATAATTTTGAACATTAATTATTACGGTTCTGTTGTCAAAGACTGGTACTTCTATAATCACAGATGTCTCCAAGGCTACACTGTTAATTTGACTTTAACAATAAGCATACTTACATACATACATAACTTCACGCCAGGTCCAGGTGTAGGCACGATAACAGAGCGCCATACAGGCTTATTCTTACACACCTCACTTGCTTCTTTGACATTCATAGTTCTTGTCATGCACGCTCGTCTGTTCTTGAGGCTCCTGACATCACCTTCTGCTAGTACACGATCAATTTGATCATGGAAGGTGTGTCGTGGCCTTCCGCGACTTCTGCATCCATCCACTTTGCATTGTATATCTGTTTAGTCATTCTTCATCATACATTCTTCCACATGCCCGAACCACCGGAGCATTCCTTTCCTTACCTTCACCCCGACACTCTCTTTCAGACCAACTCTCTTTCTTACTTCGGTGTTACGAACAATGATCCGTGTGTGTGTCAAATAAATGGTAGAATAGAAAACACTTTATTGTTCACCAAATAAACAATTACAAATTAAATAATTACAATAATTTAACGGCAAAACCACGTATCGCTCAAAGCAATCTCTTCCAGGTAGCCAGACTGAGTGGATACGCTTTAAAACTTATGGCTAGGTATAATGAAATTAATAAGCAGTAAAATAAAAAAGGACGAACAGTGCAATGTGGACATTAAACAGCTAAGTTGAGAAGAATAGAAAAATATATATTTTATTATAGACTAAGATAATGGTTTTTGACAGATTTGACATGACAGACATGGCGTGTGCAGTGTGTGTGTAATTTTTTTTATTGATTTATTTTTTGTGTATAATTTAAAAAAAATAGCATTCTATACTCCTTCTCTATATAAACTACTAGCTGTCCCGGCAGACGTCGTCCTGCCGGGAAAAGCTTCAATCGATATGCCGATGGTAGCGCCACCTACCGGGTCCAACCCGTGAACAAAACTACATCGTGACATAATCATATTTTAATACTACCGCGACTTCGTCCGCGTGGTGCGGTCTTTTAACGATCCCACGGGAACTGTTTAATTTTTCGGGATCAAAAGTGTCCTATATGTTGACCAGGGGCATAAGCTACCACCATACAAAATTTTATTTAAATCGGTCCAGTCGTTTCGGAGATTAGCCGGTACAAACAGACAGAGAAACAAAAAATTAAAAAAAAACTAAATTAGTTCTATTTCACTGCTTACATCCCCCTGACCCGGTTTTTAGCATTTTTTTTCATTGTACAGAAATTCGACCTCTACAAATTTATTATAATGTATAGATGTGTGTGCAAAATTTCATACTCTCCTCCGGCCGAATAAAGGTAAGAGGAAATGTTGCCAGGACAGGATGCTTTCCAGGACTGTGACGGCATGTCGTTTGTATCGGTGTAGAATAAAGTGTTATCTATCTATTGATGATTGACCTTTGAGCTGCTGCTCTATCTGCACCAGTTGGCTCTTGATGTGCTCGATGGCGGCATGCTTGCTCTCGTGCTGGGTCGCGCCCGTCGGCGCCGACTTCTCCAGCAGCATCGAGAGGGTCGGCGCCGTCACGGACGGCGACACCGACTCTGGTGTCCACGGAAAGGTTTATTTAATCACACACCCACACACATCATACATACACAGTGTGTGTATGTAAGTTCGAGTGGAATCTTGCAAGTTAAATTTGACCAACTCCCGGTTTACGATTGAGCTGAAATTTGTGTGACAATGCAATATTGTGGTACCATGGGTTGATCTGATGATGGAGTCGGAAGGTGGCCATAGGAGCTCCTGTACCAAACAAGATAGACCCGTCGTGTTTGGGCTCGTTTCACTTGTCTTGGCTGGCACTCTGCTGCTACATGATATGCTACAAGATCTCAATAGTTTGTATTTAAAAACCTTTAAAAAAAAATCAACTGAAAAATGAAAACTAAATAATAGTTTTTTTACAATAAAATCATTACTTCTTACACTATTTTTAATTCAAATTTTTTTTTAGTTAATTTTTCTATAAAAGCGTATTTTTTTTGTTTTTTTTTTAAATAACTTTTTATTCATTATGCCATATCTGATTCCTGTCGTAATATGTTATTTTATGCATATAACTTGTACAAAACAATTTCGATGTTCCACATTTTTTATAATTTTAATGTTCATAAAAATCACAGTACTGTCACTTTTTTCACAATCAGGGCCTAAGAATGTGTGAAAGCGTGTCTGTCTCTTTTATAGATTAATTTAACTTGAAAACTCACCGACTACATTGGCCGGATGCGTTATGTGCTGTGGCGTGGTGACGACAGGTGAGGACTTCAACAGCGAAGTCAGCAGGGGGGACGCCGGTGGTACGGGCGTCGCTGTTACAAAAGATGCGGCCTTGAAGCGGGCGACAGATGTGCACTCAAGTGTGCGTATGGGAATGACGACTGTTTCGCTTGTAAGGGACTAAACACACTATGCCGAAAATACGCGGCCGAAATTCGGCGTGACTACGCCTGCAATGTATTTCAAATTACTGATGACACACCATGCCGAAATTACGTCGCGTTATAGCGTACAGCCGAAGTTCGGCAGCGATTCGGCGGCAATGTTTTGTATAGCAACACATTATACGCGACCGAAGTTCGGTTCGGTACTGTAAAATAATCAATTTTTCGGGTTTCACACCTCAAACGTAACAACGGAACCTTAATAAGATCACTTTGTTTTGCGTCTGTCTTACAGTGTAGATAACCCGGTACGACGCCACGACAACGCTCGAAACGCTGAATGCCCGCACAAAGCTACGCAACTGAATATCTGCCGCGTATAATACGGCTGGCGTAACTTGGAAAATGTGAACATAGGCTCTGCGAACTTTAGTGCATGTAAACTCGTGAAGAAAATACAGTGACCAACTAGTACAAAGCAATGAAAAAATACAGGGATGAAGAGCGACCAATTGTATTCACTGATCTGTCGTATGCCCACTCATCACACGAGTGTACATGCACTAAAGTTCGCAGAGCCTATGTTCACATTCGCCAAGGTACGCCGGCCGTATTATAATTTCGGCTCCGTGTCATATCAGCCGAATGTGTCGGAACGTAAAATCAGCCATGGAACTTCGGTCGCGTATTTTCGGCTAGTGTGTTTAGACACTAAAAGTTCGCATGTTTAGGCTAGACACACACTGTGATGTTGTTCACGGAAAGCAATGAATATAATAATAATAAAAAAAATGTTCAAAAAATGAAAACTACTGGGCCAAACTGTGTCAAATTTTTAGGGGACCAAATGGCAGCTATTCCGTGTCGAACAAAAAAATAATTGCGTAAATCGGATCATAAATCTCGGAGTAAGCGGTTAACATACATAAAAAAAGATTCCGACGAATTGAGAACCTCCTTCTTTTTGAATCGGTTAAAAAAGTGAACAATAATTGAAGACGTGAGTGGATGAAGGTGATATTTCGCATATTCGGTTTTTTGCTTTTTTGCGTAGATGAAGGTTATAAGTTGATACCAAATGACTACAGACCTTAAACCAAAGATATAAGGCATATTAAAAAATAAAGAGTTGCAAAGGTGGTAAGTTCAGTTCAGTTTAAAATAAAATTAAAACTTTGATGTCGATTTACTCAGAATTGGAATTATGCGACTTATCACCTTCATCCACTCATGTCTTCAATTGTAGTAGGTATATTCTTAAAGTGAAACTGGAGGTCTTGGCTTTTTCTGGACGGGTGGCGTAAATATAGACTAGACGTGCTGACAGGCGGCATAATTTTAGAGTATACTATGGATGCGTTTTTTGGTTCCGGATCGAATTCAGTTTTTCGTTTGATAAAATAAAATATATTTAAAAAAATGCATTAACTAAAATGTACCTAACCTAACCAAATCATATAATAATTTACAGTAAACCTGCAAAAAATCGAAATATGCGCTGGGACACATAGTACAAGTGAAACTTCAACGGAAAAGTGGAAAAACGAATGGCAACGGACAAGTTCAAAAATGAATCGCAATATAATTATTTTAAACTGAAGTTTTACGGGTAGGTTTTCAAATCGGACAAGTAAATTAACAAAATAAAATAAAACCTATATTATAAATACGTGGTACGCGTAGGAGCGCTAGTATAGATTTTAATGGTGTGTGTTTGTATGTGTGCTTGTGTGTGTGTGTGTGTGTGTGAGAGAGAGAAGAGAGAGAGAGAGAGAGAGAGAGAGAGAGAGAGAGGGGGTGTGTGTGAGAGGGTGTGGTGTGTGAGGGTGTGTGTGTGTGTGTATGTGGGTGTGTGTGTGTGGGTGGGTGTGTGTGTGGGGTGTGTGTGTGGGTGGGTGGGTGTGTGTGTGGGTGGGTGCGTGCGTGTGTGGGTGTGAGCGCGTGTTTTAGTTTAAAAATAATTGACGAAAGATTATAAACTAACAGTATGTAACAATTGTTCAGTGTTAATAAGTTTTTTTTTCAATGTATTTAATGTCTGTCTATGAAATTACTTCTACTAGTATTAACCTACTATTAAGACAAAAAACAGAGGGTGTATCGATAAAAATATAAATGATAGACGAAATAAAAATAAACGCAAATTGTTTATACGCCCCTACGCGCGATATATAATATAATGTGTAAAAAAAAATATTCAAAGCTTGTTGTAAATTATGGCGTGTCATGATTACTAAATTTAGATTCCTACTCAGAGTATTATGATATAGCTTTATATCGAGAAATTTCAAAACAATAGTCATTAATTAATTTATGGTTTTTTTATATGTCAAAATATTAAAGTTCATTGTGACACATCCGCATCCCTATTGCGTTTTACCTGGTGGCGTAGGAGTGGTGGACTGCGGCGGCCTCCAAGTCCTTTCGGCCCTAGCGCGTCGCTCCTCTCTTTCCTTCAGCCAGGCCGCGCGGCGAGCGTTCTCTCTTTCCCGCGCACGCTTCGCCGCTTCTATACTAGACCATATCTCGCGGAGTCTGTCTTCTGAAGTTGATGGATTGCGGACCTCTGTTATTTCATTCTAGAAGTGGTATAAAAGATTTTAAAATAACAGAATGGTCTATTGATCGGGTCATCCGTCCTATAGATTCATAATGTTACGAGTTAGCGGGAGTCGAATTAAAATGCCGTTTGAATTATTATCGATTTTATTAGAACTATACAAACACGTATAACACAGGTACAAATAATAACGAACACAACAAATCCAAACGTAATGCAAAGGTCGTAATTCAATAGAACGCGCAAAGTCCCAAATGTACACACGTCACGATCCCCTCTCAATCAGGACGTCCTTTTATACTTCAAAACTGCAAAAGTGCCCGCCCGGCAACGTCAACACAATTTCCTAGAATTAGCTTGTAACTGTAATCCGAGACACCTGGCTAATGATGCAGCCTGCAAGCGGCCGTAAACGAGTACAATAAAACACTAGGCTGTACTCTACAATAACTTGAAACTTATGCCAATAAATAAGTGAATAAAGAAGACGCTCTTAAAAGGATGTCAATTAGTTCAAATGCCGACAGGTAATAAAATGTGCTTCTACAGATCTGTACCTGGAGTTTGTCTTTTTCGGGGTCTAAATTGTAATACAATATGGCAGGCGCAGCGCCGCTGCGTCCGTCTGGAGCGCAGCCACAGGCACGGCGCGTACAGTAAATTTTGGTTGAGTTGTAAACAATTTCCATACCATTGTTACATTTATAAGCAATTAGACTTTACCCCAACTGCGTCGCGGGGCAACCTCTAGTGCCTCTTGTTTAAAAAATAAGTGACAATACAGGTTTCATTGTAGTACTTTTTATGTTAGTGCTATTTGCCCCCGTAAGATTCACTTCATTTTATATCGCAAACTATCCCATCTCCCGGCTGTATTTATGTCCATTTTCGGTATTGTAAATATATTTATACTAATTTACAGCAAAACTGATCCAATACTCCAGTAGTTTTTCATGAAAGCAGACAGATCAAGTTACGATCAAATTTTTTTATAGATGATACATTTTTATATATATAGACTTGAGCAATGGTTGGTCTCCCATAGAAACTTTAATCCTCTATTTCAACCTGTTCTAGTTTTATTTATTTTATTTTTATTTATTTAAATGACAAAAATGACCAAACTGACCAAAATGCATAAAATGGCAAATAGTAAAAAAACCTATCCCACTTTTTGGGATAATCTACATTAAATCTATCCCACTATCTGACACAAAAATATACTTTGAAGGTCTACTGGATTAATTGAAATTTTACATAAGTAGATAATTAAATTGTTCAAAAGGTGTCAAAGCCAGGGAGTTTGAAATAAAACACCCGAAAGTACGCCGACCATTTATTTTTTACTAGCTTCTGCCCTCAACTTCATCCTCGTGGATTTTTTTTTCGTAAAAGTATCCTATGTTACTTTTAATACCTACAAAATTATGTGTACAAAGTTCCTAGATGATTCATTGAGAAGTTTTCGCATGAAACGGTAACAAAAAAAACTTACATTCACATTTACAATATTAGTAGGGATAACATAACCAGTATAATGATGTCTATATTTGCAATTGCAATCCTTTTAAGGTAAGGAAAGGAATGCTCCGGTAGTTTGGGCATGTGGAAAGAATGTATGATGAAAGAATGACTAAACAGATATACAATGCAAAAGTGGATGGATGCAGAAGTCGCGGAAGGCCACGACACATCTTCCATGATCAAATTGATCGTGTACTAGCAGAAGGTGATGTCAGGAGCCTCAAGAAGAGATGAGCATTCACGACGAGAGCTAGGAATGTCAAAGAAGCAAGTGAGGTGTGTGAGAATAAGCCTGAATGGCGCTCTGTTGTTAGTGCCTACCCGCAAGGGACCTGGCGTGAATTTATGTATGTATGTATATTTGCAATGTAATTCACCTGTGGCACCATCTCGTTGTATGAAAAGGAAACTGACACTTGTGGAGTCGTTGACACTTCCATGCTCTAGTCTAGGTATAATATGGCCGGCGTAACTTGGCGAATGTGAACATAGGCTCTGCGAGCTTTAGCGCATGTAAACTCATGAAGAAAATACAGTGACCAACTATTACAAAGCAATTAAAAAATACAGGGATGAAGGGCGACCAATTGTATTCATTGACGAGTTGTATGCCCACTCATCACACGAGTGTACATGCTCTAAAGTTCGCAGAGCCTATGTTCACATTTGCCAAGTTACGCCGGCCGTACTATAACAAACGTACATAATAACTGGACATCAATTGTTTTTTTTATGGTAGTATAGTATGTGTTTGACCACTGTCTCACCTGATGTTGAGTGATGACGCAGTCTAGGATGAAGCATGCTTACCTAGAAGATACCTATTCACTCGTGACTTGAAGACTTGTATTTGTCAGGAAAAACAGACTCCGTCAAATTATTCCAATCTTCAGCAGTGCGCACCAGAAAAGATGAGGCGAAACGCTTCGTTCTGACTGGTGGTGCTTCCACCATGTAATGGTGGCATAAACCGGTCCGTCTGATTGTCCGATGGCAAAAAGGGTATGGAGGAATCAGCTTGTGCAATTCTAAGGGACACTCCCCGAAATAATATACATACCTTAAGCTGTTCGTACTGTTGGTTCATCTCAGCAATGGTCTTCTGTATCTCAACAATCCTCTCCTGTGTTAACTTCTTCAGAATACACTCCTGGGGAGTTTCCACTCCACCTTCAGAGTTACGTTTCTTACGTTTAGGTGTCTCAACATTTTCTAACAACGATCCATATTGTGCTGCACAGCTGTGAAAATTATGAGATCAAAACCATACACTGAAACGTCACACATGTGAAATAATAATAATTGTTATTTTTTTTAAATTTTATAATTACTACATAATTAGCAAGAAAGAAATTTTAAGGGACCGATTCACACAAGCTGATTCTGAAAATGTTTTACCAATACAACTGATTTACTCTCTAGGTGACCAAAGGGCTGGTGCCTACCTCGAGCAATGGATCAGTATGGCGATCCTGTGAGGAAACATGGCCAGCCTTCTGGACACCATACCCATAGAAGAAGGTGATCTAGGCTCAGCATTCTACTTATAGTCTTGAGGGACTATGGGCAGAATACAATACAAATAATTTAAGTTTTCTTTTATTGTATTACTTAACAAAGTCATTATACTATTTAAATAAGAGATAGAGATTGTACCATGCATGAATCTTAGCTCAATGTTTTGATGATTGATTGCAACCACTACTGTTCCTTCAAACACCAATAACATTCAGCGAGGCAGTGTACATAGAGTAGGAAGTATGGATAATCAATTATATGTACAAGTTCAAAATATGTTCCTCAGTGAAATTACTTTTAAGTTTGATTACCTTTTCTGGGAGTACCAATCGGCTGGCCTATTAGGGTCTCCGACAGTTTTCAGTGCGCGGGAAACTGACATCCAGTTCTGGTCACCGCTCCTAACAACAGCTGATGCCAAACAAAGCTGCTCCCGTATATTCCATGTATCCATGGGCACTCTCTTGAGTTGAAGACGTTCTTGTATCGAACTCATATTGAGGTTATGCTATGGTCTCTATTCTTCGAACATTAATTGTCGAAACACTTTGTTTTGTTTGAATAAACACAATATTATATAATTATACAATTATACTTAAATTCGAAACTATCAAATATCAGTCGGTAAACATATTTTCGAACATTAATATGATCTATTGTATAATACCACTTTTATAACATTATTTTAATAGGAATTGTCATAAAGTAAGGCTAAATGTGAATAACTAACAAACTTGTATTAATGACCATTACATGGTTTAAATAATTTAAATATTTGATTTTTTATTATATCATTTAAAAATTCAGTTTTGAATACAATTTGTAAAATAACAAAACAAATTGCAAAATATTTGTCAGAATGCCATAAAGTAGTAAGTTTTTTTATTGCCACAAAGACAGGCGAAAGAACTGATTCCATACAGATTTGTGTACTTGTAGATTTTTTTGAAATATATGAAAAATCAATTTTTGAGCAATATTTATGGGAATTTCGATTGTACTCTGTGAATGTCTCAGAGGAATTTCTTGAGGTTGAAATAGTATTTCTGTGCGGTACTTAAATACCTTTCTACTTACTCCATCTATTATGCATGTTTTGTTACTTGTAAAATGTGTAAGAAAAGAACATATTAATAAAATAAAATAATTTATTTCACAAAAATATGGTAACAAATAGGCGTTGTTATTTGTTTTTTGCAGGTTCAGCGTATAATTTTTTGAAACTTATAAAGGAACATAATATTTTTACTTAAATATAATAACAATAGGGGAATTTTGTCCCTATTTTAGGGCAATATTTAGTAGTTGGGGTATTTTGGGGTCAAGAACTCCTTAGGGTAAAGGTGCTTTTCAGTGCTGGGTCATTTGGAGAGGATTTTATTCTCCCTATTAAAAATGTTATAAAATATATAGCATTCGACACAGCATAAGACTGCTAGTAAATATTAAATCCAAACATGTCTAAAAAACGTCTAAAAGCAATCATTGTGATACAGTCTTAGAGATTCAAGTGTTTTCATACTAAAAATCCATTACCTGATAACTTTGAATTTTGAAAAAACACGAATTCTTCATTCTGTACCGGAATCCAATTTTGTAACTGGATTATTAGCTAAGCTTTATTGTGGTAAATTATGTCAAACCATAGACAAACATGCCAACGAAAAACCAATCAAAATGCGAAAGTGCCATCTTGATTTGATGAAGTGCGTATTTTTGTAATGGCTTCATTTCTTTATAAATAGTTCCGAGTTGCTGTTCCCTGATGAACTTCAGAACTTATTATTATGACGTTAATGACAAAATAACGATGGTTCAAAAAATTGTTTTGTTTACAATAGTCAATTCATTATTTATGACTACAATCTATCGGCATTAGAGTTGGTGAGTAAAGTAATTTTCTAATACCTTATTACGAGGTTATATTTCTTATAACTTTATTTGCGTGCAAGGTTTTTAATTCTTATGAAAATGCATAATAAAAAACATTCTTTTATAAAAATACATAGTTTTATAATAATAATAATAATCACGCCACATATTTACATTAAATTTGTTAAGGGGCCTCTACGTGTTGGCCTCCCCATGGCCCCACGCAAGCCCTCTAAAAGTCCGGGCCATTTTCATGGCCCGTGGTCTTGAAAGACATACATATTTATAATAATAATAATTGTAGTTGAGTTGAGGAATTCCTGCATCAGCGACAGTCCTTATGTCCCTGACATAGCAAACAAATTGCAGGAGATTCGCCTACTTCGTTAATAAGGCCTCGAATTACGGAGACCGGCTAGCTATGTGAGGAACAATTTAATATCTAGCCATGGTTCCTCCTGCAGGTTCTGACAGGAAGGGTAGGCGCAAAAGTCCTGTTCTGAATCTAGAAAGATTACATGCATAACAAGTTCTCAAAATAAGATCTTCCTCTCAATTTTTTTTTTTATGATAAGTAAATAATAGTCAATTATATTTTGATGGCCTCTGAGGTTGAGCGGGCTAAGCATTTGCCGGCCTACCTCACTTCAACGCAGAGGCTCTGGGTTCGATTCTGGGTATAGTAAATTTCGGAATCATATTTTCTCTGTTGTTTACTATGGTCTGGGTGTCTGGGATCGGCCCCAGAGTAGTCTGTTGTATATTACCCATAACACAAGCGTAACTTGCTTAATTTGGGGATATAAAGTGTGTTTGTCTGCCGATTATTATTATTATTATTATTTTCACTTCTATACAATTAGTGTTGCCACCAACATCCTTTGATGGACAGCCAGACACTCCTTTACAGACACTTCAGCTGTGCATAAAAGACTTTAGCACACCATCCATTAATAATATCAGCACATAAATGTCCCACTGCTGGGCTCGGTCCTCTCATTATAGGAAGAAAGCACAGTATACCCGCCACACTTGTCCAAGGCGGATTGGCAGGTTTGACACATCGGTTATCTAGATGTGCAAGTTGCATCACAATGTTTTTGTTGTTTATCATGTTATACATGTCACTGATTTCCAGATGTTGAAGAAAGAAGGCAGTTAAATATTTATTTTTTTGCTTTTTAGTCTTATGTTATTCTGTTTTTAAAGTTTCTAGTAAAAATGTACCCTAGGTAAACAAACTCTCTGACTAGCTCTAACTTATGGTTTCCTATATCTATATTATAAATTGTCAGCCTTTCATCTCTTTCCCAAACCATAATTTTGATCTCATTCACATTAACTAAAAACTAAAATGAACATAGTGTCTTCTCCTTAATAGAGACTTGAGAAAAATGCTAATGAACACTTTCTTAGTATGAAGACTTCTAGTTATATATTCAAACTGGGTTTGAGTAAGTGTCTAGGCATCTTTAAGAACCTACCCTAAAGAGCTTACAAAGATACTCTTAAGTTAGTAAGAATAACATTGTTAGTCTATTCCAAATAGTAGGGTTGTAATGGAGGCCTTCTTGGCGGAGGCGGATGCGGAGGCGACGGGTTTCACCTCCGCGGATGCGGAGGTAAACGGAGGCGGAGGCGGAAGTGAAATTGGATGTAGAAAAAAATAGTAGTTTATGGTTTATTAAAACTATCAATAATACAACATATTTATTTTAAATCAAATAAGTATATACTATGTCTAACGCGTCCAAGCAATTCGAAAGATTGATTCCTGTCGCGTATCATTCATTTGTGAAATGACGTTTGCACGACCCCCGCCCCTCCCCAACCGCGCTCCCGCCGCGCACGCTTTAATTCTTGTTCTTTAGCCGCATGCGGCTGACGGCTGACTCGTTGTGAGCGTCGCTGCTTGCGTATGATTACTAAATAAACCTCCCTTATGACTCTGCAAAAATTACACGGATGCGGAGGCGGAGGTAAGATTTCTTGCGGAACTTCCGCAGTAACGGAGGCGGATGCAAAGTTCCGTTACAACCCTACCAAATAGTGTAATTTTCTGTATTGGCAGATTTTGGCACCTACTTGCGATTCTTTTTGTTTCCTTCAACTGCAGTGGGACAACCCTTAGGCATTATTTGACTGCAGCGGCAAAGAGAGGGATATTTTTTCCCTTTCGATTTCATCACGAGCCTTTTGTGTGTATCATGTCATGACATGATACACCTACTTGGGCTTGTAAGGGGCGCAGTGGTGGTATTGGTAATAGGTTGATACAGCATTGCCTCCCAAGGTTCAACACCAAAGGACACAAAAACAGAAGGAGTTAATAAATTTATTATTGTTGTTTATAAATTAACTCTATAATGTAAAATGTTAAATTATAATAAACACAGGACAAAAATATAATTATTACAATTTCTGGGATGGTATGCACACATGACACCTGACAAGGTAATTAATCCGCACTGTCGATCAAATGAAATTTGTGCGTGTCCACGGGGATACCCGTCACATCGCGCAGGCGCATCCGCGGCGGGCTGCGTTCGCGCATCTTAAATAAATATTATTTAATGTCACAGAAGGCCACAGGCTATTCAGTTATAACTTTCATAATTATGCAGCAATAAATTATTCCTTCTATCATTGAAGAAAGAAAAACTTTATTTGCAGAAATGATGTGAAGTGGATATGATTTTTTTTTAATTTCAGCTCAATTAATGAACAAGCTGCAAGATGTGGGAGTTAAGAGCTTGTAGGGGGTGCCTTAGTGTGAAAACCAAACTTGAGAAGTACAATGAGAACACTAAAAAGATTTACACATGTATTACTGGACTGGCGGTATTGTTATTTCACTTTATATTTGTTCATAGTATTCCTGCGGCCTCTGTGGATTAGCCTTTTTTTTTGGATTGTGGACATATCGAGAATTTTTTTAAAGCAATTTGCGGTTTACCTCACTGCAATGGAGAGACTCTGGGTTCGATTCCTGGTATGGTAAATTTCAGAATCAATTTTTCTCTATTTACTATGGTTAAGTGTCTGGAATCGTCTCCAGAGTCGTCCGTTATGTATTATCCAAAGCACAAGCATAATTTGCTTTACTTATATGTGTGATTGATTGTCTGCCAATAAAAAAACATAGTACTTGTTTTAAAACAAAGGCGAGGCAGCCTGTCGTAAGAGGTGATAAAGCAGCCCATAGCCAGGTGGTAGGGCATTTGCCCAACTGGATGGCTACCATCCCTTGTCTAAGGAATGGCAATAACAACCTTGGACTGTGTTCTGGCATTAGTGACCTGGTTCCAGACTCCCTTAAGAGAGCAGCAGCTCATTTGTAGCATCTTTGGTGTTGTAAATGTCCATAGGCGGTGGTAACCGCTTTCCATTAAGTGGGCCAGTTGACTGTCTGCTGAACTCCTGCAATAAAAACAAAATACTTATAATACAATTAAAAGAAGCTTACTTAATCATATTATGCCAATCCACTAGTTATTCAAGAACCTTACACATCAGCAAGGTATGAACAAATCTTTCTTTTGTATGTTCCTTAAGTGATTTCTCTCTCAATTTTGCACTAATTTTCATTTTATTTTTATTTGGAAGAGTATATGTACTCCTGATGTTTTCCCATTGTCACCAAGTCAAGACCGGATGAGTGGATACCAGGGATCGAGACCAACCCTCCATTATTATAAGCACATACTACGTGTTTCATGTGTTCATTTTTTTCTAAAGCTATTCAAGTATTTGCGTTAGTAAAAAGTGGGAAAAAATAATTTATAACAAAAAGCGAAACCTATTTCGATATTAACTAAAGTGTACTAAGAAATTAATATTTTTTATACCATCTTGAAGTTGTGCGAAGTAAAACATAAAGAACTAACAACATTGCCAAATATAGTTATCTTTATAGGTTTTACTGGAGTTTTTGGCGGGAACTGAAAGGAGATGTTGTGCTGTGCAGTTCTATTTTCTAAAAATGTGTAAAATTACTCTAAAATGAACAATAGTTGTAAGATATAGATAGTTTTTGAGTAGTAATTATGTGTTTTGTGAGAAATGTGAACTAGTCAAATGTGGCCTTCTGAGTTGTAACAAGAACTCTGTTGAATGGCACCAGCTGATAACCTACAGATCATCTGACCTATACATAGGCTTAAGTAAATGAAGAAACTATATTGTAAACTAAGACCTGGCTTAAAGGCATAGCTGCCAAGCCACAAACCTAAATAAAAATAAATATTGTTTTACTTGTCAACTTCAAGATGTAGAATATATATATATATATTTCGCTTTTTAGTTACTTTTGAAATTGGTTTTGCTCTTTGTTATAATTTAATAGAATATAATTCAAAAAAATGAAATGCTGGTATGCCTAATCCTATGGTTAGAGCTTTAGAGTCGGGGAAACTCTCCAGATGCATGCTTTTCTCAGGATGTTTATTATTATGAATAGCTTTCTGATTCTGGCCGTTCACCCATTTACTACTTGCCACCAGCATATGTTGAGCCCCATTTAAAAATAGTCTGATACATTTTCCAGATAGAGGACACTGATGGTTACCCGAACTTCTTCTGCGTAGAATGCTTGGCCTTAATGAAGAAGGTTGTGTCCTTCCGAAGGAAAATGCGGAGAGCTTTCTATGTAATGAAAGAGATTATGATAAAGAAAAAACAGGTAAGAAATTGTCTCTTTTACGGAAGATTTTATTTTAGTGCTTGAGGTCATCAAATAGCACATGAACACTTGTATAAGCAAAGATGCTGCTGCTAATATACTGTTGCTCTCCAAAGGGAGACAGGTACCAGGTCACTGATGAATTACCACGCTGAAAACGTAGTATTATTATATATACTACGGGTGGTCTAAAAAGGGGAGAAGGGAGAGGAGAAATATGCAAAAAAACGAGTCACGTAATATGGGTATGTTACCTTAAATATTAGAAATTAAAAATTAATAAATTTCAATCAGTCAGGCAGTTCTTAATTTAAGCATTTCATTTACATATGTTTTACATTAATAATTATTTTCGCAACAATTTGTAATCAGTCCCAATTGGGATTGTTCACTTTTTTTTCAATCTAGCTATTTCAAAAACCATTTCGAGGAATAGTGTCCCTAATCATTTCTGTCTAGTTAAAATTTCGAAAACGTACGATTTTCTTTTATTTTGTAAGAAATGCGTTTGATCTTACTAAATCCAATCAGGTGGGTCGTCTGCCTGTTTGCCTGCTTGAGGTGTAAAAAAAATTCTAGCTGTATATTATTTGATTTAAGTTCCGTAACATGGATTTTCCCTAAAGACCATTTAAAAAAAAATAACGATAACAATAGAAAATAATAATGGTTGAACACGATAAATTATAAGCCTAGGGACAAAAAACACTAAAATGATCACGATACGTAATGAGTAATGACAGTGACATTTAAATAGTAGCACAGATTACTATGATTACATCTAGATAAAACTTACTTTTATTATTTTTGTTTTCTAGCAAAGAAATCAATGTAAACTTGTCCTTTATGACGTCATCGGAGAAATAATTTTAAAATCGAATTATAAAAAAACTAAGCTATACTATAAAAATATTCAAATTAGTATCTTAAAATACCCTATTTTACGTAATAAAAATATAAAATCAGAGGGTAATTTTTTGTAAACAATCCGCATTATTTTTGTATTATCCCATACTAGAGTTTTCAAACCCTAGCAAGTACATTAGGTTTTTTGGATACATTCTTATTGCTGGGCATGCAGTGAATGCTCACAGGTTGTAGAGGTGTGTGTGTCGTACATTTGTTTCATTACTTACAGATCACACACTATGACATTACAACAGTAAACAGGCGTCGTACCAACTTACGATCCGCGATCGGTTATTGGAATTCTCGATCCTCAGGTTTTTTTACCATAGACAATACAGAACAGGGCAAAGATAACATAGAACAGGGCACAGCTAATGTTGCATTATGGAAAATATCAAACCGATCATAGCCAATATAGCACTGGACATAAACAATAAAACTGAGGAAAAATCTATTGTGTTACATCAATATAAGCCTTTATCTAGCGGTCATGTCAGGCATATTATTGATGTAGAACCGGAAATTATATACACAAAAGTAGAAGAAACTGATGATACAGACAATGTGAAGAAGTTCAAGAAATTTCAAGAAAGAGATTAATGAGAGCCTCAGGATCTAATAGGTAATGTATGTTCTTAGAGTTATACAGTCATATTTGTTGAAGTGGAAACAATAGAAGTGTTGACTCTCCTTCTAGTCGGTAAACTATGTAAAACTTTAACAATACTCGTTGATACTTGACATCTTGGTCTTCCGTGATCACGGCCACTGAAAAGCGGCCGAAACGTCGGAATAACAAATCAAATAAACCGTTAAAATGTGGTTTTATTAACTGACTGAATAGTTTTAAAAATAAAGTAAGTTAAAAATTCCACGCGATTTTGAAGCCTTCTTCATTGGTGCTCTGCTCCTATTGGTCTTAGCGTGATTGTATATAGCCTTCCTCTATAAATGGGCTATCAAAACACTGAATTTTTTTTCAAATCAGACCAGTAGTTCTGAGATTAGCGCGTTCAAACAAACTCATCGCTTTATTCTATAGATATAATAAAATTGTAGACGTCACATTTCTGTACAATGAAAAAAAATACTAAAAACCGAGTCAGGGGGATGTAAGAAGTGAAATAGAACTAATTTAGATTTTTTTCGAATTTCTTGTTTCTCTGTTTGTCTGTCTGTTTGTACCGGCTAATCTCCGAAATTTTGTATGGTGGTAGCTTATATCCCTGGTCAACATATACGATACTTTTGATCTCGAAAAGTTAAAGAGTTCCCGTGGGATAATTAAAAAACCGCACCACGCGGGCAAAGGCGCGGGCAGAAGTTGTCGTTTATATGGCAAAACAACGTTTACCGGGTCAGCTAGTATATTATATATATAATATAAACTCTCTCATCGACACCACACTCTGTCAAAATCTCCGTTTCTGTTATGTTATGTTGCAGAGAAATTAATTTCAGTTTGTTATAAGCTGTTTAAGTAATTGTAGCTCTTTAACTATCCCACGGGAACTCTTGAATTGTTCTTTGATATAAGCTACTACCATACAAAATTTCATGTAAATCGGTCCAGTCGTTTCGGAGATTAGCCGATACAAACAGACAGACAAATAGAGAAACAAAAATTAAAAAAATCTAAACTAGTTTTTTTTCCATTCTCAGATCCCCTGACTCGGTTTTTAGACTTCTTTTTCATTGTACAGAAATTTGACCTCTACAATTTTATTATATCGCGGGCTTCAAGCCAGAGGGGCGTATAAAAAATGCGTTTTTTTTAAATTTCGCTATCATTTATATTTTTATCGATACACCACCTCTGCTTTTTTCTTAATAGTAGGTTAATTGAAAAAAAAGCATTTCAAGTAATCAAGGAAGTACTTTCATAGACACATGCAAATTTTCAGTTATAGAGATACATTGAAAAAAAAAAAGCTTTTGTATCTCCTGAAAAGTTGGCTTATACGCCCCTCTGGCTTGAAGCCCGCGATAATATGTATAGATATCTAGGTATAGTTAAGAATTTGGATGTGTATAGTGTATTAGTAGAATTTTATCGTGATTTCTGTCTTTTACAGATAACAATAATGAAGACATTGATTTGACGAATGTGTTTGAGGATTTTGTTGACAATGAACCGGATGACTCGGATTATTCTTTAAAAGATGAATTTCCAAAAGAGGATAAGGAGGTAAATATTTCTGTTATAAACTAGCTGACGCGGCGAACTTCGTACCGCCTCAGAATCAATAAATAAAAAAACGTTGATTTCTGAACGACGGAACGAACATCAAACGTCTGACATTCAAAACAAAAAAAAAACTTAAATTTCTAATCGACTTTTAAATTTGATTGATTTCTAAACGACGGGACGAACGTCAAATGTTTGACAGGTAGGAAGAGTTTCTAATGGAAAGCGAAATAGTTGTTTTTACTATATGCCAAGCGTTCTTCCATATTTACTAATCTTTGAAATCTCCCTGGACTTCCACTCCAGCCGTTCTTGAGTTTAGCGAGACTAATGAACAGCAATTGATTTTTATATATAGATACTGACACCACACCCTGTCAAATTATCCGCTTCTATTATGTTACGTTGCAGAGAAATTACTTTTAGTCTGTTATAAGCTGTTTAAGTAATTAAAGCTTTTCAACTATCCCACGGGAACTATTTAATTTTTCGTGATCAAAAGTATCCTTTATGTTAACCAGGGATATAAGCTATCACCATACAAAATTTCATGTAAATCGGTCCAGTCGCTTCGGAGATTAGCTGGTACAAACAGACAGACAAACCGACAAACAAAAAATCTAAATTAGTTCTATTTCACTTCTTACGTCCCCCCGACTCTGTTTGTAGGATGTTTTTTCATTGTACAGAAATTCGACCTTTACAATTTTATTATATGTATAGATGTATTTATTCAAATTTGAAAGCAATTGCATTCATCTTCTCTGTGACCCTAAAGGGGTCCATACAGGATCCTGCATTGCAGTCCTGCAGTGGGCGCAGCTTGCTGTAGTCGAAGGCCATTCTGTTAGGTGTTGCCAGATGCAATGCAGGCGGCAACAATATTCAAAGTTCCTCATTGAGTGGCGGACTGCAATGCAGGTCTGAATAGGCCCTTTTAATCATAAGTAGTATTATGAATGTGATGAGTGTTTGTTTGTTTGTTACGTTTCACACCGTAACCAGACGAGATCGTCGCGAAATTTTGCGTTAATGTTGCCAGGGGTATAAGAAAACGACACTGGTATCTTTTTCTAGAAAAAAATACTGGTCCTCCGATAATCTAGCATCTCCTATAATTCGACATACCTACCACTCTTATCTGTGGAAGAATGGAGAAAGAATACAATTTCCTGCGTTGGGCGGCTTGTCGTAAGTGGTGGCAAAACAACCCACTCCAAGTGGTAGGGTATTTGTCTGGATGGCTACCACTCCTGGTCTAAAGTATGCCTCCATAACAACCTTGAGTTGTGTTCCGGTATTAGCGACCAGGTTCCAGTCTCCCTTAAGAGAGCAGCAGCGCATTTGTAGCACGTTCGGTGTTGCAAATGTCCATAGGTGATGGTAACCGCTTTCCATCAAGTGGGCCGTCTGCCTGTCTGCTGAACTCCTGCAATACAAAAAAAACGTGTGCGTGTACTAGTGTAAACACATAAGAAGTGAAACTTCTTTATGACCTTATTTTTCGAAAAATGATCTACTGTATGCAACTTTACAGAAATTGGTTAAATAAAGTTAAATTATGATTTTGCTGATCACTTTAATATATATATGTAGGATACTAAATAAATGATTTATAAATCATCAAACTCGTATATTAATTAAAACACAATAAAACAAAGAAATATTACAATGCTCGTCTCGCAATCCATCTATCAACAACTTATTGCGTACAACGAGTTGTTGACATATGGATTTTGGAAAATGTGACGTGACGCGTAACCGAAAAATGTGACGGTAATTTTTTTTCCAACGCCGATAAAGAAGTTTCACTTGAAAAAGTTTAATGTCTATGTTTGTTGAATCTATAAAATTCAATTTTGAAATGAACATTTTCATTTCTTCCGCAGACGAAGCAAAAGAAAGCAGATAAAAAACGCCTTGAAACAGAAACTTATAAACTAAAAAGATACAAGTATCCGGTATATAAAGCGAGCAAAATGTTGTCTGTCTGTGATATTGAGGTTCTTGCCCAAAAAGAGCAATCTGAGACATTCGAGTTCCTGAAAAGTCAGCCTCCATTTTCAACCTCTATATACAAATGTGGTCTTTGTTTGACTGTCTATGAAACAATTGATCTCCTAATGGAACATGTTGCAATGCATAACAACAATGTGAGTATTTTGTCAAATTTGAATATAGTTTTAGCAGCAAGACTTAGAAAATACTTAAAGTAAATATTGTTACAACTCAGGTCCCGACAAAAAAACAAAATCCACCTGCATATCTGAAACATAGCACATTTATTACCGGTCGGCATTTGAACTAATAACTAATAACATTGAAACTATTTAAATTATTTTATGATCGTCTGCTTTTGTTTACTTATTTATTGGCATACGTTTCTAGAGAGTTTTCTATTGTTGTATTGTAATCATTAGCCAGGTGTTACGGATTTAAAGTACAAGGTGATTCTAGGAAATTCGCTCCACGTTTCCGGGCGCACATATTGCATTTGTGCAGTATAAAACAATGGCCCGATTGAGGGAGGGGGCAGTCGAACGAGAACCACGATCAAGGCGAGACGTGCGTACAATCGGACACCATAATGACGGACTTTGCGCGTTTTAGTGAATTACGACCTGCATTATGTTTGGATTTGTTGTGTTCGGTTATATTTGTACCTGTGTTATGCGCGTTTGTATAGTGCTACTACTTTATAATAATTCCAACGGAATTTTACTTCGAGTCTCGCAGCTCGTAACAATATAATAAATTACTAAGTAAATGTGAAAACGGTACGATAATAGATCTTCAAATTTGTAATTTTTAATTTATAATCAGATTATTTATTATTCTAACACGTTTTAACAAACAAACAAAGTCTTCAGCTTTATAATATTAGTATAGATTTATTTATTAACATTATATATGTGATGAGCATTTTATATTAACAATAGATAAATATGTGAATGTTTAGTGAACAATGTAATACATACAGGCTGTCCAAAGTATGTACAATAGTCGGCGTTTTGCAAATAAACAACTGCGGCCTAACGATTAACAACACATTTATCTTAACACTAGAGGGCGTGTCTCTTGTTTATAAAGCAAGCGCTACAGGTTATATTATATGAAATTTTTATGTATTTGCCCCCGGAAGATTCATTTCATTTTATATCGCTTATTATACCATTCCCTGTCTATCTGTAAACAACATAAATTACAAAATTTGACCAAAAAGGCCAAAATGACCAAAAGGCCTCAGTAACCGACGTGGCCAAAATGACGGTAGAGGCAAAAACGACCAAAAAGGCCAAAATGACCAAAAAGGCCAAAATGACCAAAAAGCCCAAAATAGTCAAAATGACCAAAACGGCCAAAATGACCAACATGGCCAAAATTACCGAAAAGACCAAAGTGACCGACATGGTCAAAATGAGTAAAAATGCTAAAATAGCCAAAATGACCAAAAAGGGCCAAAATTACTAAAAAGGCCAAAATGAAAAGTATCTCTTGTCCACTCTCAGTATTTAATTTACATACATACGTACCGAATTTCATCCAAATCGTCCCATTAGTTCTTCCGTAAAAGCATAACAAACAGAAAGACAAATATATTTTTATCCCGGATACTATCTGTTCATTCTCGGCATCGAAAACATATACATGCTGAGTTTCAGCCAAATCGGTCCAATAGTTGTTTACGGAAACGGGAACGAAAGTTACTTTCGCATCTATAATATTAATAGGGATATTTACAGCAATTAAATCAGTTTCATTCCAGCGCTCCTTGGGTTTGGTATTTCGTACATTTTAGCCTTCCCTCCTGTACTAAATAGTATACACACCTACAGCTTTTTGGTCCTTCGAGGCGGATTTTAATTCTTAATTGCATTTTGTGAACAAATGCGTTGAAAAGTGTATTTAATCAATCTTTTTCAGTTGCATCACGATTTCGTGTGCCCCATCTGTTTCCTAAGGTTCGCTACAGATGAGCTACTTGAAATGCATCACTTGGAGAATCACAAATATTTGTACAAGTGCAGGAAATGCGATGGTCTCAAACTATATAGATTGTAAGTTTTTTTTAAGTGAAACTTCTTTATCGGCGTTGGAAAAAAATTACCGTCACATTTTTCTTGCCTTTCAACAATTCGTTGTGTAGTAACGAATGGATTGTGAGACGAGCATTGTAATATTCTTTACTTTACTGTGTTTTAACTAATATACGAGTTCGATGGTTTATAAATCATCAAATATGTAGTATCCTATATATATATATATATATATATATATATATATATATATATATATATATATATATATGCTTAGTCATTTTAAAAATATAGTAATTTTTATGTTTTACTTTACACCGGCCTCAAGATGTTTTAGATAATATATATTAATAATAATAGCTTTAGAAATAAGTTATTTTATACATTTTAAACATTATTAGTCGGTTTTTTTAAACGAAGTTTTTATTTTTTATTTACTACTTTTAGTGTCTAGCTATGTATGGGTAGACACACCAATGGTGCCGCGCTTCTTAAAAAATATAGGTCCCTAGAAACGGGAACAACAAAATGATCGTAAAATGAAAACTACTGGGCCACACTATGTCAAATTTTTAAGCGACCAAATGGAAGCTATTCCGCGTCGAACAAAAAAAGAATAATCGGTGAACATACATAAACAAAAAAAGATTTTTGAAGTCGGTTAAAAAGAACACTTATTGTGGCATAACTATAATAGTTAGAAATAAACTGTCGTGACCCTTTTTGTAAATAATGATGTCTGCTACAAAGTCGTAGTACATTATTTCATTCTATCATCAATAGTTTTCGCAGCGCACGCGATTTTAAGTATTTTTGAAGGGAAACTTCTTTAGGCGCATGAGGGTAAATTTTTTACGGAGAGACTAATACTTTAAAACTAGTTTGCCAAAGAAGTTTCTCTTCTGACATGTGTACTTTGTAACGACATTAAATTGTACAAACTCAGTCCAGTTATATTATGTTAGAATGTAACTTAAAAGCAAGAATTCTACAACATCTTGAAGTCGTTGCGAAGTAAAACGTAAAAGTTACTACTGTTCAAATTTGTTTTTATTGTGTTAAAAAACATTTATTTTTTTGCTTTCTAGTAATTTTTAAGTCGGTTTTGTTTTTTTGTTGAAATATGTTTTATTTTCTGTTTTAGAAATTTTAAAAAAATATTTGTGCTGGAACGAGTATAGAACGAAGAATACAATTTTCTGTGCCCGAATGGCCTGTCGTAAAAGGTGACAAAACGGCCACAACTAGGTGGTAGGGTATTTGCCCGACTGGTTGTCTACCACTCCTGTTCTAGAGTATACCACCATAATAAGCCTTGAGTTGTGTTCCGGCATTAGTGATCAGGTTGCAGTCTCCATTAAGAGAGCAGCAGCGCATTTGTAGCACCTTTGGTGTTGCAAATGTCCATAGACGATGGTAACCGCTTTCCATCAAGTGGGCCGTCTGCCGATCTGCTGAACTCATCCAATAAAAAAAATCTACATAATACATACATTACTTCACGCCAGGTCCCTTACGGGGTAGGCACGAACAACAGAGCGCCATTCAGGCTCATTCTCACACACCTCACTTGCTTCTTTGACATTCATAGCACTTGTCATGCACGCTCGTCTGTCTTTAAGGCTCCTGACATCATAAACAAAGACATCTACGTAAAGTCTTTGTTTTTTCTTTAATTACAGAGCGGATGTAATAAATCATGCAGATGTGCACAAGTTCAAAAAGGCATCGGAGACGGATTTCGAGATACGAAACAAGGATATGTTCAATATCATCAAAGTGTCAAGTGAGAACATGCAGCTGAAGATGGCACATCCGGACAGCAACTACGAGTGTTTCAAGTGCAACATGCGATTTGACACTCCGAACCTGCTGATGTTTCATGGCAGACGACATATCAAGGTTCGAAATTTTTTGGTACTATTAAATCAACCGTAATGTCGAAATTATAAAAAAGCAATTTCCGAACAAATTAATTACGATAAAAAGGGAATAAAAACAGAACATCTTGTAAATATTGGTTCGCGAGCGAGAGCGTAAGAGTGAACAACTTCCGCGTTTAATGATGAAGAGACGAGCTGGCAACATGATACATTCGTCACTACCCAAATATCGAAACAGAACAAATAATAATAATATATATTTATAGAATACCTAAGCTGTTATTGGTACCTCCCCATAACACTCTTCTGGTACAAATAATTTACGTACAATCCTTTCTCACTTTTCAGAGTGCAAAAAATATGTTGATGTGCGACATATGCTACACGTGGCACAAGGACCGTAAAAAACTGGAAAAACATATGTCCATATGGCATTTGTATATATACGAGTGTATATATTGCCCGGAGAAACTCTTTAATAGGTGAGACTTCATATTTCGAGTGTATATATTGCCCTGAGACACTCTTTAATTGGCGCGACTTAATTTTATGAGTGTATATATTGCCCTAAGAAACTCTTTAATAGGCGAGACTTAATTTTATCAGTGTATATATTGCCCTGAGAAACTCTTTAATAGGCGAAACTTCATTTTATGAATGTATATATTGCCCTGAGAAACTCTTTAATAGACGAGACTTAATTTTATGAGTGCATATATTGCCCTGAGAAACTCTTTAATACGCGAGACTTCATTTTATGAGTGTATATATTGCCGTGAGAAACTCTTTAGTAGGCGAGACTTCATTTTGTGAGTGTATATATTGCCGTGAGAAACTCTTTAATAAACGAGACTTAATTTTATGAGTGTATATACACTCATAAAATATATTGCCCTGAGAAACTCTTTAATAGGCGAGACTTCATTTTGTGAGTGTATATATTGCCGTGAGAAACTCTTTAATAGGTGAGACTTCATTTTGTGAGTGTATATATTGCCCTGAGAAACTCTTTAATAGACGAGACTTAATTTTATGAGTATATATTGCCCTGAGAAACTCTTTAATACGAGACTTATTTTATGAGTGATATATTGCCTGAGAAACTCTTTAATAGCGAGACTTCATTTTATGAGTGTATATATTGCCGTGAGAAACTCTTTAGTAGGCGAGACTTCATTTTGTGAGTGTATATATTGCCGTGAGAAACTATTTAATAGGTGGGACTTAATTTTATGAGTGTATATATTGCCCTGAGAAACTCTTTAATAGGCGAGACTTCATTTTGTGAGTGTATATATTGCCGTGAGAAACTCTTTAATAGGTGAGACTTCATTTTGTGAGTGTATATATTGCCCTGAGAAACTCTTTAATAGACGAGACTTAATTTTATGAGTATATATTGCCCTGAGAAACTCTTTAATAACGAGACTTAATTTTATGAGTGTATATATTGCCCTGAGAAACTCTTTAATAGGCGAGACTTCATTTTGTGAGTGTATATATTGCCGTGAGAAACTCTTTAATAGGTGGGACTTAATTTTATTACTATAATTGACATATACATACTTTTTCAAGGTTTTATTTAATTTGCAATGGATGTACCTGTGCAAGTATGCATGTTAGTTCGGATGGAATCTTGCAAATTAAATTTGACCAACATCCCGGTTTCCGAATGAGCTGAGATTTTGCAGGAATATGTATATCGCGTGACAATGCAATAATATGGTACCATGGATCTGACCTGATGATGGAGTCGGGTGGCCATAGGAACTCCTGTACTAAACAAGATAGACCCGTCGTGTTTGGGCTTGTTTTACTTGTCTTGGCTAGCACACTGCTGCTACATGATATCCAGGATCTCAAAAGTTTGTGTTTAAAACTTAAAAAAAACAAGTTATTTCATTCCTCATATTCTGAAAGTATACTTGGAGTTTCCTAATCACTGTGATAACAACAGTACTTTCCATCATGTCTTGAAACGATTTCCCCATGTCAAAAACATATTGATGTTCTATTGCATGAGTTCTTATACAATATAAATTATCTCTTTATCTTGTAGGCTGAAGCGAAACATCACAGGATGACACATAAGGATGTGCATAAAATTAGTTGCGTATACTGCGACAGACTTTTGTAAGTATACGATATGTTTGTATGTGAAAGATATAGGTGCATTTCTATTATGAAGCTGCCAGAAAGCCTTGTTCATATCATTTGCACCATTAAAGTGTACTGGAAGTATTTTTTCTCTATGAGACTGAATGAGGCTTTTTTTTTATTTATTCTTTATTCTTACACAATAATAAAAAAGTGGTGATGTACAAAGGCGAGCTTAACCCTAAAAGAGTTTTCTTCCAGCAAACCTATGAGTCTAGCGAGAAGGGGAGAAGCAGAAGGCAGGTTGTGTACGCAAAGATATTTTACGTCATATAATATAAATAAATAAATAAATTAACAAGAATAAATTATATAAAAGATACTCATAAGATATATACATACAAACATACATAATGTAAAATATAGACATATACGGATAATTTAACATAGATAGTGTTCTTTGACTTTTTTTTTGAAACTGCTCTCCGAGCATGTTGTATATGTTGTATAAACAATCCTTCCTAAATGTTTAAGATCTAAAGAATATTGTTTATGAGTTTCTTGTTTTGGTCTATGATATGTACTGTGGCGCACCCAGGGCTCGAGCTCGGTACGGATCTTCAAATGATAGACTGGTTCTTGGAATATTTTCTTTATATTTTCTATCAGCTATAACATCTGTTCAGTGCGCGGCCCGATACAATAATGATATCGTTTGTTTTCGAGGCGTTCGATGTAATCCGATTTGTATTTCATATTTCTTAATTTAAATGATGACTAAGAAGGTTTTAGTCGTTACAGTACTTCTAGCGTTGTAGATAAATAAGAAATTTTTATATTAGGTACATGTGTTGCGGGGGGATTTCTTGGCGCTTCTTCTCCTTACAGCAATAACACGCTGGTCTACATAGAATAGAAAGTAGATTTTTTGACTTATATGTATGACCTTCAAAAGGTGTTCTTCAATGGAACTTATTTTGGTTACAAAATTTTGATTTTTTTTGCACGAGAGCAGCAGATAGGCCGACGGCCCAGCTGATTGAAAAAGGTTACCATCGCCTATGGACATTTGAAGCATCAAAGGTGCTGCTGCTCTCTCAAGGGAGACTGATGCTGGAACACAGCTCAAGGTTTTTATGGCGGCGTACCAAGACCAGGGGTGGCAGCCACCCAGCCGAGCAAAGGCCCTGCCATCTGACAGTGGATTATTTTGTGGCCTCTTACGACAAGCTGCCCTACGGCAGAAAATTAAACTTTTTCTCCGTACCTGCACGGATCTAATAGATATATAGGTACACTTGAACTGAACTCAACTCTCAACTGCCCGGTAGGCGCGCCTTACGCTGTTTATATACCCTGAAGAATTTTCTGGAACCCATCTATCTCTGTCTGTTCCTTCCCGAACCTTCTGTTCGGGAACTTTCGTTTATACATCTATCTCTTTCTAACATCTATCGACCTCTGTCTTTCGTTCATCGTCTATCCCTTTCTAAAATATATCCGTCCTTGTCTTTTCTTTCTAGAATGTTCTAGTTTTTTCTAAAATTTCTGAAACTAACTAGATGGTTCCACCATCATTCGCCACAGTATAGATAGATAAAGTGTAGTCGCGGAGCAGGAAGAATTTCGTACGTTAACCTTTTATTACCTATCTCTGTCACTCCCGCGTAAATATAATGCCTGGAAGAGATTGCTTTTAGCAATAAGGCCGCCCATTGCACTACCTTTTAGTAAGTAAGTTTTTTGTGTATTTGTATTATTGTTTTCCATTTAATATTGTTGTACAATAAAGAGCATTGTATTGTATAATGAGCCACGCTCGCACAGATGCAATGGCCGCCGTCCCCAGGGATTGTGAACATTTTACCATCAAAAATGTCTATTGCAAAAAGAGGAATCGAAATTATATAGACTTGATGATAGTGTAGACAAAACTGTTGATTCTTTTGTAATAAATGTGACAGGCGAGACGTCGCCGGGAAGCAGTAACTCCGATACAGAGGAATCGGATTCTGATTTATGAATTTTCATATTTTATTTCTATCCGAGTTAGTAATGGTAAATCGATTTTTATAATATAACATCTAAATAAATTATTTAATAAGTTAGTATTTTTTTTTCTCCTTCAAACATTCTATGTAAACCACACTTAATACAAACATGTTTGTGACCACTGGCAGTAGAGAGGTCATTGTACGAAATTCCTCCTGCTCCGCGGCTCCACTATAGACTGTGATCTGTATGATTTTTCATATGAAACATAATTTCAGGAACGCTGTAGGTATAGTATATCACAAAATGAAGTACCACTATGCGGAGACTTACAAGGACGATTGCGTCGTGTGCGGACGCTCCTTTATATCAGCTGAGAAATTGTATATCCACCAGTTTCAGGAGCACGGCATTATTGTGAGTTTTTTTTTAATCGGTCCAAACAGATACTTAGGGTATGTAGGTGTACCCATAGCTAGACACTAAAAAGTAAAAAAAAATCGTTTAAAGAAAACCGACTTCAAAAACTAAAAAGTATAAAATAACTTATTTCTAAAGCTAGTATTATTAATATACTAGCGGCGTTTGCGACGTCGTCCGCGTGGAATTATCTTTCAAAACGCCCCGCTTTTGAGACATTCTTCATTGCTGCTCCGCTCCTATTGGTCATAGCGTGATGATACATAGCCTATAGCCTTCCTCGATAAATGTACTATCCAACACTGAAAGAATTTTTCAAATCGGACCAACGGTTGCTGAGATTAGCGCGTTCAAACAAACAAACTCTTCAGCTTATAATATCAGTATAGATATTATCTAAAACATCTTGAAGTCAGTGCAAAGTAAAACATAAAAATTACTATATTTTGAAAATGACTAAGCGCCGACTTTAAGATGTTTTAGATAATATATATTAATAATTATAGCTTTAGAAATAAGTTATACTTTTTGGTTTTTGAAGTGGGTTTTTTTTAAACGAAGTTTTTTTAAATTTATTTTGACATTACAAAAACTTTGATTTGATAGCTGTAATAAAAACTTGATTTCAGAGTATCAACGATTTGAGTTGTGGCGACCCTGAAGCGAGATGCAAGGTCTGCAACGTGCAGTTTTTGTCGGTACAAAGTTACAAGAAACACGCTGTGAGGAAATGGCATGAGGACGCCATGTTTTTCGAGTAAGTTCTTATTGGGAAGTCAATAAAACAATAAAAGATAAAAATGGCTGCGTTTTTACAGTATATTAAGGCACTATATATCGACGGGTGCAAAGTAAAAAGAGATATCTGTAAAATAGCTACTTTACAGGAGAGCGAAAAGATCTGAAAGAATCTTAAAGATTCGAAAGAACATACAGCTGGCTTTTTTGCGTACGAAAATTTATTGAAATAATCTGATTTATGTAAAACCGATAATGTCATATTGTAAAGAATTGTTTTATTAAAACAATTTTAAAATAAACTAAAAATCATCATCAACTTTATTTACTTTGCACCCGTCGATTTATTCCCCCCTAAAAGAATTTTATTTAGGAAGTCTAATTAAAACTAAAAACGAATGGCAAAGGACAAGTGGCAAAATGAATCGCAACAAAGTTTTAACTTGAAGTTTACGGGCAGGTTTTCAAATTGGACAAATACATTAACAATCTACCCGCAAAACTTCAAGTACTTCAAGTTAAAACTTTGTTGCGATTCGTTTTGCCACTTGTCTGTTGAAGTTTCACTTCTAGTCTGTATCCCAGCATTGATTTAGATTTTTCGCAGTTTTACTGCAAATTATGATTTGGTTAGGTTAGGTACATTTTAATCATTTTTATTTAAATATATTTTATTTTATCAAACAATAAAACTGAATTCGACCCGGAACAAAAAAAAACACATCCATAGTCTACTCTAAAATTAAGCCACCTCTCATCACGCGATTTACCTTCCACGCGGCCGTGATAGAAAAAACTCTAATATAGAAGTTTCACTTCAAAAAAAAGTAAATATCTCACAATATATTGTACGAAAGAGATGCCACGCAACTCTATATAGCGTGTGAGCGAGAGCGCAACACCCTCCCCGCTTAGCTCCGTCTGCGAATCTGAATAAATGTACTGCACAATGACGCGTGCGAACTTCACGTACGCATTTATGTTTTGCTGCAAAAACGCATGAAAACCAACTTTAGCAGCGACGTACTTTTGATAGGATCCCCCTTAACAATGTTTTTTTAATACCGGATGAATAAATTTGAAAAGAAAAAAATATGTTTTATTTAAAATCTTTTACTGTACATGTTCCACTTGGTTTATGCGAAATTATGGTAATAAGAAGTGGAAGTGTTATGTCCTTTCGCCCATTTAAGTTGTTCTGTTTGCTGAAACCCGGGCCTTACTAATAATAATCTCGTTAAGAAAGACTTAGCCATCTCTTAAATAAGAGACTCTTAAGCCCCTAATCAATGGCTGTTTCAAACAAAACTTGCCATCTTGCCTCTTAGTCGCTTATACTACCTCCCGATGTTGGTTATTTTGACGTTATTCATGCGTTACTATACCACCACCTCTTAAAGAGGAGTTTATGGGTAACTCCTCGTATGGTTATGGGTTTCGTTAATCAATTGATGAGCAGTTTCTGAAATTTACAGACGATTGTATGTGACGCCACCGGTGTATTTTTTTATTGCAGGAGTTCTGCAAACAGGCAGACGGCCCACTTGATGGAAAGCGGTTACCATCGCCTACGGACGTTTGCAACACCAAACGTGCTACTAATGCGCTGCTGCTCTCTTGAAGGAGACTGGAACCTGGTCACTAATGCCGGAACACAACTCAAGGTTGTTATGGCGACATACTTTAGACCAGGGGTGGTAGCCATCCATTCGGGCAAATACCCTACCACCTGGCGAATGACTTGAAATGAAATAACTTAATTTACATAGCAGCTCGCTTCAACCTCTTATACTGTGTTTTGTATGAGTATAACGTTTTTATCTTGCCGTACTTGTAAGGAATATATGGAGATATGTTGCAAAAAAAAATATAGTATGTTATGTTTATAACTATAGTAATATTTTCTATCCTTATATTGCGCTTTGTCTTATTGAATATGCACTGTTTGCTACAACTCCATTAACTCTTCAAAAGTCATTCTGTAACATACTTAGCTAGACCTGTTGCTGGGGAGTTTGTTGCCGCTTCTTCTCCTTAACAGCAACAACACGTTGCGAAGCGGTGTACATATACTAGGAAGTGAAATTGAAATTTTAATCTACATGTATGACCTTCAAGAAGTGTTCTGCAGTGGAACTTATTTTGAATAAAAACTCTGGAATCTGAATATTAGTATAAGATAAGATATTTACAGAAACACATGCACCGCGTGTCACAAAATGTTCCACACAACTGAGGAATACGAGGGCCACATGACGGCGAAGCACAAAAGCGGGCCGAAGTATCCGAGGAAGTGCTCATATGTGAGTATATTTATATAGGAAGCTGATATTAATCGATTGTAATACTATAGGTAGTAATTTTCAAAATATAGTAACTTTTATATTTTATTTTGCACCGACTTCAAGATGTTTTTGATAATATATATTAAAAATAAGATATTATAATTAATAATAACTTTTTAGTGTCTAGCTATGGGTACGTCTACCCCCTGTCTACCCCGTCTACCCCCACACGTTGAACAACAATGGTCTAGGAGTTCAGTAACATACGGACAAACAGAAGAATTTATGTATGCATAAAGACTAGAGGACCCCGCAGTCGTACTCCTGGCCTGAAAACATAAAAACCATTTAGACATTTTTTTTACCTTTTCGGCATTTGGACTTCTTTTGTTTGTGTTTGCGTTTAAAATTTGTTGAAAAACAGCCCATTGTGTATTGTAATATTGTATGGTAGTCATTAGCCAGGTGTGATTCTAGGAAAATCAGTCCACGCGGCCGAGCAGACATATTGTATTTGAACAGTATAAAGCAATGCCCCAATTGAGTGATGAGGCAGTCTAGCGATAACCACAAGCGAGGCAAGACTTGTGTCCATTCGGTAATCTATTTAGCGATGGACTTTGCGCGTGTTAGTGAAACGTGCATTACGTTTGGACTGATTGCGTTCAGTTATATTTGTACCTGTGTTATACGTGTTTGTATGGTTCTAATAAATTGTATAATAATTCCAACGGCATTTTATGTCGAGTTCTGCAACTCGTAAAAATATGTATAGATAAGAGGCCGATGATTGTAACGGCCTTACTTATAATCGTTTATTAAGTTTTAAGAAACTGTTCAACAACTGATTAGTGAAAATCTTACCCATAAACTCCTCTTAAGGATAAGAGGTAGTAAAGTTGCGGCATAAGGCATTAAATTGGTGGCGCTATCAGGGCCGGATTTAAATTTGTGCCGCCCTGGGGCACTGAAGAAAATGCCGCCCTATGACTTAAATTTTATTTTAATAATTTTGATATCTTATTTTTTAAGAATTAGAATAACTAATTGATTGCAGGATATTGTAAAGGCCTGAGCTGTTGAACTCCGGTTGTGTCGTGGACTGTATTTGATGATTGGAAGAATGATGAACGTGTCGATAATAATGATTTATTGCTTGATGGTTATTACAATAATTAAATGTGGTGCGCGCGCGCGTTGATGATAGAGGCTCGTAAGCGCGGTGTGGTGGCTGCTGCAGCTTAACAATATTTATTATATATTATATATAATACATAATAAATAAATATATTTATATATTATTGGACGCCTCCAGCCGAGGACGACGACTACGCAAGGTCGCGTAGGCTGGATTAGAAGCAGCAGATAGTATGAGTGCGCCGTCTTGGGAGCCTACGTCCAGCAGTGGACTGTGAATGGCTGACGACGATATATTATTGGATAATTGTCCAATTTTTGAAAAATTCATTAATCAATGAAAGTTTCTGTTATCAAAAAGACATACATAATTTGAAAATATTATTAATTCTTCAAAAAAACTACATAAATTTATCAATTCCAGAAAATAAAACAACTTTAATTTTTTCAAACCTTTATGGAAATAAATAAATAAAACTATTTGAATAGTTTTTACTTTAATTTCCTATATTATAATATACAAAATATTAATTTGATACATCATCACTATCACTATCACTACATAGTATAAAACAAAGTCGCCTTTTCTGTCCCTATGTCCCTATGTGCGCTTAAATCTTTAAAACTACCCAACGAATTTTGATGTGGTTTTTTCCAATAGATAGAGTGATTCAAGAGGAAGGTTTATATGTATAATACAAGTTTTTCTGTAGTGTATTTAATTTTGTATCAGCATGCACCCGTGCGAAGCCGGGGCGGGTCGCTAGTAATACATAAATTATGTTTCTTGAAAGATAGAATGTTTATTTAAAAGAATCAGTTGATTATATATTGTATAGATATTTTTTCTCACTTTCCAAATTTTGCCGCCCTGGGCACTAGCCCCGACTGCCCCTAGTGTGAATCCACCACTGGGCGCTACCGTAGCTAAAGTGCCAATTTTTAAAGGAAATGCTAAAAGTTTTATAAAAGCAAACAATATAAAATCACTAGGGTATTATTAAATTCCTTACTTAAGAGATGGCTAATCCTTTCTCAATGAGATTGTTATAAGTAAGGCCCTAAATGTTTAATATTTCAGTGCGACAGAGTATTCAACCAGCCCGGACTGTTTTTTAGGCATCAAGCGAAAGAACACACCGACAAGCCGTCGGAGTATTCCAACACGCCGAAATTGTGCGAGGTGTGCGGAGCGACGGTCAGTTGGGATTTATATATATATATATATACAGTAATAATAATAATAATCGGCAGACAAACACACATATTGTTCATCCCCAAATTAAGCAAGTTACCCTTGTGTTATGGGCAGTATGCAACGGACTATTCTGGGGCCGATCCCAGACACGCAGACCATAGTAAATAACGAAGACAATACGTTTCCGAAATTTACTATACCAGGAATCGAACCCGAAGCCTCTGCGTTGCATATATATATAGTAGTTGCGTGCGTTGCATTATATACTAGGTGTCCCGGCAGACGTTGTCCTGCCTTGAAGAAATAAAATTTAGAACCCGATTGCAGCGCCACCTACCGGGTCCAATTGTGAATCTAAACCATCCTCGAATCCTCTTGAACTCACACAAAAAATTTCATTAAAATCGGTCCAGTCGTCTAGGAGGAGTTCAGTGACATACACACACACGGAAGAAATATATATATATATATATACATACATATATACATATATATATATATATATATATATATATATATATATATATATATATATATATATAAAATTCTCGTGTCACAATTTTCGTTGCCATACTCCTCCGAAACGGCTTGACCGATTTTGATGAAATTTTTTGTGCTTATCCGGTATCTATGAGAATCGGCCAACATCTATTTTTCATCCCCCTAAATGTTAGGGGTAGTCCACCCCTAAATTTTTTATTTTATTTTTTAGACAAAATTTTAAATTTCTATTTTTTTATGATACAACATACAAAAATACATATAACCCTAAATTATTAACCCTCTGCGACAAACCCCTATTTTTACCGCGCAGGACGACGTCTGCCGGGACAGCTAGTATAACTGAAAAAAAAAATATTTTGTCTGTGTCGCATTTAGCAAAGAAACGTTTCTTCTTTCTTTGTATACAAAAGTATGTTACATACAGACATTGAAGGATTATTTGCGTCCCTATCAGGTGTTCCTCATGGCGAAACACATGCGCCTCCACACGCAGGGTATAATAACGTTCAAGTGCGAGTATTGCATTGCGGTGAAGCAGTTCCCGCACCCGACTAAGTTGGCGCGCCATGTTGTGGCCAAGCACACGCCGCGCCCGCACATATGCTCCATATGCGACAGGGGCTTCAACGGCCGCCAGGAGTGTCTCGATCACATACTCAAGGTGAGCTCTTAGAACAGTCCTACAAGCCCACCTGCATATATATATGTTACAGCCAAAGTAATAAATCCGGATATTATTTATATGAGGCCGTCAGCGCTAAAGCGGCCTAACCCTCAATTCATTATATGCGGAGATAAATACTGGAAAATATGTAAGACGTGCTAAAATATAATGTAAGAATGGCCTATCTTTGGTATCGATGCAGAAGTCTCGGAAGGCCACGACACACCTTCCATGATCAAATTGATCGTGTACCAGCTGAAGGTGATGTCAGGAGCCTCAAGAACAGACGAGCGTGCATGACAAGAGCTATGAATGTCAAAGAAACAAGTGAGGTGTGTAAGAATAAGCCTGAATGGCGCTCTGTTGTTCGTGCCTACCCCGCAAGGGACCTGGCGTGAAGTTATGTATGTATGTATGTGTAAGAATGCTATGTTTGGTTTTGTCACTTGACAATAGATGGCGTTCCAAAGACTTTTTTTTGCATTTGCTTAGTTTAACATAATTTCCAGTATTTATCTCCGAATATAATAAAGATGGATAGATAGATAACACTTTATTGTACACCATTACAGAAATACTTACGAACTAGTATTATTATAGTAGGGCACAAAGGGCGGTCTTATCGCTAAAAAGCGATCTCTTCCAGACAACCCGTGGCAAGAATATTCCGATTAGAAGTCGCGATGGTGGTATACATAATTATTGTACGATTACTTCAATTTTATTAATAAATATATAACTATAATATATATACAAATATACACATATATAAGATATGGCGATTATATGCAATTATTTAAACATAATAAACATATAGCTATATGCAATATAATATATACTAATTACATAAAATTACATATCATTATATTGCAGATAGATTTTTCTGACTAAGTTCTTAAATATTATTAGGGATTTTGCTTGTCTGACAGCAACAGGCAATGAATTCCAAAGTTGGACAGCCTTAACCGTGAAAGAATTATTAAAGAACGTTGTACTATGAATAGGAGTAATGAGTCTATGTTGACTGGAAGGGCGTGAATTTTGAGAGCAAGAAATAGATTCGAAGCGTTCTTTAAGGTACTGTGGAGTGGTAGGGATGAATAAAATACTGTAAAGCAATGAAAGAATATGAGTATTCCGGCGAATACGGATTGGCAGCCACTTGAGCTTTTTTCGAAATTCCGAAACGTGGTGGTATTTATATGAGGCCGTCAGCGCTAAAGCGGCCTAACCCTCGATTCATTATATTCGGAGATAAATACTGGAAATTATGTAAGACGTCCTAAAATATAATGCAAGAATGGCCTATCTTTGGTTTTGGAACTTAACAATAGATGGCGTTCCAAAGACTTTTTGCATTTGCTTAGTGTTACATAATTTCCAGTATTTATCTCCGAATATAATAAATTGAGAGTTAGGCCGCTTTAGCGCTGACGGCCTCATATTATCTAGCCATTATGTATAATGTCTACTCAATTTAGATGAAGTGATAATTCACACAGAATTAATCACATTAACCAGCAATTTTATATAATATCTTCGAAGACTTGGATAATGTAATGAAATAAGTAGGTATAGGTAAAAATTATAAAATTATGGGTATAGATACACGGTACATTTATTTATTATGCACAAATCCGAACTTTTTAATACACGCTTTAGCCTTCGTGGTTATTTTTTTTATAACCATCCAAAATTAATTTTATATTTCAAGTAATAAATACCGCACCCAAAATTATATTCCAATTTGCCTAAGAATTATTATAACATTGTCATAGATAACAATTCTACGCTACTTAACAATGTTATAAAGTTATTTAAATTTAATTTATAAAATAAATTTAAAGCTCACTAGCCATAAAACAAAATTTAAAAAAATACACAGAGATCAATATAAGTATTTGGTATCACTCTTTGAAGACATAAATAAAGATAATACAAAAAGATAATAGTGCATTATGGTACTGGTGTGTAACATTGGTGATTACCGCCGAGGCGCCATTGAGACTCGAGCCGTAGGCGAGGGTCTTGAGAGAGCCGAGGACGGTAATCATCAATACACACGTGTATCATACGACTTTTTTCAATACACTTGTGAATAAAATAACAACAAAAACTCATTTTATTTAGTAGATAAAATAGATATTTTTCCTTGGAGTTTTCAGGTAGTAAACTTTCCATAACGTTAAGGGCTTCACATTTTATATCGGGCAGTGTACAACATAAATCGCTAAAGTTTCGCTATGGCGGGAAAAAATTATGAGTTTTCCTATGCGCGCGCATTGTGATCGGCCACAGACTAAAGGGATGAGGTTTTTTTTTATTTATTTTCCGCGCATAGGGTTTGCGCCTATTCTGCCACGTACAAAATGTGGAATTTAAAGTTCTCTTTTATCACAGATAAAAAAAGTTATATATGAGTGAAAGTTTTATTTATTAAACACTTACGAGTTTAAATTATCTATTTATATAAGAAGTTGCATGAATTAATTTATTTGTTCTATAGCACACGATCTTTTTTTTTAATAAAAACTTTTTTAAGAACAAAACAACTCAACCAATAAAATTTTAAAAAAATCTATAACTCACTAGTGAGTTATAATTTTTTATAGTCACGGTTTGATTGTGGGCGTCATTCTGTGCCTAATTGCGGTGACCATAGAGCCACTTATGACCAAGTGTGTTGAAAAACACTAACATCCTCGAAGTAGCCGTGTTTGTTAGATATAATAAGGATTTATTCCCACGATAGGCTTTGAACGCATCCATGCAAAACAGCTGTATTGCAGAAAAGCATTGTATGCATGGCACCAAAAATATACGATAAAATTCCACAAAATATAAAATGGTTAAATACATATTCTTTCAAATTTTATCTGAAAAAATTGCTTGTTGATAAATGCTATTAATTACACTATAAATGAATACATAAATGATAATCATATTTTATATCGATTACAAAATTATTTATATTGACTGTTATAATTATCTGACTATGGGACTATGGAAACTATTTATTTAATTTTAATTAAGACGTAATTATGATAATAGTATAAATAATGTAAATTGTAGGAGCTAAATCTGCACGAAAACATGTGTAACTAAATGTAATTATTGTGACACATTTTGAAGCATGTTTATTGCAGTAAATAAATTTGAATTTGAAAATTGGTTGGCAAAACAACAGGCGGCCTTATCGCTAAAGGCGATCTCTTCCAGGCAACCTAGCTTAAAATAAATTCTTAACTTATCAGGCGATGTAGGTGGAGCAGAAAAAAGATATGACTGTACAATTTAAATTTACATACTTACACTATTTTATAAATTTAATACATATATAAATATAATAGTAATATATATATATATATATATATATATATATATATATATATACGCACATACAAAAATCTAGATAAATATATTAATTAACATAATATTACAATAGATAAATAAGTTAATGTATTATATATTAGACATATGTATTTAAAGACAAATAGTACTTTCGAAGCGAGTTCCGATATTATCCCCGCAAAATGCTAATGCGCTGGAACCTTGTTAAATTAACAATCACGCGACGTCATCAGGAACTCGATAAGTACGCTTACTCGCCGGCCAGTGATGACGGCTAACTGAGTGTTCGGCTACGGTTACGTCACCAAAATGGCGGCCAGACGCAATAGCAATTTGCGAGGATAATACCTATCGTTATATACCGACAAAGGAATGCCGCGCACCTGGTTTATTGCCATTCCCCGCATTCGGAGTTCTTTTGTCCTCATCGTATTTAAAATGTGCAATTAGACAATAGCCTATTGTTATTGATTTCGACTTTGTTGGCCGTTTGCAGGAATAATCTGCCAGGTATACAAATTACTATTTCTCGGAAACCCACTGGTGTTTCCGAGTGCCGAGCGGTGCACTGGCACGCGGTCGATATTTTTTAATCTATAGTTAGTATAAAACAATGCCCGAACGAAGGGGTGGGGCAGTCAAACGACGACTACGATACGATACGATTAAGATGTGTAGTACTTTTCGTTTAGCGACATAGTGACGGACTTTGCGCATGTTGAATTGCACTAAATCGTGCAGTGTGAACTGGTTGCATCCAGTTTAATTTTGTACTTGTTTTATACGTGTTTGTACAGTTCTAATAAACTCTATAGTAAGTCCAACGGCATTTATTTTAATTCGAGTCCTGTAGCTCTTAACAATATTCTGTTAATCAGACAGCATTTGTGGATAAATAGTGTTTTCTGAGCAAATTTATAAATGTTAAGGATTTGGCCTCTCTGACCTTAAGAGGCAGCATATTCCAAAGTTTGACAGCCTGGGGAAGGAATACCGTTTTACCAATGTGTTATCAATTTCTGTTACAGCTACATGCCCCCGAAAAACCATTCACATGCGAGTTTTGTTCACGTAGCTTCTCGCATATGGACTACCTGAGAGACCATGCGAGAAATTCGCACAAAGTCATCATTAAGCGAGTATCGGAATACTGTTCGACATTGAAAAGCAATTTAGTGGTCTACCCGCATTTGAAATTAAATTTGAGCTTACTTAAGCCGAATTTGTTGACATCAGTGCGCATTAAGTTGAGTAATTATGGTAACTCAAAAATGGTGACTTTAGAGAAGTCGAAAGTCAAAGATTATCTGGTTTTGGATAAGGGCAATGAGGTACTTGATGGGAGCGTACCCAAAAAAAGAAGAACCAAATGGGATATGAAGGATTAGATTGTGATGAGATAGAGGTAAAGAAGAGACGGGTAGTTAAAAAGGAGGATGATATAATTACGACCACAAAAATAATTAAACCGATGGTAAAGAAAGTAATGGTGAAACAAAATAAAATAAAGGAGGAAGTGATTCATGATAATAGCGAAGTGTTAGATGATAATGATAGTTTCGTAAATGATAATTCTGAAATTGTAGATGATAATTCTGAGTTAGTACATGATAGTTTCGGGGTAATTGATGATGGCGGTGACGTAAAAAATGAGGATAGCCGTGACGTAAAAATGAGGATAGCGGTGACGTCATAAATGAGGATAGCGGTGACGTAAAAAATGAGGATAGCGGTGACGTCATAAATGAGGATAGCGGTGAGAATTTAGTTATTAATGAACCTTTGCAAGTGTATGAGGAGAACAATGAGCAGTACGTGTACATAAATGGTGTTGTGTACAAAGTTGAAACTGAAGATTGATTTGACATATAACACGTTGCTTATAATTAAATAGATGAAGTGATAAAAACTAATTAAAACAAGATAAAGGAAATATTAATTAAAGACAAGAGGGAAGTGTTAGATGACAATGAATCATAAATCTATACTAAAGCTGGAGAGTTTGTTTGAAACACAACAAACTCAGGAACTATAGGTCCGATTTGAAAATTCTTTCAGTGTTAGATATCCCATTTATCGAGGAAGGCTATAGGCTATATATCATCTCGTTAAGACCAATAGGAGCGGAGCACCAATGAAGAATGTTTCAAAATCAGGCTTTTTTTCCTTTTGAGAGTTTCCGCTGCGTGCGCAAAAATCATCTGTGACAGTATTGTCCCCCTTTAATAGTAGATTATAAGAACTTTACCTAACGTTTTAAAGTTCCAGTCTTACTGATAAAAGCGTGATGTAGGTATCTAAAATAGCTCCTTAACGTAGGTATTATTTAAAAATATTTTCATCTTCTACTTAAACAAAGTCGCGGGTTAAAGTTAGCGTTAGCCCAAAGTAACTATTCCACGCGGACGAAGTTGCGGGCAGAAGCTAGATAGATATAGGTGTCATTTTCAATGACATGCTTATAGGAGTTAGTAGATAAATAATGGTCTTCTATATCGCTATTGGATGGATGATGGATTTTTATTTTATGTTCAAATGTTGTAAATTCAATATGTAAATATGTGGTATTGTTCGTGCCTACCCCGCAAGGGACCTGGCGTGATGTTATGTATGTATGCGGTATTTTCTTTATAAAAAGTACTATTTACTATGGCAGAGGTCGGCAAACTTATTAAAAGGGCCAAATATGAACATTACAACAATTTTAAAAAAAGGTAGCCAATCTGCTTGTTTAATAAACTTTTAATACACTAAAAAATAAATTTTAGACTTAATAAATTTTCATTAATGCGTAAATGTGCTCGCATCTCCTTGGAAAGTTTGAGTAAGTCAGGTTAGTATGTTGTTGTTTTTAATTTTGACATGATTCCAAGTCTTCATCAATAAGATATATAGAGCTGCACTTAAGGAGCCAAAGAGCCGCACTTTGCCGACCACTGATATAGTCTATTATTATTCATTATATAATAATAATGTGAAGCGGAACTGCAAGCTGTAAATAGTTAAGAACAAAATAAATGCATAAAATTTTTACTGTTTGTTTTATTACAATAGTAAAATTATATTGCACCTTCAAAGATAAATCATTGCACAACAACTTATCAAGGTTTACAAGAGACTTAAATATTTTTCGTCGTGCAGTTAAGTTCAACTAAATAGTAATGAGTTGAGATATTATGGCTTTAAATAAAAGGCTATATTTGCCTATTATAAAATGGGGAACTTTAGCCCTAAACTCTATTTGGAAGTATCGTTCATAGAGATGTGCCAACTATAGTAGAATTATTTTCTCCGCGTAGTTTGGGTCATAAATCAAACTCGGCCTCAGACCGGCTAGGGCGGTGAGCATGTTGCGCGGGCGCAACGCCATTATGGATAAAAACTCATTCTTATCAAAGAAAGATTATCATTCTCATAAAAATCATTATTATCTTTTTTGCTGTTAATTTATATATATTTATTTTTAATATTACTTGTTACATTCGAAACTTGTACTTACAGTTTTTTTTATACATAGATATCTAATTAATAATTTATTTTAAATCATTATTATTCTTATTTTAATAAATACGTTTTTTATCTATTTTTTTAATTCATTTATATCACTAACCCACAAAATGACAAAACTAAATTCACTATCGATAACGCTTATCGACAACAATAATGCGTATCACTATGCCTGCCCATAAGGCCCGTGAATGGATGAGAGAGCGAAATAGTCGCTTCACCGCTCCGATTATTTATGACCCAAACTGCACCTAGAAAATAATTCTACTATAGTCGGTAAAGCAGACTATCCGTCCTCTACCGTATTCGGTGACTATTCGACAAAGAGTGCCGACATCCGGCTTCTTATACTCTACTAATATTGTAATCCATAAACGAGACTTTCTTCTTGACATTATTAAATTTTAATTGAGATCTTTCATTTGAATGAGCAATAACAGTATTATCTTTAAACAACAATATTTTTTATTTTTACACAAAAACACCGAAAGACCTGTACAAAAGTACTTGTAACAGTATAGTAGCGTCATCTATCGTTCATAAGGAGGAAATTTCGTAAGAATAGAAAAAACTGACAAACTCGTGTTGCTTGTATAATTTTACGATAGGTGACGTTGATGAAATAATTCTTGAAATTTCTATCCATCACGCTGGTCTTTAAAAGTGCGATACGACTATATGGATATGACTATAAACGTAGTATTGTTTTTTAGCATTTTTCGTAAGTGTTTTATGTTTTACTTCAAAGCAATTGATATGTTGGCATTAAAGAAACACAAACAAGTGGTCGTGTGTGAGTTGGACTTTAAAATGTATTCCTTGTTCATTATAATCACGGTTATCAACTCTCAAAAATTTACATGAGACTGAGTTTTTAACTGACTTCAAAAAGGAGAGATTCTCAGCTTGATTAGTATTTTTTTAAATGTATGTACACCGATTACGCTGAGATTTATGATCCGATTTATGTGATTCTTTAGTTTGATGCGGAACAGTTGCCGTTTGGTCCTCTAAAATTTAACGTTACATTTTATAACATTTTCTTATAATAATTTGCCGTTCCTGTTTCATGGGACCTATATTTTATAAGGCGCGCGGCACCTTTCGTGGGTCTACCTATAGACACTAAAAAGTAACAAAAAAAATCGTTTAAAAAACCGACTTCAACAACTAAAAAGTATAAAATAACTTAATAAAGATTTTTGACTAACGTCTTATCATATTGATTAGAGTATGTTCGAGGCTACTTTAAGAACAGCAAAAAGCCGCAAATTACTCTAACTCTATTGGCTACTTATAATCGTTTTCAAATTTAAAAACTGCTCAGAACGGATAGTGAAATCTTACTATAAACTCTTAAGATCTAGTAGTAAAAACGCAAGACATAAATGTGCGCTACGTAGCTAAATGCTATGTTAAAGGAAATCTAAAAGTTCATAAAATCAAACATATAAAATCATAGGTATATAAATTACTTATTAAGATGCTAATCCTTCTCAACAGATTATAAGTAAGCCTAAAGTTTATTTCGTTATTTAAGAGACAAAATAATGTAAAATTTACTACATCTTGAAGTTTTTTAAGTATTTTATTTTTTTATTACTATAATGCCCAAAAAAAGTATTTTTTGTTTAATTTTCCTCAAAGTCAAAAACGTTTTATTGCGTAAATCTCTGGGTTTAGTATAAAGCATTATTTATCACTGGATAAAGTTCTAACCACAAATCGTGTGTATGTGGTAGGGTATTTGCCCGTCTGGATGGCTACCACCCTTGGTCTAGAGTAAGCTGCCATAACAACCTTGAGTTGTGTTCCTACATTAATGGCCAGGTTTCAGTCTCCCTTCAGAGAGTGGCAGCACCTTTGCTGTCGCAAATGTCCATAGGCGATGGTAACCACTTTCTATCAGGGCATTCTGCCTATCTGCTACTCTCTGCTGTACATTAAGGGCCACTTACATAACCTTCTTTAAATTTATTTAAGCAACACTACACGCATTTAACACCCTTGAATACGATTAGCGTCTTGCTCAATGCAAAAGTTGTAGTGAAATACGTTTAAAGAACTGTTAATACATTTTGTGTAAAACGTATTTAGGCAGTTTAATATGATTAACTAATTTTATTTAAAGGCGATCGTTATGATAGCGACCCTAACAGAACTTCAAAAAAAATTTACATTACAGTCATCGTGACATATGGACAGCAACAAGATTCAAAGGAAATATTCAAAAAGCTACTATATCAAAACTATATGACATTTAAGCGTCGTCTTATAAACAATGTATCAAATACGAATGAAGTACCCAAGAGGGTGAACGTAAAGGAGATAATAAGAAACATTTCTATGTCGCATATAATCGACGAGCTTGCAGAGAAGATGATGTCAAGAGTATTGTTGAAGATTCAAAAGAATAGAAGAGAGGCAAACACGAGGCAGCGAGATCAGGACTCTATAGAGAAAATAGAGATTTTCATAGGAGACCATAAGAGATCTACATATGCTAGGGTTAATGGGAGATATTTTTAGAATCACTCGTATATAAGAATTTATTTTATACTTAATGCAACTTTTTTACATACATAATGTACCTATTTATTTCATTACACACAAGTTTAAATAATGTATAATGTCCTAATAAAAAATACAAATCCTTTTTACTATTATAAATGTGAAAGTGACTGTCGGTTCCGTTAACACGGAAATCTACGGGACTGATTTCGCTGAACTCGGTATGTAGTAACGAAAGCTATTTTTAATGGGATCATTTCAGCAAATTTAATTAAAATAAAAGTTTTATTGTAATTACAAGATATTTATTACCTCAATAATAAGTAACATTAACATTTAAAAGAATGCTTTTAATCCTCTTTCCTAGAGATTCATGATTATCAGCTGTTAAGAAATTAATTTCTTTTTTGATAGTAACACTTGGTTCTAGAGTAAAGTTTATTGTATCATAATTTATATGATTATTTATGTTGTCATGTAATGCTGTATTGGATACATTATCAATCGTTGCAATTGAGTTTAGAGCTGTTCCTTCATTTACTTCTTGGTCAGTTCCTTTTATACCATCAGGAAATTCACTCAAAGTACCATCATGTAGGGTATTATTACGTTCGCTGTCTGCTGTGTTAATATTGTCAAAAATTTCTCCAATTGATTGATCATCATGGTCTAAATTTAATGTAATTATCCTGCGCAGTTCCTCGTCACTAGCATTTTGCATCTTATCTAACGGAGATATTTTAATAATTTTATCAGCTTTCATATTCTGATAATAGTTGGTATTTAATAAATCGTGTGAATTAAAAATCTTTGTATCAGTTATGGGTTTTGATAATACTATGTTATTTGAGTTTTCTTTAAGTATTTCTGTTTGATTTCTGTTATCGTCATGAATAACATAATTTGAAACGACCGTTTCATGATCTGAACTAAAGACATTTGTATCATGCAATGTGGTAGTACTTGTTAAGGAATTTAATAATTCTATAATGTTATTTATTTCTTTTTCTTTAATAGTTTGGTTTTGATGTTCACTATAATTATTGATAATATAATTTACATCAACTACTTCTTTAGCTGAGTTATTCAGTAAATTTGGATTTTGCTCTTTATTAACACTTTCTGTAAGTCTTGAAGAATCTGTTATATTATCTAAATCTGGTACAATAAAGTATTGATGCTGACTGTTCTTATCATCGAGCAAATAATTATCAATGTTTATTGTTTTATCAGGTGAAATCGAAGAATTGTTACGCTTTGTTGTATTACCAGTTTTTAAATAATTAGCGCTTAGTTCAAAGTTATGCATATTATTTAAATTACCTATATTATCTTGTTTTTCATTATTACTTTCAGCAGGAATATCACTGTAATTAGTATTTAGATCATCGTGTGAGTTTAACAGTTCTTCTGAGTTCTTAATATTTTCTGTATTTTTTATTCGCACTGAATGTTCTTGGTTTAATTTTTTAGAACCGTATTGTTCACGATAATCATATAGATCAGAGTTGACTTTTGCATAATTAGTTATTTTGTTAAAATTAGTAGGCTGCATATCATTAGAAATTATGTCGTTAATAGTAGAAGAATTCTTATAATTTTTAGTCATAGAATATATGTTATTAACTTCATAGTTTGTGCCATAACCATGTGCAAAATTATGAACATTATTCGGATATATTACATTCTTAGTGTTAGTAATATCTATGTTTAAAGGAGCAGTATTATTACTTGTTTTAAGCTTACTATAATATGTTGAGGACTCACTCATATGAGGTATATTTTCAAAAATATTATCGCTTAGGACGACTACTTCTAAGTATCTAGAATTCTCATCTCTTAATTTTTCAACCAGCCTAGCTTCTGAATTGTCATCAGCTTTGTCTTTTCTAATGATATTAATAATGTAATGCAGTAAGTGATTTAAAAGTTCTTGTCGAAGATCTTGAATGTTTATAGCTTTGACGTGCTGCCTGGAAATGATTCTGGTGTTTGGAATTTCATCCTTCATTTTTCTGTTTGAGATGCCTGAAATTACTTTATCATAACCTTTTCTGCCAAGGTTGTTAACCAACTGTTCATTGTTTTCTTTATTTATTCTAATATCTGCTTCGTCCAAGTCTTTAATAGCAGACTCGTGACCTGTTTTATATTTTTCGCTATAACTTTCCTCGATAGTTGTTCCGCGTTTGTTTTCTGTTATGTCATTTGAAGAATCTTCTGTAATATTTACAGGAACGTTCATTCTTCGGTAGTTCAGGTGATAAATGTTTGCATTAAATTTAGGAAATCCTGGAATAATTCTGAAACTAATATCTGTGTCAATTTCTTTGGATTCTTTTTCCTCAATTATTTTTTCTTTTTTATCTAAAGGTACAAGATAATACCCGATATCGTCACGTAGTAAATGATTATTGTTATTCACTAATATTTTATTGAATTCATTTTGATTATTATTGATATTCATAATCAAATCATTCTGTACTTCATTCTCATTGAAGACTTTCTTGTTGTCTACAGGAATTTTTCTTACAATATAAGGTTCATCAGATACATCTAAATCTAAATATTTTTTATCAAATACGAGCTTGAAATATTCAGGATCATATACTTTACGAGTGGTTACTAAATCTAAAAAATTTGATGAAGAATTAACTTTGATCGGAACTTTCTCGTGATTTCCATCTACTGAAAATCCTTTATTAAGAAAATTAGTTTCTATATTCAATACTGCTTTGTTATTTGTTTTCGTTTCATTACCTTTCTCAGTTAATGGTAGTTTTCCTGATTTGTCCAATTTTATAAAACTTTGTCCATTTATAAGCTGATCTTGTAAGTTGTCTTCTGTTCTGTTCAATTTTATTTCATCTAGTTTTTCCTCAAAGACTAAAACTGTATCACTTGAGTTAGTAGATTTAAGTAACGCATCGTTTATTGAATCATGAAGTTGATCTCTACTATCATTTATATTATCAAAAGCAACTTTGTTATGCTCAGATTTTAAATTAGAATCATAATCGAGCCCATGTTCTGGTACGTTAATGTTCAGTTTTGTATTGTTTCCAAATTGCTTCCTCTTCAGTTGATTTAAAATAACATTTCCGTTCTTATTAATCTCTTGAAGTGCTTCGATTTCTAGATCGTCTTTGATTAATTTATCATTATTAGATGTCTCCTGGTATATATCACACTCCGAAACATTTTTAGAATTTAACTTATCATCATTTGTATGGCAATTATTCCCATCAACTTGATATAGAATGTTCACTGCAATTATTATGCAGGATATACCTAAAAGGCAAACAATTTAATTTTTGTTAATCTTGTATTTCCTCTGTTAATAGGTATACGATTGGCAAATTGAAAATATATCTCAAAAATAAAGAATATACCATTTATTGTATAACCTATCAAAAACACAAAATTACAAAGGTGTTGTGTTCTTTGTTGGAACGACAGCTTGTCCTTTCGGACGTACAATGCAGGCTATTTTAAAAAATGCCTAGCCATTATAGCATTCGATTCGATATGGCAGACTGCCTACCTTAATATAAAGTGGTTACTGTGTTCTATAGATGATGCACTAAGGACCAAGTTAACGTTTAGGAAATAAAAGAGGGATCAGACAGTAGGAGTGGAATAGGGGATAGAGAATTCTAGAACTCTTACTCATCGTACAAAATACGATTATCTGAAATTCAATTTTTTCAATTCCCAAGTTTTTATTCAAAGTAAGTTCCACTGGAGAATACTTTTTGAAGGTTGTATATATGAGTTAATCAATCAAGCGTGGAGTCACATCAATCGAAACGGCTTTAAGAGCTGTAGTCAAGGTAACTATTCCAGCATGGTTCTACCATGGTTCCATTAGAGGTTCACACCGACCACTTTAACTCAAGTGGAACGGTTATTCGAACCACTTCATGATATGGGTTGTTGTGAGCGCTTTGTGACTGATGATGACGTTTTTAGTGACGTTCTCGCCACGACCTCGACCGCGGTCGCCTTGTGGAATGGCTAACGGAGTATTTTGGGCGTTGTGAGCTACTACTGGAACGCGCTGTAAGTCATCTATAAAATTCTAAATATGTCGTGTCTGTACTTGCTAACTAAGCTATTTAAAAAAACAACTGAAATAGACTATATAAACGATGGAGAACAGGATCCATTTTTTAAAGATTTATCTGTTCGGGACTCACGTAAAAATTGCTGGGCCGATTTCGATGCGGTTATCGCTTATCGACAGCAAATTCTTACACTTAAAATCTGCACTATTTTTATCCCGGGAACCCCGCGGGATTTTCGCTGGGAATGATTAAAAATAGCCAAATTAAAAAAATCGGATTCCATTGCGATTTTGTGATACTTTAAATTCGGGTAACTCGTGAATTTTCCCGGAATCAGAAGTTGTTCAGGTGCATCAATGTTACCTTATTTTGGCATAGTCTGCCCTAAAACGATGGTTTACATTTTTTAAATATTGCGGTATTTTTTATCCCGGGAATCCGGCGGGAATTTCAAGACAAGTATGGATAAAGTCGCGGGTATATCCTAGTTGTAGAATATAAGAGACCAGACAAAGGAACTATCAAACCATCTATGTAACCCTGAAAATTATAAGTCGAGCATGTAGACACCACGAACCCTGTAAAATAAAAAAATCAATATTTTTATTGCCTACTTACAAAACAACTAAATAAATACTCACATTTTATCATAATTTAATTTTGAAATAATTTCTATTGTTAATAATATGTACTCCTGACAAACAGCAACGAAGAAAATAAAGTGCAATACTTAAGCAGTTTAAGAAGGAAATAATTAAGGTATAATAATTAATTGTTACACTTTAACAACTTTAATTACTTGGTGATATGCAGAAAGACGTAAAATTGTGTTAGCTAATGCATGTCAACTAGGTACGCAAGTAATTACACATGAATTTTTTCAAGTGGACCTTATCAGGGTCAAATCCTGAACGATACGATTTTCCGAAATGTAAGCCATTTCAAAAAAGGAGAAGTTTCTTAATTTTTTATGTAACAATTTTTATTTACATGAAATTTAATGTAAATTCATTTCCATATGACATGGTACCAAAAATGTATACAGTTCTTCAGTTATAGTACTATGACTATACAATACTATTCACTACTGCTATTCAGTTATTATAACGTAAAATTAAATTAAATTCGAGTGTTTTTTATATGTCAAAACATAATAAAGTCAAATAATTAGGTTCAATATACAGCCTCGCACAGCGGAACTTTTGACGAGTCTGGGAGGGTGTTTGGCTCGTCAGGTTCGTCTGGCTTATTAGAAAATATTTTAAAAATTTATACTTGATAATACCCAGGAATCTGGGTCCGACACGGGGAAGCGATGGCAACTGGCGGATCCGTAAAATTGCCGAAATTCAAGAACTGGTGGATGAGCCCGATATAATAGGCGAGAGCAAGACACATCGCTTGCGCTGGCTTGGCCATCTACTCAGAATGGGGGAAGATCGCGCTGTGAAAAGAGCGTATCTGGGCAAACCAGCGGGATGGCGACCAGTTGGTAGCTTCATGCCGATGCCTGGCAAGAGACAGCGCTGAACAGGAAGGAGTGGAGTATTCTCGTTTCGGAGGCCAAGACTCATCTTGGGTCGGTGAGCCACAGCAGTAAGTAAGTATACTTGATAACAAATAATATATATATATACTAGCTGTCCCGGCAGACGTCGTCCTGCCCGGTAAAAAATAGGGGTTGATCGTAGAGGGTTGAAAATCTAGGGTTGTATGTATTTTTGTATGTTGTATCATAAAAAAAATAGAAATTAAAAATTTTGTCTAAAAAATAAATAAAAAAATTTAGGGGTGGACTACCCCTAACATTTAGGGGGATGAAAAATAAATGTTGGCCGATTCTCATAGATACCGGATAAGCACAAAAAAATTTGTTCAAAATCGGTCAAGCCGTTTCGGAGGAGTATGGCAACGAAAACTGTGACACAAGAATTTTATATATATATATATATATATATATGATCCAGCCTTCCTAAAATAACGTAAGTTGCTACATTTCTTTTAAAGTGTCTGTCAAAAGTTATGGCCCACAGGAAGTGTCTAGCATCTGAATATCTTGTTCATATATGTATGACATATAAAAACTAGCCTTTGCTACTTTGACGTAAGTTATGGATTTATTCCACCTTGATACCTGCTACCTAAAAACGGCCCCGCTTTCAGCTTAGCAAGTATCTATTCCCCTCTAAATTCATATTAAACTACCGATTCTAAAAAAATATTTTTTCCTAAATCACGTAAGTCTGTGGTGACTGGGATCTCAGACTATAGATTCATACAGGTCGAGCTAATGAAGCGTGTTAAGTATAAGAACAAAATAATACTCGTGTTAATTAATAGTCTGCATAAGTATTTTACAATTTGTATTAATAATAATATTCGCCTTTCATCTTGCTGATAACATTCTGTCGCTGAATCTCCATGCAGCGATGATCATCTGTTGAAACAAGAAAACAGTTAGGTAAGTATTCCGCAGTTCTGCCCAACCTGCCAATCCGCCTTTGACAAGGTGGCGAATATACTATCCGGCACCTTATAAATGGGAAGCCCACGCCCAGTATTATATAAAAAAAATCCCTGACACAGTTTGACCACGACGAACTGCTCAACCGATTTGATGTTTTTTTTTAATTTTGCTGTATTTATTCCAACTGAAGACATAGCAAATGTTTCATTGTCATTTATAATCAATTTTTTTTAAACCGTGTTTTCGGTAAGTATGAGTTCTGCTGCCAACAAGTTACATAGGCATCAAATAGATGGCGCAATACTTTAAGACCCACCTGATGCCACTATTTATTTACTGTCACACGTCTTTTTGAAACTTTCAAACAAACAACATAACCGCTGAACGCGTTCAGCGTCTGCCTGTATATACGCTACCTCCTCTTAAACCACGCAATAAGTTTTTAAGCGGTTTCATCATTCATTTCCTATTCATAAGTTGGACAGTTCTTCACTGAAATTTACATTATAAAAACTTAATTAAATTGTTATGTTATTAGGAAAAAAAACTTATATCTTGCAACCGATTCGACAAAGCGCGCCCAGATAAAATTTTAATTCAAAGTAACCAATCTGAAAAATGGCATGCTGGCTTAGTAAAAAAGGTTGGTTATACTTATCGCATAAAAGTTATAGAAAGAAAGAAACAAAAAGGTTTGTTAAGAACTACAATAAAAACCACTTAAACTATTTAAATAAAAACAAATAAGTAAATGTAGTCCTGAATTGGTCATGCTCAGCAAAATAGCCGGTTAAGATAACCAGCTCTGATCTTCCGCAAGGCCATCAGCGACATACACGGACACGGACAAATAAAGAGAATATACAAAAATATACCCTTCGTCCTCATTATCTCTGCAGAATATATGTTGAAGAATGAAATCATGATCGTTAGGCTCTGATATTCTTCCGTGAGGCACCATGTTCAAATCTCCCGTCAAAAATGGCGACGACATGACACAAGGCGTTCTTGATTGAGCTCCAATTCTATAATATTTAAATTGTCACTTTAGAACGCTCTTCATTGTACAGGCGGTAGAGTGGCGATAGAAAATCTTCTCACAAGTTATTTATTTCGATTTTTCTTATGGCAACTCATATCTGTCAAATGAATAGGAAGTTTGGCGGGTACTGAAAGAAGGTGTTCTCCTGTGCAGTTTTATTTTCTAAAAATGTGTGAAATTACTCTAAAATGAACAACAGTTGTAGGATATTGATAGTTTTAGAGTAGCAATTATGTGTTTTGTGAGAAATGTGAACTGTATAGTCCAATGTGGCCTTTTGAGATGTCATAAGAACTCCGTTGAATGGCACTAGCTGATTACCTACAGTTCAGCTGTGCTACACATAGGCTCTAATAAAGAAACTATATTGTAAACTAAGATTGGCTTAAAAGCCTAGCTGCCAAACCATAAACCTAAACAAATAATAATAATTCAAGCGAATAGTCGAAAACTTCTCAAAATTACCAGATCGGGTTTTTCATGTTATGTTTAATGTTGCCAGTTGAAGGTGTTTTGAATTTGTCGCCATTTAGTCGTGTCACGACTCGCTGGTCAGACTATTTTTTTTGATTCTAAACCGCTTGTTAGTATGGAATCTTGGAGGATACGAACAGCGCGACGCTGGATGGAGTCAAGATGTATATAGTATTCCATATTCTAAATAACATTTTGTATATAAAAAAATAAGTTCCACTAGAGATAATTTTTCAAGGTCTGACATATAATTATTATTTAAAATCTAAATTTACTTCCTATTCTACGTACACCGTCAGGGTAATGTTGTAAACGATATGATGATGTGCTTTCCATTACATGGGTCGTCTGCCTGTCTGCTGAATTCATGCAATAAAAAACAAGAACTGTTTCCGAAGGATACAAAAAACATTAATTGATTGACAAAACCTCCATTTAGGATTAAGGAAGCCGCAGGCAAAAGCTAGTATGTCAATAAAACTTACTCTCATCTTTATAAAGACAGGAGAACATCCGCATATGGCATACGCTACTGAAAGTCCTGTAGACTCCATGCTGGCATCTGGCACAGACCATCACATCCTCGCCGGACAAACCTTGGGACACACTGCGTAGTACTCTTCCATATTTACTGTTAAAATTATACCGTTCAAAAGGTTAAAACGCAGTGCAAATATGCTGTACATTTTGTATTTTTAAAAATTATTTAGGTCCTCGATCTAAATAACAAGGTTCTGAGTATTCTCTGTTCCATCCCTTTTTTCTATTCCCCTATTCTATTGCTCCTGTCTTATCCTTCTATCCCCCTTTATCTCATTCTTCTATCCCATGGCCTTGAAGTGGTGGAAGTCATTAAGATTTAAACAACCATTTACTATATTTTATACTTTATATTAATAGCTTGTTATACGAGGTAACAGTTTAAAAAAACTAAAAAAACACGCTTTCATAAAAAATCCAACTAAAAAACAGAAAATAAGGTTTTTAGTTGGATTTTTTATGAGAACGTGTTTTTTTTAGTTTTTTTAAAACTATTATTTATTTTCATTTTTTAGTTGATATTTTTTTAAATGTTTTTAAATACAAGCTTTCCTGCATATCATGTAGCAGCAGAGTGCTAGCCAAGACAAGTAAAACGAGCCCAAACACGACGGGTCTATCTTGTTTAGTACAGGAGTTTCTATGGCCACCTTCCGACTCCATCATCAGATCAGCTCCATGGTACCATATTATTGCATTGTCACGCGATATAAACATACGAGCCCAAACACGAAGGGTCTATCTCGTTTAGTACAGGAGTTCCTATGGCCACCTTCTCACTCCATGATCAGATCAGCTCCATGGTAATATATTATTGCATTGTCATCGACCTTTGACAGGTGTGCAAAGTTTGAATTAAATCTGATCTTTCAAAGTAGGACAAAATCGAGCTCAAAGGGGTCGGTTACAAACATACATACAAACAGGTGAAGCTAATAAAAGCGTATTTTAATATACATACTTGATGGCACAACGGATTGTTTGGCGGTACAACAATACACTGAAGATTTTATTTAAACCCGACCCCGTCCCGCAGGATCGTGGTTCTGTGCTGGGTGGGGTAAGGGTGAGTCGCGGTCAGGGGTGAGTCGCGGTCAAGGGTGAGTCGCGGTCAGGGGTGAGTCGGGCTGAGTCGCGGTCAAAAGTGAGTCGCTGTCAGGGGTGAGTCGCGTTTAGGGGTGAGTCGCGGTCAAGAGTGAGTCGCGGTCAGGGGTGAGTCACGGTGAAGGCTGAGTCGCGGTCAAAAGTGAGTCGCTTTTGGAGAGTCGCGCCCACATCCTCTAGCCCAGTATCGGTTAGTTTAGCTTTAATCAAATAATTGTTCTGTTAAATATCAAGGGTGTAAAGCTTTTGCTTACAAAATTATACTCATAATTATTAAAACAAACATCATAAGCTATGTTTACAAAATACTTACGTCGTAACTAAAACAATTTGATTATAATAATATTGATACTAAAAATCAATAGTAAGTATTGAAATAACTCTTGGCCTAATAATGGAGTTGCTATAGTTTAGGAAAATTAAAAAGTCGTGGTAGCGTAATGGTTAGCGCACGCGCCCTAAATCGAAGGGCGTGGGTTCGATCCTGACCGGAACGCATGCACCTCTTACTCAGTTTAGTGATCTAATGTGCATATTGTTACAATTACCACGTGCTAAAAGCGGTGAAGGAAAACATTGTGATACAACCTACACATCGAGATAACCGATGTGTCAAACCTGCCAAGCCGCCTTGGACAAACGTGGCGGGTATACTGTCCGTTCCCCCTATAATAGGAGGCCCGAGCCAGCAGTGGGACATTTATGGGCTGACATTATATATTATATAGAAAATTTGTGAAAGTGGCGCCACTGTTAATTTCTACTTTATTTTGCCACCCTGTAAGTAATATTAAAATTATTATTTACCCTACCTCAACTTGTCGGTTGTTTAGATTTAATATTCGTTTATGGTTATTATTTACTCTGTGGGAGCCTAATTTAATTTACTAAAATAAGAAGGTTTACCTTCACTAGTTTGTTCTTCACTGTTTCCATGCATACTATCGACTGTTACTTCTTCATTCTTCTCTGGATTATCAGCCACTATAGTCTCTTTATCTTCTGCATTAACAAACGTTTCTTCTTCTTCAGAGATATCCTCTGAATCTATTACAGCTTCATTTGCTTCCTTTGAATCTAATGTCACTATTTTCGCTTGATTATTTAAAAGAACGAGACATTGTTTACCAGTTCGACTTGTATATTCACTCACTTATAGTCGGTTCCTATATACTACCATACAATCACCATACTTACCATCTGTTGATTTCGATATTACTTGCGTGGAGCTTATGTCGGGGACTAAAAATAATGAGGAACCATGACCCCTTAAATGACGATAGTTATTTAGCTTGTTTGATTTTTTTTTTCATTAATTTAGGTTTATGGCTTGGCAGCTAGACCTTTAAGCCAGATCTTAGTTTACAATATAGTTTCTTCATTTTCTTAAGCCTATGTGTAGCACAGCCGAACTGTAGGTAATCAGCTAGTGCCATTCAACGGAGTTCTTGTGTCAACTCAAAAGGCCACATTTGACTATACAGTTCACATTTCTCACAAAAACACATAATTACGACTCAAAAACTATAAATATCCTTCAACTATTGTTCGTTTTAGAGTAATTTTACACATTTTAGAAAATAAACCTACACAGAACAACATCTCCTTTCAGTTCCCGCCAAAAACTCCCTTAGCTTGTTTGATGTTGAGTGGTACTGAGTTACACAAAGAGAAAGCCTGTACTATCGAGGAATTATTAACGGAGAAAGGAGTAAGTATAATATTTACAGGTGTCATTATTACTAGAGCGCTAATGTATATTGTTGCGAGCAACGAACCTCCCTAGAGTCTCCCCCGCGCCCCGTATGTTACCAACGGTCTGATGTAGCACGTTTGACAGCTAAGCGTCGCTTGAGTTAGCACTTTATAGGCAACCCTAGTGATTCAAAATGCAGTCTGAAGATATGTAGCCGAGCTCTCTATTTCTATGTATATTAAACTAGTAAATACCTTTGTAAATATAAATAATTTAAAATGCAGCCCATAAGAAAATATCGAGTTTTAATTCCAAGACATCTGCAATCTATATATTATAATAATGTCCGTTATTAGGTGATTAAAATGCACAGCCGACTTAACATGAAGCCATTTCGGCAATTTTTCTAATTAGAATTATTTTTACCTTCTTTGTAATTTTGTTTTACATATGTAGATTCAATTCCTTTACGAATTGCATTATACTTTGTTCCTATAACGCTAGGATTTTTAAAATGTGTTTTCTTATTTAATTTTTTGCCTCTCAGCGACGATTTTAGACCGTTTGTTTCTGAAAATCAAAAATTTTCAATTAAAGTTACGTCTCACGAAACGAGTCCCGTAGCAAAATATGAACCTAATTGTAACAGATCAGCCCAGTCACGTTGTATTGTTTTATTAAGTGTCATAAATGAAACTTTTCTTTTGTTTTCTTTATATAGTATAAAACAAAATCGCTTTCTGCGTCTGTCTGTATATCCGCTAACTCCTAACCTACGCAACTGATAAAAAAAAGTAGACAAACACACACACTGTATATCGCCAAATTAAGCAAATTATGCTTGTGTTATGGGTAATATACAACGGACCACTCTTCGGACGTTTCCAGACACCCAAACCATAGTAAATGACAGAGAAAATTCGTTTCCGAAATTTACCATACCAGGAATTGAACCCAGAGCCTCTGCGTTGCAGTGAAGTTAGCAAAAGGCAAAGACAGCCCGCTCAACCACAGCCGTCATTAAAATAAAAACAAAAAATATTTTTTAACTGTCATAGAAGCGCGCCTGATAAAATATTAATGTCATGCGTAACCTGTGTGAAAGTGTGCTTGCTAAATATAATAGGCACAGAATAGGGTTTTCTAAACCTAGTTATATCTATCAAGACCACGGGCCATAAAAATGGCCCGGACAATTGGAGTGCTTGCGTGGGGCCATGGGAAGGCCAACAGGTAGAGGCCCTTTGACAAATTTGATAATTTGATGTAAATGTAGCGTAACACTGACAGGCGATTATCCCTGTCTACACCATATGATAACGTAACCAAGGACAAGCCCCGGCCAGTGTAAGACTATTGTTGTATTAATGAGGACAAAAAGAACCGGGCTATTGGGGTGAACTGCTAGTGGCACTAGGGAACTGGGAATATGGGGACTACGGCGTCTGCCCGTCGCAATGTTTGAGGAACATGGAAAAATGGGCAGACGGTGACTCGCCACTTCCTGCATGGGCCCCAAAAATTCCATAGAAGACTGGGGCAACATGGTGGGGTGTTAAGATGAGGGCTGCAAGTTCACCAAGCTACTTCTGACGTGATGTCATTTATCACTTCCACCCATGGAGCTCGAGTCTTAGCTCTAGTGGTCTCCACTCCGTGCGGGCTGACTAAGGCAGGCGGGGGACTTGCCTTAGCCCCCGGAGTCAGCTCCGAGGTGTCCCTACTGACCTAAGGCTTTGCTACAAAGACTCCTGCGGGTTTATTGATCATTATTATACCTCTGGTATTGTTAGTATCTATAAACGTCGATAACGACTTTCCATCAGGTGAGCCATCAGTATGTCGTTTGTACACCAGCTCTATAAAAGCCTACCTTCAGCACTCTCACTTTGCGACTCTCCTTTCAGTTTCTTATTGGTTCTATGACCACCTGGCACAGCGAACATCATATTTTCCATCATTTTTCCTTTCAAAAATGTTTCTTTTCCACTGCTCTCTTCTTCTGAAATTGTAATACAAAAAATCTATCTATCTAATATAATTATAAATATCTCGCCTCACGGTGTTGAATGGCTTTTTTTGTTTATTTGGTTTGTATGAGAATAGGTGATGTAAAGTATTTTTACCCTCCTATGTTGAATGAATGAATGAATAATTAATTGCTAAAACACATGATATTACAATATGTGTTGTTTCAATAAGTTTTGCCTATTATGCGTGCAATGTCCGAATACATTTCACAATTATAAAACTAAGGGCCGCTTGCATAACGTTACTTAAATTTATTTAAGAAACACAACACGCATTTAATACCCTTAAATACAATTAGCGACTTGCACAACTCAAAATTTGACGCTAAATATGTTTAAAGAACTATCAATAAGTTTTGTGTAAACCGTATTTAGGCAGTTTAATATGATTAGGTAACTAAATTTATTTTAAGGCGATCGTTTTGCAAGCGGCCCAAAATATTGTCTTTTCAAAATTTTTATGGCTTAACAACGTTTGCCGAGTCAGCCAGTAATATTATAACATTCTAAACATGCCGCCTTTTTACATTGAAGCTATTTCCAATGAGCGGTTTGTAGTTGTTCGGGTGCATAAAAACTAGTTTATTCTGACACAGTTTTCACTAAAACGATAGCTTACATACATTCTTTTTAATTGCTGTGGTGCGGTACTTTTTGCCCCAGGAATCCCGCGGAATTTCAAGTCATATCATAGTACGTGTATATTTACATCACAAATTAAGAACCTCATCCTTTTTTTGAAGTCTGTTAAAAATGGTTGATTGGGTTTAAAATTAGCATGTGCCAGCGAAACTTTATTCGCGCTGCCAAAACAACATGTTTGTTACCCTACTATTCCCATCTGGGCTAACTTAAATTTATATATTACTAGCTGACTCGGCGAACGTCGTACCGCCATGTTTCCTGAATTCTTAAAAGACTTTGCTTCATGTCATGACACTAAAACAAAAAAAATCGCTCCAGGTCCAGGAGGATTCTAATGACCTTAAATAACTCAGAAACCGTTAGAGTTAGCAAAAAATCTTAAAAAACCTTTTTGGAGAGCGTTAAATTTTCTACAAGAATTATTGTTTGTCGACATGATCTGTTCATCCCTTCATGACGAAAAAAATTCCAAAGTAATAACAGAATTTTTCCCTAGTTATTTCTATGTAAAAGTTTGATTATCGGGGGGGGCCGGGTTAGAATTAAAATTAAGAGCTATAATTATATAATTATATTTATATATATATATATATATATAATATATATATATATAAATATAATATATATATAATATATATATATATATACTAGCTGTCCCGGCAGACGTCGTCCTGCCCGGTAAAAAATAGGGTTGGTAGAAAGTTGAAAATCTAGGGTTGTATGTATTTTTGTATGTTGTATCATAAAAAAATAGAAATTAAAAATTTTGTCTAAAAAATAAATAAAAAAAATTAGGGGTGGACTACCCCTAACATTTAGGGGGATGAAAAATAGATGTTGACCGATTCTCATAGATACCGGATAAGCACAAAAAATTTCATCAAAATCGGTCAAGCCGTTTCGGAGGAGTATGGCAACGAAAACTGTGACACGAGAATTTTATATATTAGATAGATAGTATACCTTAAACCGCATCTATATCGGCCTAACAGTTTTTACATGAATCCCGAACAAACAGACAAGAAATCTAAAAAAATGCATCATGTTCTCCATCGTTTATATAGTCTATTCCAGTTGTTTTTTTGTAAATAGGTTAAATGTGCAGACATGGGATGTTTAATAGAATTTTATAATATATATTATCCTTAAGATTATAGATTTTCCCGTATGTTAGATATACAGGGTTCGGAAGATATGAAGTCCAATTTCTGCGAAAACAAAATGGAGCTCGTAACTAACAAGAATAAAAAATATATCTAACCTTCTTCTTCTTCGCTATTTTCGCTTTCTTCACCTCTCGGTCTTCTAGTTTTTCGTGTCGGTCTTCTTGTTGTTTTGGGTCTTTTAGTCACTTTGGGTAACGAAGGTTTAGGTATTTTAGGTAGTTTAGTTATTTTAGGTAGTCTAGGTAATCTAAACATCTTCTTTGACTTCAGATGATCGAACATTTTCCCTTTGTTTTTGTGCATAGATTTTGTATTGCTTTCACCAGTAGCTTTTTAAAATAAAAAAAACAAACTTTTAAAATTTCAAATTAATGGTTTTTAATGACCGATGCCTACTCTATTAATTCATATAGGTAAGATGTCATTGGGTGTATGTATCTTGAGCATTTATCAGACGGTGTATTTCTGTCTTTCAATTTGGATGTATCACCAAAAGTGGATGGATGCAGAAGTCGCGGAAGTCCATGATCAAATTGGTCGTGTCTAGCAGAAAGTGATTTCAGGAGCCTTAAGAACAGACGAGCGTGCATGACAAGAGCTATGAATGTCAAAGAAGCAAGTGAGGTGTGTAAGAATAAGCCTGAATGGCGCTCTGTTGTTCGTGCCCACCCGGCAAGGGACCTGGCGTGAAGTTATAATAATAAAAGTGATCCTTGTAATTATATAATTGAATTCCGTCAGTGGGGGAACTCCATACACCTCTCATCATTTCCATGTTTGGATAGTTACAACGACAACAAATCAGTCAGAGAAGCTAAGAAACCATTATAGTCTGTTCAAATTTTGACGGCAGTGCAGTAAATAGGGCGTATCCACCGGTTCCCAGGCATAGGGCGTAGACTCTGGAGGGCGCAAGAATGGCCAGACCAGGCCAGGACTATTATTTTTTCGGCTCCTAATAAGATCCCACTGCGCCCCGATTGCTCGATTCCAACACATCGTACCTACATGCCAGTATCATCAAAAACGTCTGTTAAATTAGACAAAACATCGCGCTCATTTTAATGGCGTCCATATATTAGATAATCGGTCCACCAACACGAAGGCCCTTGTGCGTTATTTTATAATCCTGAATGAAATAAAGTCGGCCTATATATAGCATTGCTCTAGGTACCTATAATATCTAAAAAAAACAAGGGCGCAGTTATAGAAGCTCACATAGGGCGCATAAAAGGCTATTTACGGCACTGGTGACTGGCGTTAAATTCAGTTTAAAAAAGTTAAAAAACGAGCGGTGCACAAACTTGCCTCATTAACGGACTTCCCCTTTTTGTTTTTTCACCTTTTCCATTATAGATTAAATGGAAATTATATTTTTTTCGGACGGATTTGAATCAATTTGCAATCTGACAGAACGTGAGAAACTATTTGATCTGGTGCCAACGCCTCACTTTTACAACCGCATCGCTCGCCAGCGACGGGATATTCACCCCCATTTCCTTGAGCGTGGGAGCGCTCAACTACGCAACGGTTCTCTAGAACATTTATTCCGCGTACAACAATGATCTGGAGAGAACTTCCCGCCGCGGTTTTCCCTTTGCGCTATGACATGGGGTTCTTTAAGAAGGGCGTTATAAAATTTCTTAGAGGTCGGCAACGCGTTGGCGACACCCCTGGTGTTGCAAACGTCCATAGGCGACGGTAACCAGGTAATCAGGTGGGCCGTCTTCCTGTTTGTCTGCTTCAGGCTATAAAAAAAGTGAAACGAACACTTTCGCGAATGTTTCCGACAGGATTTGTTAAAAGCGTTTCACGTTCCGTCGGATTGCAAATTGATTCGTTGGGAAGTATCCGATTTGGCCAAAGAAACTTTCCCGACACTTGTGACTAACCTACAGGAGTTAAACCTTACAAAGTACTTACCTACTTCAGAACTTTCATTGTCTTCTCTAAGTCTTTTATGCTTTTTGTTAGTGAGCCTTGTTTTCTTTGAACGTTTCTTGTCCATAATTCTGTCTTTCATAACCTTGCTAACAAATCTTTTGTGTTTGAGCATGATTGGTTTGCCCCTTGCAGTTTGTTCTTCGGTTTCTTCTATAAATATAAATATCACGGCATGTCAGCAATATAAGAAATCAGTTTAATTTTAACCACTGTCTTAACCTGGTAATCAATTTTAAATCAACTTTTTCTTTTAGAAGTTACATAATTAACTGTACTAGCAGAAGGTGATGTCAGGAGCCTTAAGAACAGACGAGCGTGCATGATAAGAGCTATGAATGTGAAAGAAGCAAGTGAGGTGTGTAAGAATGAGTCTAAATGGCGCTCTGTTGTTCGTGTCTACCCTGCAAGGGACCTGGCGTTAAGTTATGTATGTATGTATAATTAACTTTCATTAATCGGTTTAATCTGCGACAATCAAGACTTGGAACTGGTTGATTAAATCAACCATATCGTTCGGCGTTTGTGCGAAAGACATTTTATGTTTCTCAACATGTGTTTGTGGGCTATTGAAAATTTGCTGTACAACTGCCATTTGAATATGTGCGGCAAAAAACCGTTCAAAATCGTACGGAACCAGTTTATTCAACAGTACTTATTTATCGAAGTTTTGTTGTCAAAAATCGTTTCATTGAGATTATAATTCTAAGCCCTATATAAAAACTGATTTAAAATAAATATTTATTTGTGTTCTACTGAAAACTTTGTGAATCACACGGTTGTGCTTTGAACGTGTTCAAAACTGGTCGAAACCGGTTAATGCAAGAAAACTTGTTTTCATAAAAAGGAGAAAGTCGCCAAGAAGAGGTCTCCGCGCCTTCGTCCCCCTAAATCCGCCGCCGTCATTCTGACGCTTCAACCAGGCGCGGTGGACCGAGGGGTGACATTCGCGAACCTCTTCAGCAAAGCGAAGAGCAATATCCGGCTGGCCGACCTCGGGATAGAGGGCGGCGTACGGCAGAAGCGCGCGCGCTTTGTGGCGCGGATGTTGGTGCTTCCGGGCGCCGACAGTGCCCCCAAAGCTGATGCGCTCGCCGAACAGCTTCGAGTCGTTCTCTATCCAGAGGACGTACGTGTCTCCAGGCCCGAGAAGACTGTGTGTCTTCGCGTCTCGGGCCTGGATGACCACGTCCATGAAGAAGACGTGGCCGCCGCTATCGCGCAGACCACAGGATGCCTCGTGGGAGGCATTAAGGCGTCTAAAATTCGCCCCGGCCCCGACGGGCTGGGGCAGACTGTGGTGGCCTGCCCGGCGGCGGCTGCCAAAAACTCCTTTCGGAGGGGACGAACTTGGTGGGCTGGTCTTCAGCAATAGTGAAGGCCTGCCTCACAGGACACAGAGGTGCTACCGCTGCACGAGCCTGGTCATGTGGCGGCGGTGTGCACCTATGAGGTGGACCGCAGCGGGAACTGTTACCGCTGCGACAAGCGGGCTCCTGGTGACCGTCCTGCTCAGCGAAGCCGCACTGCCTGTGTGCGCTGCGCGGGCAGGCCAGCCGGTCACCAGCTGGCTCGAGGCCCTGTGGGCCAGCCACAAGAGGAAAGTCCGGCCAGCCGGAAGGCGCCGGACGAGACGCGGCCGCGGCGGACGCTCCACCGCCGCGGGGAGCGGGTCAGGAGACGCTCGTGGGTAATCACAGCTACGGGCGAGCGGCAGCGGGCGTCGAGGTCTGGGGGATCCAAATAGACCTTCGCCCGCACTAATGCCGCGAGAGGGCGCGAGAGGTAGCCGCGCGTCCCTCTCAGGGCCGGGGAAACGTCACTCCCCGGCCCGAACACAGGAGAGGCCGCCTCTGTTTACGAGGCGGCCAGCCGCTGCCGGGGTTGCGGGTTAAGCTCACGCATGTACCGTGACCCCGGCGCTAGGCGGAAGAAGGCTCCCATGGGGTTTTAGTGGGTATACCGGCGCCGGTCGTATTGATTAATCGGCGTCGGGAGCCCCACATACCGGCCGCGCATGATCCCCCGCGCGGCAGACGATGCGACAACGCATTTCCTCATGTAAAAAAAAAGAAAACTTGTTTAACAGAATTTTGTTGCTTTTAATTGAGGTTGAAGGTAGAGCAAACCCGAAAAAGAAAGCTCTTATTAACATGTGTTATCACCGGTTCGACTATCTTTAGGTTTCTAAGACCTGTACACTAGCCTCAGTAGCCTGTCCAGTGGTAACAGTAGAGAGCAGATGCTTGAAACTTTTAAAGAATTTACCTTCTTCAGGACTTTCACTATCTTCTTTAAGTCGTTTCTGCTTTTTATTAGCAACCATTGTTTTCTTCGAACCTTTCTTGTCCATCGTTCCGTCTTTCATAACCTTGCTAACATTTTTTTATGTTTGAGCCTTGACACACTTCTTTCAGTTTGTTCTTCGGTTTCTTTTAAAGTTTTCCCTTGTGGGGACGATTTTTTGTTACTCTCCCTGTAATTATATTAATCAAAATATAGATGAAGAATTTGCTTCTCTTTAAAGATCGTGTAGGTACAATATGTTCACAGAATTTCAACAATCGTTTATACTATATAGGGGAAACAGGGGAACTCCGTATGATTATTTTATAATAACTTAACACAAAAGGTTATGGAAACGTTTTCAACAACTATAGCAAAAATATTTTTTACTTTTTAGCTGCGCAAGTACTTGCTAGCTTTAGAAATAAAATATTAAGCGCCTGCAGAAAATTTACTATTGGCAGGCGTTGGTCAACAACGGTTTTCTGGATTTCCCTGCGATACACTCATCAGAGCCTGATTTAGTAACCATGGCCACCCCGGTAGTATGGTGGGCTGGAGCTAAAATGTTGTAACGATCTATTGCATACAACAAACAAACAAACTCACACTGGTCATTTTTAATATTGGTTAACATTATTTTGTGTACTTACCTTTTACTAACTTCTTGCTTTTATATATAAGTTTATTTCTGACTTACGAATATAGAAAAAATTAAAATCGACCCTCATGTAATAATTGAAGACCAGAGTGGATGAAGGTGATAAGTCGCATAATTCCAATTCTGAGTAAATCGAGATAAAAGTTTTACTTTTATTTGAAACTGAACTGAACTTAACACCACGTTTTATTTCTTAGATATGCCTTATATCTATGGTCTAAGGTCTGTAGTCATTTGGTATATTTGTATTGTTGTTGGAATATTTTTCAAATTTCCTAATATCATCCTAATATCAAATTTAGGCAAATTCAAATTAGAACAGTGCGTCTTCTTTTTTCTCTTTCTTGAACTCATCATCTATACTCTATACATATATATAAATAAAATTGGAGTGTCTGTTTGTAATATTGAAATGACCGCTTTTAATACATGCATATATGATTATATATACGGTTCATACACCAAAATAACATTGTTTACAATTTTTGTCTGTGTGTTGGTTCCGGCTAATCTCCGAAACGACTGGGCCGATTTAAATGAAATTTTGTTTAGTGGTAGCTTATATCCCTGGTCAACATATAGGATACTTTTGATCCCGAAAAATTAACAGTTCCCGTGGGATAGTAAAAAAAACGCACCACGCGGGCGACGTCGCGGGCATCAGCTAGTATAATATAAAATTATAGTCAAATAAATTCATGTATTGCCTTATGCATTACAAAATGCACTTAATAATATATTGTAAAGTAAGTCTTAACCTATTAGTAGTTTACAGTAGGTACGTTGCATTCGATCCAGGGGGCAGCCGTCTCTCCCCCTGGGTACGCACTCAATTTCACATATAAATTGGGACTTGGGTGGGCTGGAGCTAAATGTTGTAACGATCTGTTGCATACAACAAACAAACTCACACTGTCATTTTTAATATTGGTTAACTTATTTTGAGTACTTACCTTTTACTAACTTCTTGCTTTTATGTATAAGTTTATTTCTGAAGAGTCTCGTAGTTCTCACACCCTTTAAGGCGACATGCTTAGATTTTTTGGATGTTTCACTAATAGTTTATAGGTCTTCTTTGAGTTACTTTTTGTAGTTTCTATGTTTTCATTAATAGAATCCTCGGTCACGTGTCTTAGTTTCTTCGTGATTCTTTTACGCTTTCTGAGCAACGCTTGATTATGTTCTTCCGCGATCTTTTCTTCAGAATCTTAAAACATACAACATTTGGAAATAGTCTTTTATTTCACGAGTTCAGCAGACAGGCAGGTGGCCCACCTGATGGAAAGCGTTTACCATCGCCTATGGACATGTGCTGTGCTCTCTTAGGGGAGACTGGAACCTGGCATAATGCATATACGAGGGTATAATGTATTAAACCAGATAAATATAGGCTATATAGTAAAAAAATGGGATCCCTACTAAAACTTTAATAATGTAACCCAAGGTGTAAAAAGAATCGATTTTGAGTTGGTCCGTGGATGGTTTAGATTCACAATTAGACCCGGTAGGTGGCGCTGGAATTAGGTTCTAGATTTTTATGTTTTCAGGGCAGGACACCGTCTGCCAGAACCACTAGCAGTCTATATAACACAAAAAGTAGATGGAACATACAACGGAAAATGTACTTAAATAAATGAAAAGAAACGACGAATGACTATGAGATTAAGGTCTCAAGTAGACCTCGAACTTCCTATCTACTTCCTTTTATTAAACCTATTCTTTACTATCTTCTCTATTCCATTTTAAAGGTTGCCAACGCGTTGGGTTTCCTCTAGTGTTGCAAACGTTAATAGACGACGGTAATCGCTTTCCATGTGCTAGGGCATCTGCCTGTTTGCCAGCTTTGCAATAAAAAAATGATCGAAATAAACTTCAGTTACAATAGTTTATATAGCAGACAAATTAGACACGAAAATATAATTTGTATGGCGCTATTTATTGGCATAGATTACTCTGGCCCACACGTTTCCTTAGGGCGCGTTCCCACTTTGTCGTGACGACAGATAATGTGTCGTGGCTTATATGTTTAAATGGAGGTGTTCACATCTAGAACGACAGGACTTACTGTGGTCTAAGACATTTTTTGCAATGACGACAGATTGTCATGACAGTGGGAATGGCTGGCCCGACAGTCGTAAAACGATAAAAATCGTTACGACTAAATCGTAACGGATCTATCTTAGCCATGATAAAAATATCGTCTCATCGTTTACACGTATTTTCCCTTCCCCCTCGCGACTGTAGTAGCTTGCTAATGATGTGTAAACGACAAAGCGCCCGCCGTGAAACGATAATTGTCGTCGCGATTCAATGGGAACAGCTAGATATGATGGTCGCTAAACGTTACAATTTTTTGACGAAAAACAATCGTTGTAATGGAACAGCTAGATATGATAGTCGCTAAACGATAAAATAATCGTTACGTCCTAGTGGGAACGCGCCCTTAGACGGATCCTGAAAAACTGTGACGTACTTTAATCAATCTTTTCTTGAAGTCAATAGACTTGCGCCCGTTATGTTCAAACGTCTGAGTGCCACTCACCATTTGTACATAGGGGGTTAAGAAGCAGGACGGATTTTTATCTTCGGGGGGGGGGGGCAAAGACTGAAAAATGCCGTTCACTGTTCGCCTATATTTTTACCTTAATCATCATCATTTCAGCCATTAGACGCCCACTGATGGATACGGGTGCGTTTGTGATTTTAACTATGCCTATGTGCCCGTAAAAATAATTTATGTGCTTAAAGTACTGGACGTCTCAGTGGATAAAATTGTCAATGATGAGTTTTGTATTTGTTGCGAAGTTTAAATTCGCCGCCTCTATTGGCCGCCCGAGGCATGGGCTCGAATCACCCCTCCGGCAACCGGCCCTGGCTTAAGACAAGAAGATTTTTTTCCATGGAAGTAGGTAATAACTGACCTTCTATAGCTTCACGTTTAGAACGTTTTATTGCTGAAAATAACAAGACAATATCTGTCACAACGTTTTATTGTAGACTTGTATATTATTATGCCAATAGAAATTTGTTCGCGTTGTCATGAAGACTTGTTTTTAGAAGCAGAGTTCATGCCGCCTCCACCGAAGCTTAAGAAAACTAAAAGAAGTCTTCCTTGCAGCTTTTTTCTTCCAGAACCATGCCTTTTTCTTTTTTTTATTGCTGGAGTTCAGCAGACAGGCAGACGGCCCACTTAATAGGAAGCGGCTACCATCGCGTATGGACATTTGCAACACCAAAGGTGCTACAAATGCGATACTGATCTCTTCAGGGAGACCGGAACCTATTCTGTCTATTCGTGTTGTATGTTACTCGTTGATTTCACTACTCACATATTTTCTAGATTCAATTGACCAATATGAAATATATTTTTGGGTGTCGCTTGTTATTTTTAGGAGTTCAAGCGTTTATGCAGACATTTTTGCAGGCATTTATGCCGCTCATAAATTTGCCGCCGTAAGCAGTTACCTACCATCCCTACCGTCTAGAGCCCCTGGCTAGAAGAAGCGGACTATCAAATTTTCTACATAGTCGATCTTTACAGGAATCCTTATCATAAAACGACTCTTTAACCGGTTTAAACAAAATTAAAACTAAATAATTAAAATGAACAAGTTGGCGTAGACTAAATAAAACTTTAATACTCGTTGACACTTGACATCTTTGTGTTCCGTGATCACGGCCACTGAAAGGCCGAAACGTCGGAATAACCAAAATCAAATATTATGTATACAAGTCGCGAAAACTTAAGATAATATAATAGGAATCATTATCTTATTGCGCATATTATTATTGTGGCGACTGAGGGTAGAACTTTCCGGCAGCGTAAGCCGGTCTCAAGACTTTTAGAAAAAGGTAGAAGATTCTGGAAGGAAAAGAGAAGGACGGATATATTTTAGCAAAGGATAGACGATTAACGAAAGTTCGGGAAGAAAAGACTGATATAGGTAGATGTTTAGTAAGGGACAGATTGATAAATAAAAGAATAACGAAAAGGAGATCGTAATTATGGATTCCCGATGATTCTCCCGGGTATATAAGCAGCGTAAGCCGCACCTACCGGGCAGATTGAGTTCAGTTCAAGACAGCGAAGCGTCAAGTGCGATACGAAAGAGTTGAAAGAGAAGCTTAAAAGAAGACAGTGACGAGTTTAGTGGTGAATTTAGTGAAAAGTTTAGTAGCCAGTTCAGTAAAGGAGTTGTTTAGCATGGTTTAAAAGAAGGTCCAGTAGCGAGTTACGCGCCGTAAATTCGGAGGAGACCACCGCAACAGCAGAAGTGGCCTACGCAATATCGGCGACAGTATTGTGAGTGAAACATCTTATCGTCAGACAGTGCGTGTAGGGGAAGCCCTGCGGAGAAGACTCACGTACAGCTGTGTAAATCAATAAAAACTTGTAGTTAAAAATTTGTGTTTTCTTCCAATCCCTAAGTGTGTACCCCCACTCGCACGTAACATAGGTACATAAAACATTTCCACCTTAGAAAAAGAAAATTGATTATCAATCACTTACCTCTGTTTTCTGATAAACCCTTATTTTGTTGTTCACAATACTTCATAGGAACAATGTTTACTTTTAAATCTACAATAAAATTTTTGAACGTTAAAAGCTTTTGCATAAAAAGTTCTTGGTCAGCGCACGCGTCCATAACTCAAAGGGCACGGATCTGAATACCACTTAGGCAGTTTATCTGATCTAATGACCATACGTGCAAACAACGGTGAAGGAAAACATCGTGATGCAACCACATCGAGATCCCATCAAAGCCGACTTGGACAAGCGTTGCGGGTATTCTGTCCTTTCCCCCACAATAGTAGGCCAGAGCGTAGCCGTGGCAGCGTAATGGCTAGCGCACGCGCCCCTAAATCGAAGGGCGTGGATTCGATCCTGACCAGAACGCATGCACCTCTTAGTCAGTTTTCTGATCTAATGTGCATATTGTTACAATTACCACGTGCTAATAACGGTGAAGAAAACATCGTGATGCAACCTGCACATCGATATGACTGATGTGTCAAACCTGCCAAGCCGCCTTGGACAAGCGTGGCGGGTATATTGTCCATTCCCCCTATAATGGGAGGCCCGAGCCCAGCTGTGGGACATTTATGGGCTGATATTATCCTTACGTAAGAGGCGACAAAACAACCCACAGCCAGTTGGTAGGGTATTTGCCCGACTGGATGGCTACCACCCCTGGTCTAGAGTATGCCGATGGTACCTAACTATGTATCAAGTGAGCCGTCTGCCAGTCTGCTGAACTCCTGCAATCAAAAATACACACATATGTCATCTGTCAATGTTAAACGTCATTAACGATTAATAACGCAGCGCATGAAACAGTTAATATTGTTACATACCGACAAAGAAATGTGCACAGCTGCATGTCGTAAAGCGCAGTTTATAACTTTCCCGGATTTAGAAATTCCTTGGTTTACTTTGTGTTTATAATTAGTAATTAACAAAAACATCCTATTGTTATTGTACTTGTTTTATGGCCGTCATTAGTGTGGAACTAATCTTTGTTGTTATTGCTTGCTTCGAAGCTTGCGAGGTGTGCGGATTAACTCAGTGAACGCGGTCCTTTGTTGTATTATATAATTTAGTATAAAACAATGCCCGAACGGAAGGGTCGGGCAGTCAAGCGACGACTACGATACGAGTAATGCGATGAGCGATATAGTGACGGACTTTACGCGTGTTATTGAATCGTGTAGTTTGTACTGGCTGTGTCCAGTAGTGTTTTATACGTATTTGTACAGTTCTAATTAAGTCTATAGTAATTCCAACGGCATTTTAACTCGAGTCCTGTGTAGCTTGTAACAATATTATTAGCATTATCCCAGATGAAGCAGTAGCATAACAGATAGATGATTAAGTAGATTACCTTCATTACACTTCATCATTTGAAGTTCACATTTGTTGATCATCATCATGTAGATGTCTTTTGTTATCTGCTCCCCATCATCCAATAAGTCCCAATCAGGTGCATTTCTACGCTTTGCTATGTATTCCTTCATAGATAATTGAGCGCATACGGGGTCTATTGATGGAGGACATTTCAATTCACTACATTTTTCACTGCCGCGTAATGCCAAATGTGGTTCTGCGTTTGCTCTAGTGATGTAGGTTGCTATAATGTTTATCATCATTCATCATTGATTGTTAAGGATATGAAGGACTACGTGGGAACAAATGTGTAGCCTTGCCACCTCCGCCAGATTCCGTGCGAAAAAGACCAAGAAATGGTGGCTTCACGTTGTGCAGGACGACATGCATACCAATGGTCTCAATACAAGGATTGCATCGGTCTCTCGAAGTGGAGAAGAAGAGTAGAAAAGCAGACCCTAGGCATCCAAGCGAACGTAACCGAGATTTTTTCCCAAACTGCAGCCAAACAGCTGGATATACTATCGAAGGTAATGCGGTACTTCACTCCAGAACAGTGGCTGACGCTGTATAAAGCTCAAATACGGGTATGTATGGAGTACTTTTCTCATCTTTGGGATGGCTCAGCTATATACCAACCCGAGGCACTAGAATCGATTGAGCGGAGAGCCAGGAAGCTGATAGGCAACCACCATCGACCATTGAACATCGACGCAGGGTTACCAGCTTGTCGGTTTTCTATCGGATACATTTTGGAGAGTGTGCATCGGAGCTCTTCAATCTTATCCCGCCGTCTCCCTTCCACCATCGGACAACCAGACGCCCTGGCATGCGTCACCGCTATATGGTGGACATACCTCCTATTCGAACTAAGCGCTTTGAGTCCACCTTCATAATGCGCATCGCAAAGGAGTCGAACACACTGCCGGAGTCCGTTTCTTCCGAAACCCACAACCTGGGTGGATTCACGTCTCGTGTGAATAGGTACCCTCTAAGTAACCGTGCTCGATCATAAAGCATATCTCCGCTCAAACGAGCGAGAAAATGGCCAAACGCGAACCTACACGTGTTAAAAAAAATTAAGGCTTGGTTAATAATGACTTTCTTTGGTTTAATCTTAAAGAGTCTGAAGAGAAAACTTACCAAGTAAAATAATAAAGGCACATTGCATTATAAAATTGCGGCAACTGAGAGATGAAACATGGAAATGATTGATTTTTTTATTAGGTTTTTTACGGTTGAAGTGAATTTCATTTTGTTCGACCAATTGACTTTAGTAGATATATTTTTATGGCGTTAGGAGAAAGCAATTAATGTATGTAACATGATAGGGGTATATATCTGCAATATAATGCTATGTAATTATATACTTATATAAAACATATTGCATATAGCTATATTTTTATAATGTTTAAATAGTTGCATTTTATCACTATATCTTTTGTATGTATATATATTGTATGGTTATATATTTATTATTATAATGTATGTAATCGTATAATAATTATGTATACCACCATCGCCACTTCTAATCGGAATAATCTTGCCACGCCTTGTCTGGAAGAGATCGCTTCCTAGCGATAAGACCGCCCTTTGTACCCAATTAGATTAATACTAGGTTTTATTTTTTGTTTTTTTTTATTGCAGGAGTTCAGCAGACAGGCAAACGGCCCACTTGATGGAAAGCGGTTACCATCGCCTATGGACACCTGCAACACCAAAGGTTCTACAAATGCGCTGCTGTTCTCTTAAAGGAGACTGGAACCTGGTCACTAATGCCGGAACACAACACAAGGTTGTTATGGCGACATACTCTAGACCAGGGGTGGTAGCCATCCAGTGGGGCAAATGCCCTACCACCTGGCTGTGGGTTGTTTTGTCGCCTCTTACGACAGGCCGCCCGGCCGCAGGAAATTGTATTCTTTCTCCGTTGCTGCACGGATAAGACGGACGGCTAGTTCGTAAGTTTACTATAATAGTAAAACTTCAAGTTAAAATTTTGTTGCGATTCCTTGTGCCACTTGTCCGTTGAAGTTTCACTTCTATGTGTCCCAGCACACACTTCGAGTTTTCACATGTTTACTGCAAATTATAATTTGGTTGTGCATGCACCTACATTATAATGAATGCATTTCTTATTTAAACATATTTTATCAAACACTGAATTCGATCAGGAACCAGAAAAACGCATCCATAGTCTACTCTTACATTATGCCGTCTCTCACCACGCGATATACCTTCAACCCCCTCCACGCGACCGTAACGCTTTTTCGTGATAGAAGATCCTAAATACCGTCTATATAGAAATTTCACTTCAAATACGGGTTGACCGTTTATATTGTTTACAAGCTTTTATTTAACTTGCAATGGATGTATGTAAGTTAGTTCGGGTGGAATCTTCCAAGTTAAATTTGACCAACATCCCGGTATCCGATTGAGCTGAAATTTTGCACGCATATGTATATCGCGTGACAATGCAATAATATGGTACCGTGGAGCTGATCTGACAATGGAGTCGGAAGGTGGCCATAGGAACTCCTGTACTAAACAAGATAGATCCGTCGTGTTTGGGCTCGTTTCACTTGTCTTGGCTAGCTATATGATATCCATGATCTCAAGGCTTATATTTAAAAACCTGTTAAAAAAAAGTTTATTTGTTTCCCGCTCTAATACAGAATGGTTTAAAAAATCAGCGTTTTTTAGTTACGCTCATATTATTATCATACATAAAATTTCCTTACTGGGGTCTTAGACGAAAATCGATTCTTATAACTCCAATAAAACAACTTAATGATATTAAAACTTTATTTCGCCATATTCAACACAGTCATTTAACTTTTCTACCCCCTCTGTGCACTTGTCGTGAATGTGTATATAGGGCAGGCTTCTGCTTGAAGGTGTCTCCGCAGTCTTCGCACATGAAGGAACGCTCCTTGGAATGTGTCAACACGTGACCACGGAGGGTAGCAAGAGTCTGTAATAGTACATTATGGTACTAGTGTGTAACATTGGTGATTACCGCCGAGGCGCCATTGAGACTCGAGCCGTAGGCGAGGGTCTTGAGAGAGCCGAGGACGGTAGTCATCAATACACACGTGTACCATACGACGTTTTTCAACACACTTGTGAATAAAATAACAACAAAAACTCATTTTATTTAGTAGATAAAAAGTTTATTTCGAGAAACAATTAGTAAATGTGCAGTTAGTAAAAAAGTTATATATGAGTGAAAGTTTTATTTATTAAACACGTAAGTGTTAATATTATCTATTTAAATAAGAAGTTGCATGAAATGAGTAAGCAATAGGAACATTAATTTATTTGTTCTATAGAACCCGATCTTTTTTTTAATAAAAACTTTTTTAAGAACAAAGCAACGCAACCAATAAAAATTTAAAAAAAATCTAAACTCACTAGTGAGTTATAATTTTTTATAGTCACGGTTTGATTATGGGTGTCATTCTGTGCCTAATTGCGGTGACCATAGAGCCACTTTATGAGCAAGTGTGTTGAAAAAATATATTTTCATTCATTTCCCGAACAAGCCTTCTTTTCACAATCTTATTTTATTAATAAAAAAGTATAAAAAACTTTTTTTATTTTTTTATAGCAGGAGTTCAGCAGGCAGACGGCCCACTTGATGGAAAGCGGTTACCATCGCCTATAAACATTTGCAACACCAAAGGTGCTACAAATGCGCTGCTGCACTCTTGAGGGAGACTGGAACCTGGTCACTAATGCCGGAACACAACTCAAGGTTGTTGTGGCGACATTCTTTAGACCAGGGGTGGTAGCCATCCAGTCTGGCAAATGCCCTACCACCTGGCTGTGGGTTGGCCGCCCCAACGCAGGAAATTTTATTCTTTCTCCGTTCCTGCCCGGATGAAAATTGAGCTCCGGAACTTTGAATCTATGGTCTCTCAAATCTCCGGACTTATCCAAATGACCTTTGAATTGAATTTATTTCTCAAATTAACCCAATGTAGTCTTTTAAACTGCGAATTTCACTGTACGATGTCTCATAACCCGGGACTTTGACCCTACGCTGTTTCATGCACCGTGACATTAACACCATACTCACAAAGAATTTCTTATCGCACAAGTTACAGGAGTGTTCTCGAGGCCTCGTCAAGCCATGGTATTTCTGTTTATGGTTCTTCAATCTCCAAGCAGATATCAATAACTGTAATGCAATACTTCAAATTCAATCTTATAAATAAAAATCAATGTTTGTATGTTTATCCTCGATACATTCCTAAACTATTGATCAGATTGTGATGAATCTTTAGTAGGGTCTTCTGCTCACGTTGAATTCCTGGCCTAAAAATATTTATACAGTGAAACCTGGTGAAGTGAGACATTAAAGGACCTGAAATGTAGTTTCACTTATAGAGTATTCCACTTGCCCAGTGCCTCACATATTCAGGTGTAAATAAATATCTGTCTCATTTACAGAGGGTTACTTTAATAGAGGTCAGAGTACAGGTTATTTCAGTTATAGTAATCATACAAATGTGTACATACAAACAAAAATATTCAAGCACGTTTACACATATTACAAATATATAAATAGAATGTATCAATTAAACAAATCTGTCAAATTAGTTTGTGTTTTGGAATTTGCGGGTAGTATAAGAATAAGTAAGTAAACAAACAAAACGATGCTATCTCAGTTACAGAGATCTATGCATATAAAATTCACTCGCTGTCTCTTTTTTTTAAGCATTTATAGCTTAGCAACTAGGCCTTTAAGCCAGACTCGCTGTCTCAGTTATAGAGGTAACTATGATGATAAATCGAAAGAACGAATCCCAGATATAGAGGTTTGCTTCGTCCCACTAACAGGGGGTAATTCAGTGCCAAAGTGTTGGGACCTCAAAATGAGTTCCAGTTATGGAGGTTTCTCAATTATCCAAGTCCCACTTAACCAAATTTCACTGTATATACAATTCTGTATGTGTGTAATCATTGAGAATTCTTGCTAAATGATTGAACCCATTTTGAAAAATAATAAATATAAATTATTAAAAAATAATAAATTATTAAGTATTTTAAACGAGTAACCTAAGTTTTTCCTTATAACTTCAGCTATCTGCCAGTGAAAGTTCCGTCAAATTCGGTCCAGCCGTTTCAGAGATTAGCCAGAACATCCAGACAGAAAGACTAGTATTTTAAAATGTATGTAAGTACCATATATAAGTATACCATAATATAAGTACTTTCATATGCATATATCAATCAATATCTTTATTTGCAATAATGTAGTTTATACAGGTGTTTGTTACACGATTGTAGATGCACAGTACATTCTACCACACGGTGGTGTGAATGAAAATTAAATTAACATAAATATTCTAATTAAAAAAAGTAAATTTTCCATAAAATACAAGTAATTAATGTCAGGAGAAATAATGTCAAATAGATCACTAAGCTTTTCCGTATATATAATAACGAGAAGCAATTTTTTTAAGAAATCCATCTACAGTATAGAAACACTCCTTGATCAGCCACTTTTTTAAGACTACAGTGAATTTTCTTGGGGGTGCGTTTATAATATTATTTAGCAAAGTGTTGCGGAGACAGGATAAAATTAAAAGCCGAAATTCTGAAAGCCTGTTCTTTCTTGTATTCGATGAGATGAGAAGTGATATTTATTATGACGGCGAATGTGAAAAAACGGTCTATTAATTCTAAGCGCCTGCACAACTCCATGTATTGGCGTTTCTTAACACAAAGAGTTATAAACAAGAGGAGCCATGTAAATACAGTTACTTCTGAAGAGATCCAGAGAAGGCACAGGCATCTTTAATTTTACTTGCGTCACAAGTCTCGCGGTAACATTATTAACGTACGTTAATATAGTAATTTTATTTATTTTAGCTAATCTGTAATCAAACCTTATTACATAAATCACATATGTATTTTGTCTTCTGAAGGTGGTAGAAATTATAATGCTTCGTTCTATACGCCTTTGATGCGAACTTCTTATCACACTCCGAACAGGGATACCTGTAAGTAAATTATAACAAAAAAAAATTTTTAAAAATGTTTTTAAATACAAGCTTTTAAGATCCTGGATATCATGTAGCAAGAGTGCTAGCCAAGACAAGATTAAATTGTGTATGTTAAAGTAGGTCCCAGGATGGTTTGAATTAACAATTGGATCGGATAGGTGGCGCTGGAATCGGATTCCAAGATATTGATGATTAAATTGTGTATGTTTGAATGGGTTCCAGAATGGTTTGAATTTACAATTAGATCCAATAGGTGGCGCTGGAATCGGGTTCCAAGATTTTGATGATTAAATTGTGTATGTTTGAATGGGTTCCAGAATGGTTTGAATTTACAATTAGATCCAATAGGTGGCGCTGGAATCGGGTTCCAAGATATTGATGATTAAATTGTGTATGTTTGAATGGGTTCCAGAATGGTTTGAATTTACAATTAGATCCAATAGGTGGCGCTGGAATCGGGTTCCAAGATATTGATGATTAAATTGTGTATGTTTGAATGGGTTCCAGAATGGTTTGAATTTACAATTAGATCCAATAGGTGGCGCTGGAATCGGGTTCCAAGATATTGATGATTAAATTGTGTATGTTTGAATGGGTTCCAGAATGGTTTCAATTTACTATTAGATCCAATAGGTGGCGCTGGAATCGGATTCCAAGATATTGATGATTAAATTGTGTATGTTTGAATGGGTTCCAGAATGGTTTGAATTTACAATTAGATCCAATAGGTGGCGCTGGAATCGGGTTCCAAGATATTGATGATTAAATTGTGTATGTTTGAATGGGTTCCAGAATGGTTTGAATTTACAATTAGATCCAATAGGTGGCGCTGGAATCGGGTTCCAAGATATTGATGATTAAATTGTTTATGTTTGAATGGGTTCCAGAATGGTTTGAATTTACAATTAGATCCAATAGGTGGCGCTGGAATCGGGTTGCAAGATATTGATGATTAAATTGTGTATGTTTGAATGGGTTCCAGAATGGTTTGAATTTACAATTAGATCCAATAGGTGGCGCTGGAATCGGGTTCCAAGATATTGATGATTAAATTGTGTATGTTTGAATGGGTTCCAGAATGGTTTCAATTTACTATTAGATCCAATAGGTGGCGCTGGAATCGGGTTCCAAGATATTGATGATTAAATTGTGTATGTTTGAATGGGTTCCAGAATGGTTTGAATTTACAATTAGATCCAATAGGTGGCGCTGGAATCGGATTCCAAGATATTGATGATTAAATTGTGTATGTTTGAATGGGTTCCAGAATGGTTTGAATTTACAATTAGATCCAATAGGTGGCGCTGGAATCGGGTTCCAAGATATTGATGATTAAATTGTTTATGTTTGAATGGGTTCCAGAATGGTTTGAATTTACAATTAGATCCAATAGGTGGCGCTGGAATCGGGTTGCAAGATATTGATGATTAAATTGTGTATGTTTGAATGGGTTCCAGAATGGTTTGAATTTACAATTAGATCCAATAGGTGGCGCTGGAATCGGGTTGCAAGATATTGATGATTAAATTGTGTATGTTTGAATGGGTTCCAGAATGGTTTGAATTTACAATTAGATCCAATAGGTGGCGCTGGAATCGGGTTGCAAGATATTGATGATTAAATTGTGTATGTTTGAATGGGTTCCAGAATGGTTTGAATTTACAATTAGATCCAATAGGTGGCGCTGGAATCGGGTTCCAAGATATTGATGATTAAATTGTTTATGTTTGAATGGGTTCCAGAATGGTTTGAATTTACAATTAGATCCAATAGGTGGCGCTGGAATCGGGTTCCAAGATTTTGATGATTAAATTGTGTATGTTTGAATGGGTTCCAGAATGGTTTGAATTTACAATTAGATCCAATAGGTGGCGCTGGAATCGGGTTGCAAGATATTGATGATTAAATTGTGTATGTTTGAATGGGTTCCAGAATGGTTTGAATTTACAATTAGATCCAATAGGTGGCGCTGGAATCGGGTTCCAAGATATTGATGATTAAATTGTGTATGTTTGAATGGGTTCCAGAATGGTTTCAATTTACTATTAGATCCAATAGGTGGCGCTGGAATCGGGTTCCAAGATATTGATGATTAAATTGTGTATATTTGAATGGGTTCCAGAATGGTTTGAATTTACAATTAGATCCAATAGGTGGCGCTGGAATCGGGTTCCAAGATATTGATGATTAAATTGTGTATGTTTGAATGGGTTCCAGAATGGTTTCAATTTACTATTAGATCCAATAGGTGGCGCTGGAATCGGGTTCCAAGATATTGATGATTAAATTGTTTATGTTTGAATGGGTTCCAGAATGGTTTGAATTTACAATTAGATCCAATAGGTGGCGCTGGAATCGGGTTCCAAGATTTTGATGATTAAATTGTGTATGTTTGAATGGGTTCCAGAATGGTTTGAATTTACAATTAGATCCAATAGGTGGCGCTGGAATCGGGTTCCAAGATATTGATGATTAAATTGTGTATGTTTGAATGGGTTCCAGAATGGTTTGAATTTACAATTAGATCCAATAGGTGGCGCTGGAATCGGGTTCCAAGATATTGATGATTAAATTGTGTATGTTTGAATGGGTTCCAGAATGGTTTCAATTTACTATTAGATCCAATAGGTGGCGCTGGAATCGGATTCCAAGATATTGATGATTAAATTGTGTATGTTTGAATGGGTTCCAGAATGGTTTGAATTTACAATTAGATCCAATAGGTGGCGCTGGAATCGGGTTCCAAGATATTGATGATTAAATTGTTTATGTTTGAATGGGTTCCAGAATGGTTTGAATTTACAATTAGATCCAATAGGTGGCGCTGGAATCGGGTTCCAAGATTTTGATGATTAAATTGTGTATGTTTGAATGGGTTCCAGAATGGTTTGAATTTACAATTAGATCCAATAGGTGGCGCTGGAATCGGGTTGCAAGATATTGATGATTAAATTGTGTATGTTTGAATGGGTTCCAGAATGGTTTGAATTTACAATTAGATCCAATAGGTGGCGCTGGAATCGGGTTCCAAGATATTGATGATTAAATTGTGTATGTTTGAATGGGTTCCAGAATGGTTTCAATTTACTATTAGATCCAATAGGTGGCGCTGGAATCGGGTTCCAAGATATTGATGATTAAATTGTGTATATTTGAATGGGTTCCAGAATGGTTTGAATTTACAATTAGATCCAATAGGTGGCGCTGGAATCGGGTTCCAAGATATTGATGATTAAATTGTGTATGTTTGAATGGGTTCCAGAATGGTTTCAATTTACTATTAGATCCAATAGGTGGCGCTGGAATCGGGTTCCAAGATATTGATGATTAAATTGTGTATATTTGAATGGGTTCCAGAATGGTTTGAATTTACAATTAGATCCAATAGGTGGCGCTGGAATCGGGTTCCAAGATATTGATGATTAAATTGTGTATGTTTGAATGGGTTCCAGAATGGTTTCAATTTACTATTAGATCCAATAGGTGGCGCTGGAATCGGGTTCCAAGATATTGATGATTAAATTGTTTATGTTTGAATGGGTTCCAGAATGGTTTGAATTTACAATTAGATCCAATAGGTGGCGCTGGAATCGGGTTCCAAGATTTTGATGATTAAATTGTGTATGTTTGAATGGGTTCCAGAATGGTTTGAATTTACAATTAGATCCAATAGGTGGCGCTGGAATCGGGTTCCAAGATATTGATGATTAAATTGTTTATGTTTGAATGGGTTCCAGAATGGTTTGAATTTACAATTAGATCCAATAGGTGGCGCTGGAATCGGGTTCCAAGATTTTGATGATTAAATTGTGTATGTTTGAATGGGTTCCAGAATGGTTTGAATTTACAATTAGATCCAATAGGTGGCGCTGGAATCGGGTTCCAAGATTTTGATGTTTTTTTTGCATGTTTGAGTGGGTCCCGGAATGGTTTAGATCAGTGTTTGTCAACCTGTGGGTCGCGACCCCTAGGGGGGTCGCAGAGCCTTGCTCGGGGGGTCGCCGGCGAAAAGGAAAAGGCTATTTAAATTTATACCTCGTACTTAGGTACTTTCTACGCTTAGCAGCTTTTTATAGAGTATTATGTTCTAATAATGAATATAGGTAACAAATTAGAAAAAAACATAAACATTGCCTTTTATATTACTAACTATTTTTATGTCTATGACCCAAGGGGGTAGCCATAAAGATTTAACCTGTAAAGGGGTCGTGTATTCAAAAAGATTGAATGGTGTATGTATGTAATGGTGTTGATTAACGATTGGATTAGGTAGGTGGTACTGAAATATGGTGGTACTGATTGTGATGAATTTTGGTGTGCGTTTGAGTGGATCTCGGGGATTTTTTGCTACATTAAAAAAAAATAGAAATTTAGCACGCGGATTTAATAAAAAAAAGGACAGTAAAATCAACTCACAATGCCTCGGCATGATTGACACTGTTCCTAAGATGACTCCTATAGACATAGATGTTCTTATATTGTATGTCACAGATGGAACAGTAAGCGAGTCGCCTCGCCACAGAGGCCTCGTGTCCCGCCATATGCGACTCCAAGCGAGACTGACTTTTGAAGGTCTTCCTACACAATTCGCAGGAAAATTCACGTTTTATCGCGTGTACTCGCCTAGAAACAATGAATGAATCTTTATTTGTAGAAATACAGGTGGTGTACAAAAAAAAAACAAAAACTAAAAACTAAAATGTATAAAATAACTTATATCTAAAGCTATTATTATTAACATATATTATCTAAAACATCTTGAAGTCGGTGCTTAGTCATTTTCAAAATATAGTAATTTTTATGTTTTACTTGGCACCGACTTCAAGATGTTTTAGATAATATATATTAATAATAATAGCTTTAGAAATAAGTTATTTTGTACATTTTAGTTTTTGAAGTCGGTTTTTTTAAACGAAATTTTTATTTTTTATATGTTACTTTTTAGTGTCTAGCTATGTATGGGTGGACATACAAATGGTGCTGCGCTTCTTAAAAAATATAGGTCCCAAGAAACGAGAACAAAAAAATGATCGTAAAATGAAAACTACTGGGCCAAACTATGTAACATTTTTAGGGGACTACATGGCAGCTATTCCGCGTCGAACAAAAAAAGAATCACGTAAATCGAATCATAAATCACGGAGTAATCGGCGAACATACATAAAAAAGCAACAAAAAAAAGATCCCGAAGAATTGGACAGAAGCTAGTTTTATAATAAAGTAATGCAACACATTTTATACTTTTGTTATTTGACTTTTCACAAAATTTACATAAAATGGGCGTTATATGAAAACCGATTCTTAAGGAATAAATCTCAAAAAGTTTATCATAGAATATTAAAAAATCAAATCATCCAGTAAAAAAGTGTACTAAGAAAAAGTATTTAAATCACACAATTCTAGAGGACAATACTTTGACTTTGAACTGATGACCCGGGACTTTGAGTCCGCGGTTTCTGATGACCCGGGACTTTGAGTCCGCGGTTTCTGATGACCCGGGACTTTGAGTCCGCGGTTTCTGATGACCCGGGACTTTGAGTCCGCGGTTTCTGATGACCCGGGACTTTGAGTCCGCGCTTTCTGATGACCCGGGACTTCGAGTCCGCGGTTTCTGATGACCCGGGACTTTGAGCCCGCGGTTTCTGATGACCCGGGACTTTGAATCCGCGGTATCTGATGACGCGGCACTTTCAACCTGTGGCGTCCCATTTACAATGTCAAAACCATTATAGTCTAATAGAAACACTATAAGAGTAAAGATGGCAAACGAAACTTACGCCTTATGCGATCTTAGAGTGTCTTTTCCCTTGAATTTAGTACCACATTCATTACAACAGAAAGCGTGCTCTATCCTCATATGCTCATCCAAATCTTGAGGAGTTCTGAAAAATTAATTAAAACTTATGTCTTTGCTAAACATAGTTTAAAATAGTGACGCTTGTTATTAGATGGGGCCCCCATTTCGTTCGCATGGGAATTGAAACTTAAATTTGTATCTTCTGAACCCAGCAAGACATACAAGTGAAACATACACGAAAATACGTGATGTTTTTTAATCTGATAAATTTTTAATTGAAATCTGTTGAATTCTTTCACCAGATAAGACGGAAATCAATATTTTTCAATATATGAGCAAAGATACCTACCACACACAATTAAGTTACTGTGACATACAAAGACAGACAGATAAGACGATTTCATGATTCTGTATTTGCCAATATGACTGCAGATCCCTAAAAAATAATACTAAGTAGGAAATACTGATAAAATATGTATTGTTACGACCTAGATGCCGACAAAGACAAATTCACACCTGCATACCTGTAGAAACACATTTTATTACCTTTCAGCATTTGGACTTCTTTTGTTGACTTTGTGCTTAAAATTTGTGATAAAAAAACAGCACATTGTGTATTGTAATCTTTTACGGCCTATTGTTATATTGTGAGTACTGCCAGGTGTCTGGGATTTAAAATACAAACTGATTCTAGGAAATTCGGTCGACGCGGCTGGAAGGACATATTGCATCTGTGCAGTATAAAGCAATGCAATTGAAACATGTGGCAGTCAAGCGATATCCACGAGCGAAGCAAGACTTTGCGCATGTTGTTATATTTGTACCTGCGTTATACATGTTCGTATAGTTCTAATAAACTCTATAATAATTCCAACGGCATTTTAATTCGAGTCCTAAAACTCGTAACTGTAAACACTCACTTGCAAATAGAAAGGCATTGGGTGCAATGGATGCTCCCTGCGCTATCCCTTTTGTGTTTGACCTTGCAATGGTTCATCGCAGAATGTAACTCAACAGTTTTGTACTTGCAAAGTTTACATCTGTATAGTGCATAGTGTTTGCTTTTGTGATTATTCATTGTACGGAGATATGGGAATCTAATATTGCATACTGAGCATGTGAATGGACCTATTTTCTGAAATATAAATTGACAGATAAGAGTTTATCATACACCAATCTATGTTTAAAATTATTAATAATAATATGTGTTTTAATGTATATGTTTTTATATACTGTTTTATCTGAAGTAGGCATAGCTATGACAGATTATATTTTATTGTATTATATATATATAATTAGTCTGTAACCTTCATAAATAAATAAATAAATTAGCTCAAAGAAGTGGTTACTGTCACCTATGGACATTTGTAACACTAATGACGGTAACAATGTGTTGTCACTCTCAAAAGGGGGAATGAAATCTGACCAGGGGTGGTGGCTATCCCGATGGGCAAATACCCTACCACCTGGCTTTAGGTTTGTTTGTCATTTCATATTCTTCTCCATTACCTGCATGGAGAGTAGTTTTGCTAGGCTTAGGTTATAACAATAAAGAAATTGTTTAAATTGGCCTCAATATTGTGCCAGATTTAGAACAGGAAACCCCAGCTAGGGCATACCGTGGTGGTACCCAGCTGCACTGAGGCATATATGAAGTTGAAGATGTTGAAGATTGTATTTATATTTCAAAATAAATTGTGGACTGAATTTAAACCTCTGAAAGGTTTTGCTATGGTCATAAATTTAATTTCCACATATGAGTCCGAATGTTTAAAATAAACAATACAAACCTTATCATGTTTTTTCACCAAATGCAAATCATAATTCTCCTTTGATAAAAACCCTAAGACACAGCTATCACATTTATATGGAATTTTTTTGAAATTGGGGTGATTTCTCTTCTCTTCTCTAATTCTACTCATTTCTTCTTCTGATAAAACAATACTTTCAAACTTTTCTTCAAACTCTTGTTGAGGACTTTTGTTTACTTCCTGTTTTATTCTTACTCTATTATGGTTTGCTTCTACTGTCCTATGTTTTCTATTAAAATTCTTTAGAGCAACATTAGCATTCTTCTTACTAAATAATACTTTCGTGTGTATGTTTACATTTGTTTTATCCTTTTTTAATGTTCTATTAGTTCTATCCTGTTCATTATCAATTTGAATTTCACTATCTCTATTATGTTTAGCTATTCCATTTGCGTTGACGCCTTCCTCTCTTCCAGTTGCATTGTCAGCTTGATTAAAATCATTTGGACTATGATCATTAATTTCAATATTAATATTTTCCACATAGATATCTTCTTTGAAACTATGAATTTGGATTTCATTATCTATATTATCTTTAGTTATTCTATTATCATCACTTTCATCTTTTTCAATTGTATTATCATTAATTTTAGTGTCAATATTTTCAAAATAAGTATCCTCTTTAAAATCTACTCTTGAATCTTCTAAATCCAAATGATTTGTGCTTTCGACTTTCAGATCTTTTACAGCAAATTCATATTCAGTGCATTTAATATGATCATTGTACGAGAATATAAAGTCATATGTGTCCTTAATTTGATGAGTTAGTTTCGACAGAGGTTGAACATTTAAAACCTGTAATTCAAGTAATTAAATAATCAGCTAACAAATACTCAATATTTCCCTAAGTTAAGTGCGATATACATGTGTGATAAGTAATATATAACGGACCACTCTGGGGCTAATCTCAGACACCTAGACCAAAGCAAATAAGGAAAGTTTGTTAACTAAATGTGATATGTCAAGACTCTTACCCAGAACTATTTTTCACTGGAATTTTTTATAGATTTTATGGCTTGGTGTCAAGAGCTTTGTTTGGTCAAGTCAGTCAGGTCAGTTCAGGATATTGCGTTCTAATGAGCTAGACTGACAAAGGCAAAGCCCACTCAACTACAAACATCATCAAATTAATCAATATAATATAAAGTAAACATGTTTAGATTTAGTATATCTGTATTAATAGTTATGAATACAATTATACTAAAAAACTAATAATCCCTAACAAAAATGGTCATATTTTTTTTATTGCAGGAGTTCAGCAGACAGGCAGATGGCCTACTTGCTAGAAAGCGGTTAAAATCGCCTCTGGACATTTGCAACACCAAAGGTGATATAAATGTGCTACTGCACATCTCTTAAGGGAGACTGGAACCTGGAAATGGGAGGGCCACCTGGCTGTGGGTAGTTTGGTCACCTCTTACGACAGGCCGCCCAGCCGCAGGAAATTGTATTCCTTCTCCGTTCCTGCACAGATATAATTATATGACAAAAGTTTATAGTGCATATCACACAGAAACAAAGTTAAAAGCTCAGTAAGGGTGCAGTGATCGTTGAAACATAATTTTAATTCATGTTTGTATTGGTGCACAATAAAGTGTTATCTATCTATGATATTTAAATATCATAACAATTAATTTAGAGGTGATAAGCATGTGGGATCTAAAGTATGCCACATAACAACCTTGAGTTGTGTTCCAGCATTAATGGCCAGGATTCAGTCTGCCTTTAGAGAGTGGCACCAAATTGGTAGCACCTTTGGTGTTACAAATTTCCATAGGCGATAGTATCCACTTTTCATCAGGTGGGCCGTTTGCCTATCTGCTAAAGTTATACAAATAAAAATGGATTGCATGTAGATGAGGTAACTAAATAATTGTTGGATAAAAACCTGTATTTATTTGGAAACTTCATATTCTAAAAAAAAACTAAATCAGTTATAAAATGAATTAAGAAAGTACCTTGTGCTGCATAATATCTTGAACAATTTGCACTTGGCGCTTGAACCTATCATACTTTAGAATCATGCTTTTACATTCCCAGCATAATCCACAATCGGCTTCAATCTATAAAGAATAAAATGCTATTAAAATATGAACGAAAACGTTTGTGTTTCTTCGCGTTTTTTTATTTCTTCACTACTACGACAGACAAGATAACCTTACGAATTAAATTCTTGAATTGGGCAGGTAAGTACTTTCGACACGGGTGTGGTATAAAAAAATTGATAGGTCCTAATTAAATGATAATAAAAATTTAAAGGCTCAAAGCTACTGGAAGACTAACCTCTATATTAACGAATTCTTGGAAAAAAGACGAGAATAATCTTGCCGGTGTCAAATTTCTGCCTTCAGACAAGCAAGTACTGCAATATTCTTTATAATTAATCATCTTTAACATAAACACAGTTTAAATTATTAGTCTTTAAATCAACTAAATAAACATAAAGAGAAACTATTTGACACAAATAAACAATCAATACAAAGCTGTCAAGTGTCAATTAAGCTGTCAATGTCTATGTTTATTCATCACAATGGTAAGCAATTAAACTAAACCCATACTGTCTAATTAAACAAATAAACCAATTAAAAACTGTCCTTGAACACTGAATTGTCTAAGTGACTGCGATAAAGCCGCCCATTGTTCCAATAAAAGTATATCCATATTAATAGTGTAGGCTTAAGATTATAGTGAACAATAAAGAGTTTTTATTTATTCAAAGAAGGTATAATTGATTCCACATAACGAAGTTTTCGAGGCAACTCAAAAAGCCACATCTAACTAATGGCCAGTTCCTAGGGCTTACTATTCATTCACTTGCATTTCCATCGATTACATTTTGACATTACTTGTATGGAGCATACATTTAATTTTAACCGAAAGTAAAGTTAATGAAGAGTAGTTCAGATATAGCCACGCACCGTAAAAGAACAATACTAAGGTTATTAGTTATATATATATATATATAAGTAAAACGGTCAATAGCTGATATTACTTCAGATGAAGCAGTGGCATGAAAGCAATTTTGGTGGCATGAGCTTATTTAATAATTCGCGTAGTGTGCCGCTGCCTAAAGAAATAATGTATATGGGTGACGGTCTCTTTAAATGGCCTTAAAGCCATAGCAGACGATTCATTTCTATATATTATTCCCGCAAATTGCTATTGCACCTGGCCGCCATTTTGGTGACGTAACCGTAGCCGAACACTCAATACTGTTAGCATCACTGGCCGGCGAGTACGCGTACATATCGAGTTGCGGATGACGTCACGTGAATGTTAAGGTTCCAGCGCATTAGCAATTTGCGGGGATAATACCGGTCACGATAACTTGATTTTTGTTTAAATTGTTGTAAATTAAAATGAACAATGGAGCCTTAGGAAGTGGTTACATATTTGTGCCGTTTGGTGTTGAAACATTAGGCGCTTGGGGATCATCGGCAAAGAGATTGTTTAAAGACATATGTAAGAAACTCTTTAACACTACCCATGATCAGAAGGCTGGTTCATATTTTGCGCAACAAATAAGTGTTGCCGTACCCCGTGGCAATGCAAACAGCCTTCGGGGACCCTCCCAGTTGGCAGTGATCAGCATAATGTATTTTAGTTTCAAGTATATTTATTGTTAAATATGCAAATTAATATTACATTCAAAATAAAAAGGCTGAGTCTATTAATACGGGTACTGCACGAACAATTTATAATTATTAATACGGGTACTAAGCCCGGATAAACTCGTTCGTCCGGAGAGAGGATATTAAAAAAAAACCTAACCTAACCTAATAAAGATTGAAAATAAGTATTTTACGAAGTTCTTCCAATCCATACAAGAGCAGTACGCAAATACTCGCGTATACATTGTAGTAACATATAAGCAGATCTTGTTCCGTAATGTACAGCGCCAGTACACATAGGGACTAATCGTGTATGTGTCGGCAAATTATTTTTGGGTGGTTATAAAAAAAATAACCACGAAGGCTAAGGCTTCTAACCTATATTAAAAATGTTCCGATTTGTTCATAATAAATAAATGTGCCGTGTATCTATACCCCACCCTCATTTTAGAATTTATTTATTTATTTTTATTTTTATGTTTTCAATAATTCTTTAAAACATGTCATTAAAAAAAACCTAACCTAACCTAATTAAAAAACAAGCTAATCATCCAATTCATTCTTATTTTTTTTTAAATTGAATAACTGTACGAATAAATATAATTTATTCGTCCAGTACCCGTACAAATAGTCATATCGAAATAAAAATATATTCATTATTGCAAATGAACAAGTGACATAACGTGGAGTTTACACTATCACATATTCCAGATATATATGTTACACATAACACGCGAGGCTTTTGATAACTAAAATAATAAACAAATGCTCCAGATTCAGTTTGATTCATAACTTAAAATATTTCCAACTCTATCCATAGGGCAGGTGTGCCTTCACCTTTGTCGGCATGTAACATTATGATAATAAAGTGAAGGGGTGGCAATTTATCTTTTTGCCTGAAGCGATGTAACCGCTAAATCGGACGCTGACGCTCATTGTCCATCGGATCCTTTCAGCAGGAATTACGTAACAACGCCGGCCTTTTATGCAAGTAGAACAAAGAATACGTAATTAGTTCCGCTAAAAGCAATTATTTCTGAAATTATCGACGCTTGTTCTACGCTAACGTCACTCACGCCAAGCCCCTCACACACCTACTGTTATTCAAATAGTTCAGCGAGAAAAGCGCTTTAATTTACTTTTTGCAAATATAATAATACACATTTACAATATGTTCAATGCACGGAGACTGCAGATAGTGTAAGATTTGCCGCGTTAACTAATGGCTGTTTTTTATTTATTTTTTGTTTGCAGTAGTTGAGCAGACAGGCTGACGGGCCATTTGATGAAATGCGGTTACCATCGCCTATCTGCTCTCTTAGGGGAGACTGGAACCTGGTCACTAATGTCGGAACACAACTCAAGGTTATTATGGCGACATGCTTTAGACCAGGGTGGTAGTCATCCAGTCAGTCGCCTGTCTGTGGGTTGTTTTGTCGCCTCTTACGACAGGCCGCCCGGCCGCAGGAAATTGTATTCTTTCTCCGTTCCTGCACGGTTCCTATTTGTTACTTTTATTACTTTATCTACCGCAGGGTGGTAGCCACATAACATCCACCCGACTATAGGTGAGATGAGTACACTGATTGGAGGCAGAAATATGGGGGCAAGTATTTCCCCAGAAACGCCCGCCCGCAAGCACCAGCGTTGCAGTTTAGTGCGTTAACTAAACTAAATCCCTGATTCCCTACCCTGCTTGAGTTTACCCTATTTCATTTATAAGCATGCAATAATATTCTTATAATTTTTGATTTAATAAAATCAAATCATTTATTTGCGTAAAAACATGGTTAGTAAAAATATTGGTTGACAATATGTTATATTTTTTCACATGTTTTTTTGTCCTTTTAGGCATACAAATAGTATTTAAAAGTTGAAATCAACTAATTTACAATACCAGATTGTAACCCACTTGATCCACAGACATCATTTTTACTTTTTTCTAGAATTATACAGTAATTGTAGATAATATGTCAAGTGCACAGTTATTCTATATAAAATACAATGTCAAAAAGTGTCCAATCTAAAAAAAAAATGTCAAAAATGTAAAAATGAAATATATGAATAATAAAAATCCTGCTTATATATACGTTACAACACCTTTGATAAACTATATCGTCATAAAATTATACCTATGCTAATTTTGACACGCTGATGTGAAGTACTTATCCTTATTTGAAAAGGTGCTAACTTTTTCACAAATTATTAATCCTTATTCTATTATTAAGTTTCATCAGCAAACAACACCGGAATATTTCTTGGAAGTATACCGACAAGGATTTTTAAAGCTTGTAGGTGTATTCGACCATATACAACATTCTGAAGAATCATATTGATCTTAAGGTGACAAGCTTTGGTGTATCATGTAGATAGAAAAAAAAATGTGCTGGGACACATAGTAGAAGTGGAACTTCAACGGACTAGTTGAAAAACGAATCGCAACAAAATTTTACTTGAAGTTTTAGGGGCAGGTTTTCAAATTGGACAAGTACATTAACAATCTGCCCGTAAAACTTTAGGTTATAATTTTGTTGCAATTCGTTTTTCCACTTGTCTGTTGAAGTTTCACTTGTACTATGTGTCCCAACACACATTTCCATTTTTCGCAGGTTTACTGCAAATTATGATATGTTTAGGTTAGTTACATTTTAATTAATGCAATTTATTATTTAAACATATTTAACTTTATCAAATAAAGAAACTGAATTCGATCCGGAATCAAAAAAGGCATCAGTATCAGTATACTCTAAAATTATGCCGCTCCTCTTCGCGGCCGTAACGCTTTTTCGTGTCAGAAAAGTCCTATTAACCCCGTCTATATAGAAGTCCCCGTCTGCGGAGTGACGCTCGCGGACCGCGTTCGTATACTGAAGTAAGAAAGAGAGTTGGTCTGAAAGAGAGTTTCGGGGTGACGGTAAGGAAAGGAATGCTCCAGTTGTTCGGGCATGTGGAAAGAATGTATGATGAATAAAATGACTAAACAGATATACAATGAAAAAATGGATGGATGCAGAAGTCGCTGAAGGCCACGACACACCTTCCATGATCAAATTGATCGTGTACTAACAGAAGGTGATGTCAGGAGCCTTAAGAACAGACGAGCGTGCATGACAAGAGCTATTAATGTCAAAGAAGCAAGTGAGGTGTGTAAGAATAAGCCTGAATGGCGCTCTGATGTCTGTGCCTGCCCCGCAAGGGACCTGGCGAGAAGTTATGTATATGTGTATGTATATGGAAGATACACTTCAAAAATAAAACCGTCTGCCTGTTTCGCAATAAAAAAAAGTTATGAAATGTAAACAAAGGTTATTTAAAGCGCTAGATCGCTACAAAGCAAACAGTAACCAAACCGGTCAAACACGTCACAGCACACATTTCCAGACAGCGTACTATTTCTAAGAACACCTACCAATGCGGCGCGGCGACGCACGCATTCTGAAATTGAACCTTGAAGAATACTGTGGTCCGATTTAAAAAAAAACTTACCGCGCTTTCTTTTTACTAATTATGACATAACTACTCTGCTAATACAGTTTATTTTGTTATAGTATTAATTATTATTTAAAAAGTATAAATATTACGTTACAAATTACGTTTTTTTTAAATGTGTTATTTCCGCTTAGATGTTCTGTTCATAGTTTCGAAAACAAAAATAATGACATTGATATTAATGAAACAGTGAAAAATAAATGTTTCTTTCAAGTAAATTGACGATTTCCAAGCTGTTTAAATAGTGTTTAAGTTATAATAAGTGCTAAGTTGGATTTTGGACGAAAGAATAACGGGTCTTCAAAAATGGCGGTAAAGTATTTTTTGAAATTTAATTATTATGCTAGGGCTGCGATAACGTTACAGTTAAAAGCCGTTTATCGATGGGTGTAATTTGTTATTTTTGATGCGGTCCTGTTTTAGAAAGAGAGAGAGAGAGAGATAACTCTTTATTGCACACCAAAACATACAATTGAAGACGTGAGGGGATGAAGGTGATATCTCGCATATTCGGTTTTTTGCTTTTTTGCGTAGATGAAGGTTATAAGTCGATACCAAATGACTACAGACCTTAGACCATAGATATAAGGCATATTTAAAAAATAAAAAGTTGAAAAAGTTCAGTTCAGTTTAAAATAAAAGTAAAACTTTTATCTCCATTTACTCAGAATTGAAATTATACGACTTATCATCTTCATCCACTCATGTGTTCAACAAAACAGTCCATATTTACAATATTTTCTAGGCGATACAATAGGCGGCCTTATCGCTCAAAGCGATCTCTTCCGGACAACCTTGGGCATGAGAGAGAAATATGCCACAAAAGCTAGAGCAGAGTTATCTGCACAATACTATAAAGAATGAATGAATGAATAGTAATATTGTATATTTGATAAAAAAAAATGTGGGATATGAATTTAAAATGCCATTGGAATTATCACAAAGTTTGTTAGAAGTACACACACGTAATTCATAGTTCTTACAAGTACAACCGGATACAACAAGCCCAAGCCGTAAAGCAGAAAAACGTAATGACAAAAATCGCGCAAAGTCCGTCGTTATACGATACTCGTTCCGAAAGTACACTAAGGACGCGTTCCGCTAATAGCTCACGATGCTCAAAACGCAACGCCCGTCAACCGTTCCTAATGGCGAACATGGTCGTTATGGCCGTGGCGAAAACGTCACTAATTACATCGTCCTTTATCGATCACACAGCGCTCATAACGAGAGGTGGGTCATAGTGGGCGTTCGCCACAGAGCATTAATTCTGTTTATCCATTGACATTGAAAAAGACGCGATTTTCAACCAATGACCTGCCTCTTTATACTCTAACATTGGCAAAATCAGTACCATTTGCATTGAAGCCAACAACAATAAGCTTTTTAAAAAAGGTTTTGCACAAGCTTTTGAAACCCTGGATATTATGTAGCAGCAGAGTGCTAGTCAAGACAAGTAAAACGAATCCAAACACGACGGGTCTATCTTGTTTAGTACAGGAGTTCCTATGGCCACCTTCTGACTCTATCATCAGATCAGCTCCACGGTACCATATCATTGCACTGTCACGCGATATACATATGTGTACAAAATTTCAGCTCAATCGGAAACCGGGATGTTGGTCAAATTTAACTTGCAACATTCCACCCGAACTTACATATTGCACATCCATTGCAAGTTAAATAAAAGCTTGTAAAAAAACGCCATTATTCAACTGATGGTAAGGCCAATGAATGAATATAGCATCCAATGGGAACCGGCCTTTAATACAGCCGAGCCTTTAGATCAATTGGCGACAGAGAAACCGCGAGAAAAGCACTAGTTTTATAAAAAATCTGTTGCGGATAGAGAGCACCCCCCTGACCCGCCCGCCGGAGCACATAGCTCGCGCAAGTAGCAGCTAGGCGTCAGACGGGATGTGGGATATAGGAGCGGCCTTGGAGACATAGTCACAAATCACAATTCTCATTGACGACCTACCACTGTCTCTCTCGACACTAGCTCAATTTGTAATTACATACTTTCTAATTTAATCATAATCATACAGTCCATTATATCGAGTTGAATTTCCAAACAAGAACTGCCACCAATACAATCAATGCGTGAAAGTGCGCTTGTTCCGTTCGGCTTGCTACGAGTTCATTGTAACTGGAGGTATTCATACATACGTGAATACAGTTATGTTTGTATGTGTACATGCTATAGCTGAGTAAACATTCAAGAAGAACATTAAGCCGTTATAGACCGTTCAATCCTGTCTTTTAATTCGAATGAACCAACGGTAAATGTCTTGGTAGCGTAATGGCCAGCGCACGCGTCTCAAACTCAAAGGGCGCGGGTTCGATTCTGGCCGGAATGCATGTATCACTTAGAGAGTTACGTAACCTAATGGCATATTGTTACAATTACCACGCGCTAACAATGGTGGAGGAAAACATCATGATGCAACCTGCACATCGAGCGGTATACTGTCCGTTCCCCCTATAATGGGAGGCCCGAGCCCAGCAGTGGGACATTTATGGGCTGATATTATTGTGTTTGAAAGAGATGAAAGGATGACAATGTGTGACATACAAATAGGAAATGAACAACTAGTTCAAGTTAAAGAGTTGGTATAAGTGCATGTTTACGAGAGATGGAAAGCAATTTAAATAAGCATGTATATATGAAGAGATTAATGAAAGTTTATGAACCGAAAACTGTTTGTCAGGATCGTCAGTGCCGTAAATAGCCTTTTAAATAATATTTTTTTGAAGAACTACTTAGAACATAAATAGGCTCGTGCGCTGCCAAAAAATCGTAAGACCCCCTCTATATAGAAGTTTCACTTCAAAAACTGAGCGCGATGATTTGGCTAATTTAACAGACGTTTTTGATGATACTGGCATGTAGACATGTTGGAATCTAGCAAAGCAAAGCAGGGGAGAGGCGCAAACCGAAAAATAATAGCACTGCCTGGTCTGGCCATTCTTGCGCCCCTCAGAGTCTATGTCCTGTACCTGGGCACCGGTGCCACCGCCCTATTTACGGTACTGAGGATCGTAGCAGATGAAAATCCATTGTCTCTACCTACCCCTACCTGAATGGGAAACAGACATGACAATATGTATGTATTTATTTGCGTCCTACTTCAAATGGTCGTGTATGAAAAGCTGTGACTAATAAAATAGAACTTATGTCATGGTTGTATAAGTTTGTGTTGACTACCGTCCTTCAAGAGAACCGGTTTTAAGCATACAAAGCATATATCTATAAAGGAAATAAGTTACTTATTTCGTCAAAGACAACAAAACGCAAAATAGTGTTAGGTATATTAACTAGGATACTCCCGCGTTTTCGTCCACGCTTGACTTTAAATTCCCGCGGGATTCCCGGAATATAAAGTATCGGAGAATAAAGAAAAGAATGTAAATTATTGTTTTAGTGGAAAAAACTCAGAATAAGTTATTTTTTGTACACCCAAACAATTTCAAACCGCTCCCGGGAATATTCCTGCGAGATTCCTGGGATAAGAGGTATGTGGAGCATCCGTATCAATCAAATCAGTCAAATATTTTAATTTAGTTTTTCTTATTTATTTTTTTATTGATTCGGTTTCAAATAAAATTAACGAACAAAAACGTATTACTTGTGGCTCCGTCTTTATGTAATATACCCACACACATAAATATTGTTGCACGCCGACTAAAGCGAATGCACACCTGCAGTTTATTACCTTTCCCGCATTTGGACTTCTTTTGTTTACTTTGTGTTTAAAATTTGAAATTAGAAAAACATCCTATTGTTATTGTACTCGTTTATGCCGCAGGTGTGCGGATTACGTTTTATTGGAAAATTCAGTCCACGCGATGTTGTTGAGTGTTTTATTGGATAGTTTAGTATAAAACAATGCCCGAACGGAGGGGTGAGGCATTCAAGCGGCGATTACGATACAAGTAAGACGTGTGTACATTCAACAAGCTATATAGTGACGTACTTGGCGCGTGTTATTGAATCGTGCAGTTTGTACTGGTTGTGTCCAGTTATATTTGTACCTGTGTTACACGTGTTCTGTTCTAATAAATTCTGTAGTAGTTCCAATGGCATTTTCATTCGAGTCCCGCACATGTAACAATATACATTGCGATTGCCTCTTGTGATACCTATAATTGATTCTTAACATATCTCCGGGGTATAAAATGAATAAACCTCTCTCTGTTGTTGTCAAACTTCTTGTCGTTCCAAAGTTGTCTGGAAGAAATCGCTAACAGCGATAAGACCGCATATTGTATTATAAAAAAAAACTGTAAACTATATCTTTTAAAACACAATAAAGCATATGCATTCATTCACACATAAAATTTCCTATCAAACAGTGAAAAAACCGCATTGAAATTCGATTCGTTTTTTCAATCTAGTCATTTCAAATTATTCCTAGAAAATTTCCCGCGGGTTACCCGGGATAAAGCGTAACGCAGATTTTAAGTCTAGGAATATGCTGTAAATCACTGAATACCGCATCATATTCGACCCAGTTGTAGTACAGTATTATTACGTAGTATTTTTCATGACTCCCGAACAAACAGACAAGAAATTCTCCATAGTTTATATAGTCTATTCTAGATGTTGTTTTTTAAATAGCATCAATACGTACAATCGGTCTAGTAGTATTTGGTAGAAGCCTAATAAACATAGACAAAGATATTTTTATTCCGGAAGCTATCCTATTTTTCGGAATATAAAGTATTCTATGTTCATTTTTGGCATATATAT